>CM044431.1:201581879-201642872 GCA_024363595.1 Xenopus borealis | reverse complement strand
AATTGACAAAATGGCTAGCCCCATGTCAGATTTCAACACTGAATATAAAAAAATCTGTTTCCTCTTTTGATAAATGGATTTCAGTGCAAAAGTCATGACTGTTTCCCTTTAGCAAAAAGAGCTATACGACATTTGACACAATGGAGGAGAATGTAATTAAAAGTTGTAAACGTTATTTAGAATAATCATCTTTTTGAAAATATAGCACTGCTCGCAATGTGAAATTAGTCACTGACAAATAAAACATTTTCACTAAGCAAAGGTTTAGCGTTAAAACCTGCTCTGGAGTTTTGTTAAATATTTAATTGCATGTGTTTTAACATATTACTTTATTGCAAGATGTAGAGGAGAACTGTCTGGAGTGGCAGAATAAGAATAGATTTACACTGGAGTAGTTAGAAACCACCCCCATATTCTGTGCAATTCTAAGAAGAAAAGAAGAAGTGCTATTTGATTTCTTTTATGCAATCATTTACAGTATCTCAGCTGTTACAATACAGTATGTCCTAAAATTGTTGCACAATGTGTCACCCCCCCCCCACCACCACCACCCTTGTGACCTATAGGAAAATCAAACTGGGGCAGAAGCATTTCATATGCGATCCCCATATATATTAATGTGTCTGCCTTGATTTATTTATTTTGTTTCTATGGAATTATCTATTAATATCTAGCTTCATTTGTGTTCTTACCAAAATACTTTTCTTATAATTTCTGCCTTCTTCTAGCAGTACTCAATGGACAAGCATTACTCTAAAATATAAATCAACAGAGATGTCTGAAATATAAAAAGAACAGGTATTCATTGCCTTCAATGCAAACTGCTGAAGATAGGTCTTAGCATTTAGGCACACCTTCATAAGATGGATCCTTTAGTTAGGGAATTTTACATTTTGGTAGTCCCATACTCCAATATGTAAAAGGGTTCCTTTCAACAGAGCAGTGGCACTGTCCCAGCCACCAAACTTTCAAGATCAGCATGGGTTGATGATTAACCTCTTCAGCCTGGTGGAGACTCTTCAGTGGTGGGGGACTGATTTGAGAGGTATGGTCAACTGGATAAACTTTGGAGTGTATACACAGCTCATGCCCATTAGTGAAGTGACTAGGCCATCACAGCACCCATATCCCTAACAGCTGATGTGTAAGCTGTTATCAGCAGACTCTTTTGAGATTCATGGACCCACACCCCCTTGGGACCTATTAGGGGTGGCAGGGCAGATAGAATTTTTTAGGCATGCACCTCAGGAGCATTCTGGTGTACAGTTCCTTGGGAGGAGGCCCACTAGTTGCTAGCTACACCACTGCTGTGGTCACTATGCAAAGCTGAGTGACAACTAACCACACAATACAACTCAGTGGAGCCCAATCCTGCTCTTTCTAAGATGGCCTCTCCTATGCATCCACTGCTTTAACCTCATACATGGGTACACTGCACCCTGACTTTTATAAATTATTAGCCATCTGATGTGTTATTGTAAGATCTACACTTCCTTATTCTTATCTCTTTAAAACCAAGGGGGTCTATTTACTAATCTAATTTTTTCTTAAAACAAAGTCAACTAAACTCCCTTCCATAAATAAACTTATTTAGCAATAATTTCTTTGAAAAAAAAATCAAGCGCCAATACGTATCATATGATTGACACTCCGAAAACTCGATAAGCCCCAACTTTATTGGATTATCCGGCACAGATCATGATCGACAACTTCAGGGACATCTGTCTGTCATTGATGTCTACATGACCTTGACAGGTTTGATTTTTAGCAGCTTTGGGGTATAATAAATCTATAAAAAAAAATTTAAAAAATTATTTTCCACAAAGAATTGAGTTTCCCCTTAAAAAGCTTGACCAGAAAAAGTCCAGGTTTCATAAATGGACCCCTTAGCACTGATTCTTAAATGGGTGGTGGCAGATTGGGAAATTATAACAAACAACGGAAAGTTGTGCTCACCACTAATTTTTAAAACCATTAAGCAAGGGTGTAATGAGGTTGTGACCACAACATTCACATAGACAAATACAAGAGATCCTCTGTACTCAACCCATTATCAATATATTAAGAACATTGAAACATTTTGTGCCATAAGCTACTGTAGGGTTAAATGTGTCCCTAATTTAAAGATTTGCATATCCCCTGCTATTGGCCAAGATGCGCTGTGACCACATCCTGCCTCACACTTATGTAATGTTGAGTAAAGAGTGGCAGCTTCCTCTTTGCCTTCTACTTGAGGACAGGATGGATGTGTGCATCGATCCTGGGCATGGGTCCACTAAAGTCAGGGATCAGGCAACCCCATGAATAAGGTTTAGCTATAGTAGGGCAAGCTTGTAATAGTCTCTCTAGGAGATAAAGGTAGATAGTGTAAAGAGAAAGAGCAGCTAAAGCTCCAACAAGGATTTCCAGCAGGGAGTAGCTTCCCAGAGGCTCTGTGTGAATGCCTCCAGTGCAGGGACCTCAGTGAAGAGGGTGTTAGGTTAGCTTCCAGCTTCCAGAACAGTGCACTGGATGGGGATGGCATATTAAATCACTTCCTTCCTCGGCTGAAATACCTGTTACCTGAAGCTCTGTGTGTGTGAGTTATGTGTGCCTCTCCATATGCTCTTTGTGAGCCTGCCAGTTCTGTGTGAGCTGTGTGGTGTGTGTCATGGGCTAATACCTCATCTCCTGCGTGAGTAAACCTGTGGTCATTGTCTATGATTAATAAATAGTTCTTTGTTATTTCACCCAAGAACCTCCTGGCGCCCAAGTTTCTATTTTTGTATAAAGTAGCCTGTGTGTTGATGTTCCACTACACCTTAAAGGGTGAGCTTCAACCTGTCGAAGGCCCTGACCCTGTCTGTAAGTTGCATGCTTATACCGTTAGCTGGACACTTTTACTATCTGTGGCCAGGATAGCCCAGATTAGTGTTACATAACTAAAAATGCCTTACCATTTAAACAAAACAGGGATTGTTTGTCCATATATTGTAATATAGTTAAGTTGGCCAATTATGTCAAAGTAATCCCATATCTGGCCAGTTCTACACTCAACTTGCATCTGACTCATTAAGAATACAATTGCTTCATTATACATTTTAAAAAGGGACTAAGTTTACCTGCAACTTGGTTGCCCTTTTATTAGACACCAGTGGGATGTAGCTGGGAAGGGGTGGGAGCTACAACAAGGAGCTGGCCACTGCTCCTATATGAACTATAACAAACACGAGAAAGTTGTGCTCACCACTTTTTATCAAAACATTAAGATGGGGAAATTAGTTGCCCAGCGACAAATCTTTGCTTCTGCTGGCAACTAATCTCTTGCTTTCCCAATGGCAAGAATATGAGTTGCCGGCAGAATGCCATATGAATCGCTTTGGTTGGCTGAAGTACAAATCACGTTGGATTTCCAAAGTCGCCCGAAACTTCCTTGTGAGGCAACTTCGGAATTCCAAAGGGATTTGTATGCCATCCCACTAGCGACTCGTTTTGTTGCCAGTGAGAAGGCATTTCAGGGAGATTAGTCACAGCAGAAGCAAAGATTTGCCGCTGACCGACTAATTTCCCTGTCTGCCACCACCCTAACTATTTTGTATTTATTTATGTTTTATTATTGTATTCACCTTGTGTCCTGTGAATGTATTGTTAATTAGGAATAGCTCTCGCACAACCCTTCATTTAGTTCAGAGATGGCTGGTGCGTGAAGGAAAAGGCTCGGCCACCTCCAATCCAATATCAGGCAAAGAAATCCAAAGGCACACAGGCTGCTGCAAGCAATGATCACCTTGCATGTTTAATGTGGAAACTGCAAGATTTCGGGGGACAAGTCTTCTTTGTCAGCCTTTGGATTTCTTTGCCTGACTGTGATTGTATTGTTACACTGTGCAGTGCTCTCTGCACAGTGTAAAGAAGAGGCTTGGCTGACCAGATCATCACTGTACTGAATCATAAAAGTCTCACACTTTTCTGTAATAATTCAATAAAATTCCCCCGGCACTATTTTATTAGGAACAGCAGGGATCTAGTCCATGCCTTGGGGTTAAGGCAACTCACAAACAGGTCTGCTCCCCCAGACCAGCATAAGAATGGTGCCATTACCTACCTCAAAATCAGCAGTGTCGTCTCTACATTGAGCGCTGCTCAGTGGAGACACAGTGGAGCTATATGCTAGCTGAATTTGATAGTGAAACCCTCACTGTTTACAGAACAAAGTTGCTGAGATCCGAGCAAGTGAAACAATCCTGTAAGCCTAAAGTCACAATGCATTGCGTAACTCTGGATTTCTCCCCCTGCTGTAACTCCATTGCTGATAGGAGAATACAGTAGGGAGATTTCTGGGTTATAAAATAACCACGTTATTTAAACCTTTTCATGCCAGTTACAGGAGCATTTTATTTGGTTCCTGCAAGCAGAATTGTGGCTCCATGTGACCCCCAACAGAAAACAATGGTTTAAAAACCTACATCATAATACTGATCATATTGTGTGTAAATGCTATTAGGACTCAAAATTGTAAACTTAACAGGTTCGGGAACTAATAGGAATGGCCACTTTAAAACACTTCAGACTACAGGATAACAAAAATGCCATAGATTCTATGGTTCTGGGCTCCTTTGGATCATTTATAAACAATGGGCAAATAATTTACCCATGGGCAGTAACCCACAGCAACCAATCAGTGATTGGCATTTTTTCAGCCAGCTGCTGGTTAAACAATCTTTTATCTTATGCAGATAGTGTGTGTGATGTGTCATGCACAACATTTTACTCCCACCTTCCTACCTAAGGTGAATATTCCTTTTGATTAATGCCATGCTGGATTTTTAATGGCAAGAAGCAGTCAGGAAAAATGTGGCACCTAAAAGGTGCAGTGTAAAATACTCCCTTAAAGGTTGAACTTTTTACATTCATATCTCACTGTGAGCTATGCTCACCAAATAACTCGGTTGCATACACTTTTCTTCAGTTAAGCCCTTATAGCCAGCATTGGAACTCTCCTCCTCCACTGAAAGCTATACACTATTACAAAACTATTAATTGTCAGCAAATAATCATCAAGGGTTTAAGGTTCTTTTTCAGGCTACAGTTTATGGAAATGTTCAGTAGAAGTGCAACTGCCTGCACTGTATGTGAAGATACAGTTCCTTCTGAAACTGAGATGTGCATTTAGTTATACTTTCTAAATTGAGCATCAACTGGGATCAGTTTATTGCTACACAAATGATGGTGCTTTGGGTGTGAAATTTATTCCCCTGGAACTATATTTGACTATTGCCCTGTACAGTGCAGGAAAAGCTAAAAGAAAGAAAAAGTAGTTGCTAAAGTGGCCACATACAGTATCAGATAGAAATTTTATGTCAGGGCCAATATTCCTCACCCCACCAGCATTGCAAGAATTATGGCTCTGGGGAGCAGCGTGAGTGGCCTCACATTCATCAGAAAATATGACTGAAACAAATGTGAATATATATTGCCTGCTTAAGACAGAGCAAATGAAAGTGATTTTACTATACATGAAATCCCATATTTTATATGAAACATACATGGAATTATTAAAGTTAATTATATGATCACAGCATTTATTTTTAATGGTAATATCACATATAATGATGTGGGCATTTACTTATTTTATCTGAAGTTTTCACTCCTACAGGTAAATGTGGTGACTTATGCGAAGTATGTCTCATTACCTTTGGGTAATCACCACATTAGAGTGAGGGAAGCCTGCAGTTTCTTGAGCAGTGAATGAATCCTTGGATATTTAGACATAATTATCAGAACTATAGAAAGAGCAGACCCATCCAGTGTCGGACTGGGACACCAGGGACCCACCCAAAAACCTTAGACCAGGGGCCCACTCTCAGTACTAATATTCTTCATCTCCTCAATCAACCTCTATTCTCCTAGTTTGTTTTCTTTATATACTATAATCAATTATTCCATCTATTTAGCCTCTTTGTTCTCATAGAAATAGAGAATGGCCATGAAATAGGCCAAATGTTTAGCAGCACAAGGGCCCACTGACACCTTGGCCCACCGGGAGTTTTCCAGGTATTCTGGTGGGCCAGTCCGACACTGGACCCATCAGCTGCTTAGTGGATTGAGTAAGGTGGGCATGAAAAAAACAGCTTTTACAGTAAAGCCAAGGAATTTCAGTCTTTGCCCCAGTGGAGTTTAAAGTATACTGCACCTGGAAGATTCAAACTACACACAAAACTAGAGTTCCATTTCTTCAAGATCCAATCAACCTTCCTTATCAGACCTGTAAAGCCATTGGGATTACCTGTGAGTCACTCAGATTTATGGTGTAACAGGTAGTGGGCAAAAATCACTTGTTTTCTGCCTCTGTTGTATGTTCTTCGAATGTCAGAGTTTCAGCCACAGTCACAAGACTCCTTGCCTAGTTCAGCAATAGTGGCAAAGTGATCCATGAAACCCACACTTGTGCCACTTCTTATTGGTTCAGATATGAAAGCTACAGTATGATTTACTCACCACTGCATATAATTAAAGTTTTGCACTAGAATTGTAATGCACATATTATCCAGGTATCATTACAAGAGTTTTTTTTTGCAATATATTTATGTAATATATTTGAAATATATTTTTTATTGCTTACAGAATATAAAAAAACAAGGTCTTCTACCATCATGTACAGCAGGTAAATTTAATTTTTTCTTGCAGAGAGTACATACATCGGCTGTCAACAACGGTGTCCTTTTAAACAATCTTTTTAAATGTTAGTCTTTACCTTATATAGGATTGCCATTTTATTGGTAAAAATAATGTGCATACGTTTGATTAATTCATGAAAAAATGATATTGATAATATAGAAAATATAGAAAAGTTGGTATTTTCTTCCAGAAAAGGAGGTAACCCTAACGTAAGATGTGGTCACTTCCTTACAATGAATACATGGTGCCCAAAATATGAATAAAAGTAAATCTGCTCCACTGGTATATTCTGCATTAGGATCAAGGGCCAACACTGTCCATCCTGCAACTTCCAGCATTTCATGACAAGAGGATGCAGAGATGAACTACAGCTGCTACACAATATAATCATCGCTGGTCTGGATTATAAGGCTATGGCGAATGAGGATTTCAGCCTCCAGAGAGATGCAAGCAGGGAATCTGCCCCCTTGCTGTTGCTCTGCCTGCACCCAGAAGCATTGTTTATGCTGTGATGTTGGCAGATGAAGCAGAGAGAGTTCGCAATTTGCAGCCAATATCTGTCACTTCTATCTGTACCTGAGCGGAGACTTCTGGGTACAGACTTACCAATCAGGGCAACAGCAGCTGAAAAGCGAATTCTCAGCCTTCGTTTCTCTACAGGCCAAGATCCACCTAGTCTGACTCTAGCCAAAATTTCATTTAACCCCGCTGCAACGAGGATCATTTATCAACACTGGGTATATTTGCCCATGGGCATTAACCCATGGCAACTATTCAAATTGTTGCATTCATTGTTTTACTTGCAGCTGGCTTTAAAAAGTTAATCACTGACTGGTTGCTATGGGTAACTGCCGACAGAGAAATTTGCCCACTGTTGATAAATAAGTCCCAATTATTTTAATTGGTAAAATTCATATCACCTTGTACGAATGCAGATACCTTGATCAGTATACACAAATTAACTTAAATTAATACATATTGTGTTTATTATATAAGATCCGATAATATGAGAAAAAATTCACTACCATCGAAACACAATTCCTGATTTCCCAACAGCTCAGAAATGACTTTTGATTTGCTGTATATACAGTGTTTATCATGAGATTGAATTGAAACTGGCCCATTGCTTAGAGCAGGAGTCCCCAACCTTTTTTGCTCGTGAGCCACTTTTAAATCTAAAAAAGAGTTGGAGAGCAACACAAGCATGAAAAAGTCCATGTGGATGTCAAATAAGAGCTCTGGTTGGCTTTTTGGTAGCCCCTATATGGACTGGCAGCCTACAGGAGAGAATGTTTGGCAGGACATCTGTTTTTTATACAACCAAAACTTGCCTCTAAGCCAGTAATTCAAAAATAAGCACCTGCTTTGAGGCCACTGGGAGCAACATCCAAGGGGTTGGAGAGTAACATGTTGCTTGCGAGCTACTGGTTGGAGATCACTGGCTTAGAGAATGGTAGAGTTTTAGTCCTTCACAATAGCAGGGAATGGTAGGAACCACTGCCATTGGAGCAACAAACTCTTTCCCTGTGGATGTTTTTTTTTCATGTCATTAAACATTTCTATATCTTTCTCATCCAGGAGCCATGAATACATGTATAATGTCCTTAGACTAGGGAGTCTGGCCACACACTGGACTAAGGCAATGAATGTTAAAGGATCAGTTTTGCCTGCCATATGATCTGTTAACTAACAGACGATTCAGCTTTGGTAAATGATCTACCAACTGGAAAAAGTCTCTCCATCCAGACTGAGTAATGTCATGGTTTGCAGAAAGGTCTAGTTCCTCGGTATTGCTTAAATGTCCTTCTCTCACTGCATGCGCTGAAAAAGAAAGGGTTAGTTCATGAGTGAGTCCATTTCCATTGCTTAAACAAGTATTATTATACCTTGCTTAGTCACTGTTACCACTACAAAACTAGAAATACTGTCCTTTTATGTGTTGATGTACCAGAAGATGGCTAGTGCAGTAGTAACAAAAACACAACCTAGAAACAATTTGAAACTCTCACAACATTGCTTATAATTTAAAAACGAATTTGCAGTTGCAGGATTGATGTGTGTGGGTGGAAAGGCTTCTTGGCATAAATATATCCCTTGTCTCTTTTACTCTCCCCCTTATGCCTTTGTGCCTGTTTTACTCATATATTACTTCTTTTACTGTCCAAACTCTGGGGGACCTATTGGTTGCCACCTTTTATTTCTGGCTGAACCAGCTGATGACTTAAAGGAGAAGGAAAATCTTTTCCTGCAGCCCGGAGTCCAGCCCGGAGTCCTTCCAGCGAGTACCATGGAGCGATCCTCTCCCTGCTTCTTAAAGCTGAACGAAAAAGCCAGTTATTTCATTCTACTGAGCATGTGTCTGTCCCAGGAAATGCGAAAAATGAAGAAGCAAAGAAGAGGAGCGCTCCATGTTTCTCGCTGGCGGAACCCTAGATCGGTGCAGTTTTCTGCTGATAGGAGCACCAGCCCGAGGTGTCAGGTAAGTAAATGCAGTCACTTGGGGTGCCTAAAATTTGACACTACCAAGGAAAAATGACTTTCCTTTTCCTTTAAGGGGGTAGGGTGGAGATGGTGGAGTCGTAACTGATCTTCAGCACACCACTCACTTGTATACATAGAGTGTATTCAATCCAGACTGCCTCCAAGCCAAACATAACGACTGTGTTTCATAAGAGTAAAAAGAAGTAAGCTGCTATACTATGGCTTTTGACTTTTAAGTCATTTGTGAACTTCAGGTGAAATACTCACTTATCGGGGGAATGCAATATTGATAGCTAACGCAAGAATCGGCGGTATGTGAATAAATGTTCGCAAAGTGAAACAATTTGCCTTTGCTCCAAAAGTTTACTCCATCTTCAAGCAGGTGTTAAAGGGGAACCAAACCTGTAAGGAAAAAACCCTCCCCATCACCTGTACATCACATGGTGCAAAGGGTATTTAATGCATTGAGTTACCTAATTGTGTATTTCACCTGAAGAAGGAGTTGTTCACATTACTGCTATAATACTTTTTTAAAGAGCAAGAGCCGGAATATGGTGGTGTGCTTCTTTCCTCTCTTCTGAAAGACAGAGGGTGGAGTCATGATATTTTGGGGGTGGCTGGGCCATGAAGGGAAAAAACTTTCAAGGTCTGATGAGTAAGCAGGGATTGGGGGAGAGAACAAAGGGGTTTGAGGCAGATTGGAAGCAGGCCAGGGGCAGGTCAACAAGGGAATACAAGTTTACTGGCAAGTACACCATTAGTAAACTTGTAATACCAGCCCCAGTCTTGACTGTTATTTTACAGGCTCGGCCAGTCAAATACTGGTCAGGTGGAAACCCTAGGTGGTCTATAACTAGCTCTTAATAACAAACAAAAACAGTACAGACACTTGCCATAAGCCTTCACTGCTAACAATGCAGTTGCTTGAGCCTTTCCAAACCCACCTAGTGCCCAAAGCTTGCACTAAACGGAACACGCAAGATAAGATACAGCTACCCTTGCCCCCTTAACTTCTTCTATGCTCAAACACTGTGTTGCAGAGCTTACACCACCACTTACACCTTCAATTCTTCTCTAGCTTCTGGAACCTTCCCTTCTCCTTTGAAACAGGCCTGTGTAAAGCCTATTCTTAAAAGGCCACACTTGACCCATCCTGTCTGTCAATTTACTGTCCTGTCCCCATTCTACCACTTGTCTCTAAACTCCTAGAGTGTATTGTGTTCTCCCTTATTACTAACTTTCTACACACCCATCATCTGTTGGATCCTCTGCAATCTGGTTTCCGGCCTGGTCACTCTACTGAGACTGCTTTGTGCAGAATTACAAACAATCTTCAGGCTGCCGAAGATAAAGGTCACTTCTCCATCCTTATCCTCCTTGACCTATCATCTGCATTTGATACAGTTGACCACTCTCCTGCTGCAGATTCTGTATTCGCTTGGCATCCGTAACCAGGCTGCATCTTGGCTCTCCTCTTACCTTTCTAACCAATTATTCACTGTCTCCTATGATAACAAAACCTCATCTCCAAATCCACTTAATATGGGGGTGCCAAAAGGCTCTGCACTTGGTCTGTTGTTGTTCTCCCTGTACACTCTGTCTTTGGGAGATCTCATTCGATCATTTGGCTGCAATTATCATCTATATGCCGATGATACCCAAATATATGTATCCACCCCTTCATTAATAGCTGAAACAGAGGCTCAAATCTCGAACTGCCTCCTAGCAATCTCCAATTGGATGAACCAGTGCCACCTCAAACTCAACCTAACAAACTGAACTAATCATCTTTTCACCTAAGCCTGGTCCTACTCCCCTATTTACTATCTCTATTGATAAACCCTGTCAACACAGCACGCTGTCTGGGGGTAATCTTTGACTCCTCTCTCTCCTTCTCTGATCATATTAACACCACTGTCAAAACCTGTCACTTTTTCTTATGCAATATTGTCAGAATCCATCCTTTCCTTTCACTTGCTACAGCTAAGACACTCATGCATGCTCTCATCCTATCCCAACTAGATTACTGTAACCTTCTACTAAATGGCTTCCCTAACTCCCATCTCTCCCCTCTACAGTTTGCATTAAACACTGCTGCCAGAATTATCCTCCTCTCATCCAAAAGGGTTCAGGCCCCTCCTCATAAACTTCAAAGTCCTGCAGAGTCCTTCTCCTCTGCACCTAACTACATCTCATCTTGTTTCTCTATATGTTCCTGGCCAAAACCTCTGCTCCTCTCAGAGCAACAGCCTGGTTGTACCCCCACAACTACTGCTGTTTCCTGTATCAAACCCTACTCTCTTGCCACTCCTTATATTTGGAATGCCATTCCTGAATCTCTGCGGAGGGAATTCTCCTTCAGTGTTTTTACACTGAACAAAACTCAAAGACTACCTCTGGGAGCACCTGGATAACACCTGATCTGGGAACTGGCACTTGTATAACAGTGTAACAAACCGTAACCTACAGCACCTTAAACCCCCTCTGAATAGTGTCTGTATGTTACCGTCCCATTTAGACTGTAAACCCTATGGGTTAGGGACCTCCAGCCTTTTGTTTCCTTGACACTGAGCACTTGATCTGTAGTGTAATTATATTGTATATTTATGTGAATTGTATTTCTAATAAGTCACTTATTGTTACTTTTTATTTCAATTACCCCTTGTTTTCTACTAATTTATTGTTTTGCTGTACAGTGCTTTGCCCTCAAGGAGCGCTATACAAATAAAAATATACAGACATACCCTTGTTACGTTGTAGAAGAAAAACCTAGATGAACAATATCAGATATAATCAAAGCTACAGCTTTATGAGACCAATGCTTAGGAGACATGTTTCCAGAAAAAAACAAACAAGCAGGGAGGTGCCAGCCTATGAAACATATGACCAGAGGTTAATAGTTAGGACCATCTTATAGGATTTACCTTGAATTGGAATGGGTTGAATTGGTATGGTGGCTTGTCAATTCTGTGATCATAACCTTGTAACTAACAACCCCTGTTTTTGCTAAATTTAATGAATATACAGGGTGATATTCAAACTATGTGTAAGGAGATTATATAATAATCTCTCAAATTCTTTATTTACCAGTAGGTCCTTCCAGTTTACACAATGGCACCCATTCTTAGAAGAAAAGAGGTTCCACCTAAATTTTCAGAAGGGTTTTTTTTAATATTGAGAGCTGTGAAGAACTGGAATTCTCTCCCTGAATCCGCGTTAGCTGATACAATAGATAGCTTTAAGAAGGTGTTGGATGGCTTTTTAGGAAGGAATTTTCCCCCACTACTATTAATGTTAAATATAGAAACACTGGTTTTTTTACAGGAATGTGACAACTCAAATAGTAACCTTCTGTGCTTGACCTATTGTCTGTTCTGCAGTTTCAGCAACATTTCCTTTGTCATAAACAGGACTCATATTCTTTGATTATGGTTGATGCAACTTATGGATTCCTTTTCCACTCTATGATTGGCGTCAGCTATCTTTATAACTGATAGATATATTCAGGTTCTGCCTGTTAGTGAAGGATAGAAAATCTGAATTGCTACTGGTCCCATGATGAGATTACCTCTGTTTTGCTATGAAATTAAAGTACAGGTAAAGAAAAAAGCGTCATTCTAATTTGGACAAACTATTATCTTTCTGTTTATTGATGGCTTAGTATTGAAAGTTGTTGACTGTAGTGATGGGCGAATTTATTCTTTATTCGATTTGCTTCCAGCGAATAAATTCGAGAAACGCCTGGAAAAATTTGCCTTGTGAAAATTCGCTGGTGTCTAGTTTTGGACGCGGGCCTCCGTTTTTTTCGATGTTCCAGTCTGCACTGTTGGGCTAAGAGTCTAGTCCAATAGGATGATGAATGTCTTATACTTGCCTCCACCCATCTTCCCCGGCTTAATAGAAAACCCAAAATGCATTGCAGGACTAATAGGTCCCACTGATGGATGGATAGAATGTCACAAGGGTTGTAGTAAAAGACAAGACAGAATTTTAGTTTACAGGAATAGAACATTATTCAGTATTAAAATAGTAATAATTGCAGATCATGTATGGATCAATTTTACCACCTTACCCAACTGCAGCAGGCTGGCATCATTTAACACATTGCTGGGGAATAATATAATCCTGAGATTTCTGAGGTACTGGAACTGCTGCATAATTGTTGCTGCTACTTTGCTTATCCCCGGACCCCCAGGTAGGTGGAGTTCTTCCAGTTGCACCAGACATGACAAAGCTACAACTAAATAAGAAAGGCTTATGGGAAAATGACCAGCACTATATAACCAAAAACAATATACCTGAACAATCTCATAAGCCACTAATATATGGTTCACCTTTAAAGGAGGATTCAACTCCCCATATAATAAAACCCTCTACCCCCTACCCTGCTCAGTGTACCCTACCTGCTCCCACCCGCACAGGTGATAACTCCATTAATTGCCCCATATCTTACAGGGGGTAGTGGGTTTAATATATGGGAGGTTTAGTTCTCCTTTAAGTTGACTTTTAGTAAATTTTATAAGCAACTTTTTAACAGGTCTTCATTATTTACGTTTTATAGATCTTTAATTATTTGCCTTCTTCTAACTCTTCCCAGTTTTCAAATGGGGGTCACCGACACCCATCTAAAAAACTAATGCTTTGTAAAGCTACAAATGTATTGTTATTGCTACTTTTTCATTACTTATCTTTCTATGCAGTTCCTCTCCTATTCATATTCCAGTCTCTTATTCAAAAATTAAAACCGATTGCAAATTGTCTCAGAATATCACTCTCTACATCATACTAAAAGGTGAACAGCCCTTTAAACTATCCCTTTGCCTCTGAGGTTTATTTAACCATATGACTATTTTGAGTGTTTCAAGAGTTAAAACCATGCGCCTTCAACTGATTCCCTATGAGATGAATCCAAATGAATGGAAAGTAAACTATTCTGCATGCAGAAGATGGAGGGAATGCAGGGGAATAGCGGTGAAGAATTGTGACTGGAAAATAAAATAAAGAGCCAAAAAAACTAGAGACTGGATGAGAAGAGAAGGCATAATAAATATAAACACAGATGGGTAGTTTTTAGAAGGGAGGGTTAAAAAGGATAAAAAGGTCTCAATAAATAGAAAAAAAAGAAGGTTTAAAATATCAACAGAGAGAAGAAAAAGTAACAGCAACAGCAGAAAAACATTTGTATGAATAAAACTGATCATTAGATAAATCCTTCAAATCTATACAGGTATCGGACCTATTATCCAGAATGCTCGGGACCTGGGGTCTGCCGGATAACAGATCTTTCCGTAATTTGTATCTTCAAGTCTACTAGAAAATCATGTAAACATTAAATAAACCCAATCGGCTGGTTTTGCTTCCAATAAGGATTAATTATATCTTAGTTGGGATCAAGTACAAGCTACTGTTTTACTATTACAGAGAAAAAGGAAATCAGTTTAAAAAATTTGGATTATTTCATTATAATGGAGTCTATGGGAGATTCTGTAATTCGGAGCTTTCTGGATACCGGGTTTCCGGATAAGGGATCCAATACCTGTAATACATAATACTTCTTAATTTTCATATGATATGTTTGCTCTTGGCTTGCACAGTTGCTAATATTGTTTTAGAATAAAACAAAGGAACTTACCAAATACTCTGGCTTTTTCCATATCCTTAACATACATTGTCCCAATATTGAGAAGTTTTACATTTGGAATCAAAGGTAAAACAGAAGCTAGAAAAGACATCCCTGGTGAATATATTGTTATAATAACATTAACAGAGCATTCATTTCATGATACTGTATGGGCTAAATGATGGAACAGAGGACAACAGCAGTAGCTCAACAATAGTCAAAAAAAACATGGTTTTTACCATTTAAAAAAAAAAAAAAAAAAGCTTAAAAAATCCATATTAATGGTCAGATTTACTAAGGGTCGAAATGAATATTTGAATATAATTCAAATTCAAAGAATTCTAATTTCAATGTAATTTTGGGCTACTTCGACTATTGAATAGCCCAAAATGTGATTCAAATAGAAAAAATTTGAATAGTCGAATTTTTGAAGTACTGGCCTTTTAAAATCCTTCGACTTCGACACTTCCCCACCTTAAAGCTGGTGAATTGCCATTTTAGCCTATGGGAGACCTCCTAGAACCTCTCATGTAAATTTTTCTAAGTCCTAGGAAGTCAAAGGATTTTGCACAAAATCAATGCAATTGAACGATTATTATTAGATTGAAAATGAACCTATCCGGTCGAAATAGGTCCATTTTCGATCAAAAAAACCCTTTAAAAAAACTTCGAGAGTCGAATTTCGAAGTTTTTTCACTTCGAAAATTCGGCCATTAGTAAATCTGCCACTAAAGCAAGACTTTACCATGTAAAAGTTGTTCAGGTCCTTTAGTAGTCAGAGGGAGTTGTGCTGTTCCTATTTTTTTACGCTAGGAATTGTTTGAAAAACTGGAATTTTGGGAAGTTTTTGAGTTAATCATTTTTTAGCACATTGTTAAAGGGGTGGTTCACCTTTAAATTAACTTATAGGGGCACATTTACTAAGAGTCAAAGTGAATTTTTAAATAAAATTAAAAAAATTTTAATTTTAATTTTGGGCAACTTCGACTGGAGAGAGTGCAGAGACTAAGTGCAACTTAACTGGTTAGAGGGATGGAAGATTTAAATTATGAGGGGAGACTGTCCAGGTTGGGGTTGTTTTCTCTGGACAAAAAGGCGCTTGCGAGGGGACATGATTACACTTTACAAATACATTAGAGGACATTATAGACAAATATCAGGGGACCTTTTTACCCATAAAGAGGATCACCAGAGGCCACCCCTTCAGACTAGAAGAAAAGGACTTTCATTTGAAGCAGCGTAGGTGGTTCTTCACAGTGAGGACAGAGAGGTTGTGGAATGCACTGCCGGGTGATGTTGTGATGGCTGATTCTGTTGATGCTTTTAAGAGGGGCTTGGATGATTTTTTGGACAGACATAATATCAAAGGCTATTTTGATACTAAACTCTACAGTTAGTATAGCTATGGGCATATATGGTTTGTGTGAAAGAGTGTAGGGGTATGTGTGTGTGTGTGTGTGTGTGTATGTTGGGTTTTAATTTGGAGGGGTTGAACTTGATGGACTTTGTCTCTTTTCAACCAATTTAACTATTTAACTATGACTATCGAAGTTCGTTTCGAATAGAAAAAATTCGAAAAATTGGAAATTTCAAAATACTGTCTCTTTAAAAAAAATTCAAATTCATCTATTTGCCACCTTAAAGCTGCCAAATTGTTCCAATCATTTGATTGCATTGTTGGATACGAACAAGTCAAACGATTTTCAACAGAAAAAATTTTGATTTCCAGTAACGCTTCCAGGAGGTCCCCCCCATAGGCTACAATGGCAATACGGCAGCTTTAAAGGAACAGTTCAGTGTAAAAATAAAAACTGGGTAAATAGATAGGCTGTGCAAAATAAAAAATGTTTCTAATATAGTTAGTTAGCCAAAAATGTAATATATAAAAGCTGGAGTGAGTGGATGTCTCACATAACAGAATACAAAACAACATCCTGCTTTTCAGTTCTCTAAATCTGAGTTAGTCAGCGACTTGAAGGGGGGCCACATGGGACATAACTGTTCAGTGAGTTTGCAATTGGTCCTCAGCATTCAGCTCAGATTCAAAAGCAACACTTATGGCCTGTGTGGCCCTCCCTCAAGTCACGGATTGGTTACTGCCTGGTCACCAGGGTAACCAGTCGGTGGAAAACAAGAGAGCTGAAAAGCAGGAAGTAGTGTTATGGTTATTATGTGAGACATCCAGTCACTCCAGCCTTTATACATTACATTTTTGGCTAACTAACTATATTAGAAACATTTTTTATTTTGCACAGCCTATCTATTTACCCAGTTTTTATTTTTACACTGAACTATTCCTTTAAGGTGGCGAATAGTCATGTTTGAATTTTTTTTTAAAGAGACAGTACTTCAAAAGTCGAATTTTTGAATTTTGAATTTTTCAATTCAAATCAAATTTTGGGCTATTCGATAGTCAAAGTATCCCAAAATTAGTTTGAAATTTTAATTTTATAAATTAGAATTTTATTCGAAAAATTAACTTCGACCCTTAGTAAATCTGCCCCTCTTTCTATTCAGACCTTTCATATTCATATTCCATTATTCAAATGCTTTCAAGTTACCCTAGCAACCAAATTGAAACTGGAGAACTGCTGAATGAAAATCTAAATAACTCAAAAACTTCAAACAATACGCTCTACATCATAATAAAAGTTAACTCAAAGGTGAACAACCCCTTTAAGCATAACTTTCTGTTCGTACTTTTTTATTCAGATTTTTAAATATGTATGATGATGTTTGTAGTTTTAGGGGCAGATTTACTAAGGGCCGAATTTTCAAAGTAAAAAATTTTTTCGATCGAACAGGACAGGTTCTAGGAGGTCCCCATAGGCTAAAATGGCAATTCGGCAGAATTAAGGTGGCGAAGTCGAAGTACTTCAAAAATTCGACTTATCAAATATTCAAATTTTTTAAATTCAAATCGAATATTGGGCTATTCACTAGTCGAAGTAGCCCACAATTACTGCGAAATTCGAATTTTTTCATTTGAATTTTATTTGAATATTCACTTCGACCCTTGGTAAATCTGCTCCTTAGAGTTTGTGAGTTTAAAAACCACTAAAATCCATCCTTTGATAAACAGACCTCTGTGTGTTATGTATATTGCTTTCCAGAATTTGATTTAGGATTTGAATGAATCCCAGCAGTTTTTTTCCAGAATTCTGATTTGGCTGAATGCTTGCAATGACTAGATTTAAAGTAGTGGGTAATTATAGAGAAATTACAGCAGCATAAGCGTAAATCACTGTAAAATGAAGAGGGGAAATGACTTACCCATAGACGGCAATACATTTTCATCTGGAAACGATACTTCTAAGTTGAACTCCTGAATATTTTTATTATGGGATACACCTTCCAAAATTCTATCCAATTCAGGACACTGATTACATTTAAGATGCAAACTTGTCAAATTAGGGAAGGCTGGAATAAATTCGGCTGAAAATGCAATTAAAGGCAAAGAGATTTAATAAACCAGAACCAAGTAATCAAACTAGCACAAATGACAAGGAAATAGCTGCACCGATATTCATTTTCCACCATTATACATATTATAAAGAATATTAACATGGCAGCTAGAAACCCCGTTGTGCAAATGGAGCAGTATTGGATAGCGTGGGCATTATGGTTTGGAAAGGGGGGCATATGGTATATACTGTAAATGGATTGTCTTGCTCTTTAAATATTAAATTATTGGCTTTGACTATTTATAGTCTTTTTAAATATTGAAGGTAACTGCCTACTTTAGAGGATAGAAAATTACATCCATTGAAATATTAGTCTGCAATCTATTGGGAGAAAATAGTGCAATCACTGACCAAAAACATCGAAACTCTTGGCAAAACTGTCACATTGCATTCCCTAGCTCAGTGATCCCCAACCAGTAGCTCGTGAGCAACATGCTGCTCTCCAACCCCTTGGATGTTGCTCCCAGTGGCCTCAAAGCAGGTGCTAATTTTTAAATTAATGGCTTAGACGCACATTTTGGTTGCATAAAAAAACAGATGTCCTGCCAAACATTCTCTCCTGTAGGCTGCCAGTCCATATAGGGGTTACCAAAAAGCCAATCAGAGCTCTTATTTGACATCCCCATGGACTTTTTCATGCTTGTGTTGCTCTCCAACTCTTTTGTAAATTTAAATGTGGCTCACGAGCAAAAAAGGTTGGGGACCCCTGCCCTAGCTCATTGAAGTAGGAGGCCCAATCTTAATTACAGTTGCAAGAATATTTACCAATGAAGATTCTGATCACCATCAATCATCTTGTGTCATCTAAAGTAGGGGGAAGAAGAAAATGCCAGCAGGGAAACCCTTGCATGTTTTTTGTGGATGCAACGTTTCAGGGTGTAACCCCTTTGTCAAGCATGCCCCTAAATGTTGCATCCGCAATAAACAAGCAAGGGTTTCCCTGCTAGCATTTCCCTTGCTGTCCTGGTGATTTTCTTCTTCTCTTCAATATTTTTGGGGTTGCTAATTCCTCCAGCATTGAGCACCAGGGAGTCACATTGTGTGGACAGCCAGGGTGTGCAAGGGTAATTTATTTTTTCCTTTGATCTAAAGTACAGGGATCACTGGGGAAATCACGGCTTCACAATACTACATTGTAATCACGAAGAGAGTGTACACATCTGTTTAGTGCTAAAAAAAACTGTATTTAATGTTAACATCTCTGAAGGACATCCCTGTTTGCACAACCTTGACCAGCTCCATGGTCTAATGCTAGCCAGATTAAAACAAATCAAGTGCAATTGCCATTGGAGGATTATCTTGCATTTATTGGGTCGCCGACATTGTAGAGCTGGCGAAAAGTTTATTTAGCAATCTTGCAAAATATTACCAAGACCCCAATACAGAATACATCTTTCTTATTTATCATCAACCAAGCTAAATGTAAAAGGTCTCATTAGCCAATCAATGGGAAATGGGCACTCAAGGACATTATTTATTTATAACATATTTTTAAAGCCTTCCACATTTCATGCCTAGGAGGCACTTAACCATGGATGGCCTTTGTGGACTCCTTAATTGCCCATTTTCTCTTTTCATTCCTTTCATAGTTTTTCTACTTTTTGGGCTGAGGGTTTGGGACTGGTGGACCTGAACTATTGTTCCTGTTTTTGTTTTTTTTCTTTATTCCTGTGTCCTACCTTTTGTTTAAAGCCATCCACCAATCACCCCAAGGGACCATGTGCTTCACTCAGGTAGGCCTAACCCCAATCACTGAAGGTGATTGACAGATGGGACACAATTTGCTATGTATAGCCCCTTCTCATTGCTTTAGAAGTTTACCAGACATCCCTGAAGAATGTGCCTACTTGGAGAAAGCCATACATCAGCCATGACCAGCTCCAATCGAAGGAATGCAGGACAACCAGATTTTAAAAAATCGAATGCAATTGTCTTTGCATTTATTGGGTCAAAAACTTTGGAGAACTGACAAAAAGTTTTTTTTTTACTTTTGAGCAATGTTGCTTCAAGAATACAGAGCTGATGTTGGTGGACTTGGTAGCTCCCAACCCTTGTAAGAGTATGCTTGAACGTTTAGTCTAGCCAACGTTTAGTAAAGTATAACTGAGCATCAATGTTTAGATTCTCTTTAATATTAAATTAGACAAATCTGCAGAGAAAATAAAATCATGAAGGAATAGTGACCAATAAAGTAACCAAAGTAAATCCACACTCACCTAATTTTGTAGAATCCTTACTCAGATTCACGCCACTCAAAACTAATTTTTCAAGACTCCTGAGCTCTTTGAATCGGTCTGGAAAAAATCTGACAACTTCGTTATGACCGAGCATGTCCAATATCAACTCCTTTAACTTATTAAATCTGTCCAGACGTGAAAGAAGATATTCTAGAAGGGCAAAGTACAAACCAAAGATAATTATTTGGGGGGGGGGGCTTCAATTCCCCATATGTGTTAAGGGAATGGCAATTAATTAGCGAGTATACAAGGTGCCCCAGAACAGAAGTAAAAAAAGGGCTTGGGTTGAATGACACCACCTGTTATACAAAAGCAGGGAGCTACTTGAAGGTTCTCAGACTACTGCCATCTCATCTGGACTCCTATGCTCTAGTGGGTATCAGATGAACCAAGCATCATTGGGAACTGTGTTGGACTGGGATGGCAGGGGCCCACTATAGAAACATAGATGGAGGGCCCAGTTATCCAATCTATTATACATCCTCTCCACAATCAATCTCTTTATACTCCTAGTTTATTTTCACTACATACTATACTCTATCTTTCCATTAATATGACCCTTTGTTCCCTTAAATAAACAAGAAATGACATAAAATATGCTTAATGGTTAGAAACAAGAGGCCAGCTGACACCTGGACCCACCAGGAGTTTTCCTGGTATCCTGGTCAGCCAGTCCGACACTGATTGGCCAGCACCACAAAATGAGCCATTGAAGAAATATATTACCAAATAGAGAATACAAAAGAGAATACATTTTCCAAATGTACATTTTATAAATGTAAAGTTTGTCCCACTAGTCAGTTAATGGTTGATGGATATTAAGGGACATTATTTTATTTACAGCCTCTTTTCTAAAGCCATGCACATTTTGTGCCTAAGAAGCACTTCATCATGGGATTTTAAAGTGGACCTGTCACACAGACACAAAAATCTGGAAAATAAAAGTCCTTTTCAAATTAAAGATGAAATCCAATTTCAATTTTTTATTAAAGCATTCATAGCTGGTTTAAGCTAATTTAAAAATCTCAGCTGTCAATCAAATATTGTCCTCCACTCCTCTATGCCTAGGCATAGAGGCAGGGCAGACAATTACTTTCACTTTCCATTCAGCACTTCCTAGATGTCACTGTTCCCCACATATTCCTCCCGTTCTCTTAACCATTTAATTGTGTAACCAGAGCATGGGGATGGAGATTGGGTCCCCCATTCTGGTGCTCAAATGATGCAAGCTTGCCTTAATAACAGTGCCCACAAAATGGCTCCTGCCTGTTTGCTATAATTATGAATTCCCAGACTGAAGGAAAAAAGATCCAAATAATTTATATAGTGTAGTTAAAGTTCATTTGGCTAATGTGATAAAATATGATTTTGAATATTTTTTTTGGGGTGACGGGTCCCCTTTAAGGCAATTTACTGGCCTTTTTGGACTCCTTATGTCCATCATCTTTTTTTATTCCTTTCATGGTTTTTCCACTTCCTTGGGTTCTGGGTTTAGGACTGGTGCACCTAAACCATTGTTCCTGGGTTTTTTTTTTTATTGTTCATGTCCAATCTATGCATTAGCTTGGTATACATAACATGCATGCACAATAGAACTTTGGCTTCAGTTTCTACATGCCTTTTCTTCATATTGTACATGTGCAGCAGCAGGAGGCCAGTGAAACTGCCCTGGTTCCTAAGACAGGAGACCCAATAACACCCCTATGTACTCTCCTGCTCTTCTGCAAACAGAGTGGAGCATTTGAGAGATGTTAACATTCCTAGACGTGTGAATAGAGAGCACAAGCATTATCTTCATCCTTTGACAAATATCCCCCAAAGAAAATAACATGAGCTTAAGGTTTGGCTGAATGTTCTATTGCTTGCCTGAATGTATCTTTAACCCAAACTAAATTAATTATTTAAGTCTATATCTGTCCTAAACACCATTTGTGCTGTGAGCTTGGTCAATATCACTGTTGGACCTGAATCACTAATGAAAATTCAGAGATTGTCAAGCGGCACAGTTGGAAAAACATAAATATCAGTGGCATCTGTTGAGAGGGTTAAGCACTGCAGGACTACAGTAAAGGTAACGGAATAACAATTGAGCTACCTCAAAGAGATGCCCTGGGGCATAATAGGAGTGATGTTAAAG
Source organism: Xenopus borealis (assembly GCA_024363595.1). Classification (NCBI taxonomy): domain Eukaryota; kingdom Metazoa; phylum Chordata; class Amphibia; order Anura; family Pipidae; genus Xenopus; species Xenopus borealis. The sequence goes on along the minus strand of CM044431.1, from coordinate 201,620,276 downwards.
TTCCAATATCAATATGTCAAAATACATTTTTCAGCTTTCAATACTGAAGAAAAAAAGAAATCCATCTGTACCTGGTGGGTTCATGTGAGTCATCTGAAGTCTTTCTAGTGAAGACATCTGTAGAATTGAATCTTGCTCTGTCACATTTAATTCTAGTGCATGAAAACTGCATTTTAAAAGAGAAGTGCTGTATCGATCAATACAGGGCCAAACAGCTTCAATAAATCCAGGACTCTGACTCAGTCTCAGTTCAATGTGATCAGCAAGAGATAGAAAAACTAAGAGATTGCCAAGGTATGTATCCAAGTCTGAAATGCTGCCATTCACATCAATCTTGAGAAGAGCAATCTTATGTTGACTTGTGTCTAGATCTAAATCAGATATGTCCTTAAGTTTTTGAAACATATACTTTTTCAGGTTGAGTTTTCCAAAATTTTCTGGGGTTACTTTAAATGCCATTGAATAGTCTTGTTCAACCACTGGAACCTCAGAAAATATACTGCCTAATACCTCATTAGAGGCAAGACTTGTTTTGCTTTCCAGATTAGATATGGATAGACACAAACTGCGAATGAGCGACAATCCTTCTGGATAGAGTTTGAGAAATAAAAGCAAACGCATATCTGGTGACAACATATTCACAGTTATATCCTGTCCTTTGAGAAACTCCAATATAACGGGAGCACACTGAAACAAGAAGTTACCCTTGGCGCTTACTTCAAATGCAAAACTCAGAGTGATCTTTTTTACGCATGAAAGGTATAACTGCATATCATTGTTGCGTAACATTGCTACCAGATCTTCATTGTATGCTGCATCTGGGTTGTGTTGAAAGTTAACCTTGGTATCTGTTTGAGACTCAGTGGCTACAGGGTTATTAGTCAACATAAACAAATGTGAAATGATAATTGAAGTTGTTTGGGCAGTATGCATGCAGCAGTATTTTAGAAAATTGTTATGCCTTATAACATGTAGGCATGTATTTATTTTTTGCAGATAAAATAAGCCTTTATTCTTCATTATTTCATTTTCTGACTGCAGGAGGTCATCCATCCGTGTGCTAGCAATAAACTCCTGGAATGTTGGGTAAAAGAACCTGTAAATAGGATGTAGCCTTTGTGATGTGAACTTGCTAAGGAGTCCAGAGCTTAGAGCATCATCTCCAGATAAACCAATGGCAGTGAGATCTTCATCTGTGAAATCAAACTGTGCCTTGAAGACTCCGTCCAGTGCAAGGTCTCCACACAATGATACTAAAGCTTCAACTGTTTCCCTGGGGTGCTTTAGCTTGGTATACATAAGGAAGGCCTTGCAAACAGATATGTCACTGGATAGTTCCATGTTTTGATTTTGAACCCAGAAGACACAAAGGGCACATGTAAACATAGGAGTCTTCAGTGCAGCTTTGAATATATCAGAAAGACCCATTTTTATAAAGAATGTCTCAAGAAATTGAATGTTATGAGAAAAAAGCTGTCGATAAATATACATGGAGCTGTACAGAGGGAAATCCTGGATGCTCAGTATTGTCCTTGCATATTGGCGCAGCTTCCTTCCCTGATCAGTGCGCACTGTGACTGCCAGGCTCACCCTGTTCCAGTGGTTTTTTTGTAAAAGATTTTCTATGGTTTCAGGTATGGAATCCGTTGTGCTGTAATCATCCAGCAAGAACAGGATCTGGTTCTTTAACTGCTTTATAATATTCAACAGAATATCATCAGTGATGGATGATCCTGTCAAGTCTTTACTGATAATCTGAGAGAGTGTTTGTTGTTTCTTAACAAGAGGGACCGATATATAAAACACCAGAATGAACCTGCTTAACATGGGGCAGGTCCCTGAAGCCCAGAGAATGGCTATCTTCCTCAGTAGAGCCGTTTTCCCACTGCCAGCTTCACCTTCTATCATGGTGATATCCACCAGGTCTGACAGAATATCAGGTAACGTAAGCTGCTTCAATGGCTGATTTTTGGTGTCTTTGGCAGTTACAGATATATCTGCAAATAGGGACTTCAGATCAATGGAAACACTGGAGGACTCAAAAGAAGATAATGCAGTGAACTGTGGGTTATTGTACTTAACCATCAGCTGATGCCTCAACCTGGTCACTTCCAGAAAACAGTCTTCTGTAGAGACATTTAAGTCTAAAAATGCAAAAAAAAAAAACTATTTTACAAGATGTAATTGGTAAATATAAATTAAAAACTAGATGGTTCTTCTACATTTGCAGTCTGCATTGGTTGCATATCTACTTGTATAGGGATAGAACCAACCTGATAGGCAAGTAACAAGGTTTCCTGAGATTCATTTTAAGTGGAAATGAAAATCCAATATAGCCACTCGCCAGTAATAAACGATTTACACGAGATAGACACAAATACCTTGTCTGCTGCAAAAGGGGGTTCCCAAACTTTATTCCATGGGCAAATGATGGTGCAAACCATGGAATAAAGTTTGAAACCCCCCCCCCCCATTTGCAGCAGACAAGGTATTGGTGTCTAGCTTGTGTAAATCATTTTAAGTGGAGCCAGTCACAGAGCACCTTAGAGAAGTGAGATAGGCTCACTTATATTCTTTTATATTTTATAAATATTAATGTTGTTTGTCACCTATGTGCAACTGGGCTATGTGATGGAGTGGCTGCAATATTCTGCTTTTTTGTATATACCAACTTTATCTGCAGCACTATTTTACTCAACAATAATAAAAATAAGAACGCCATTGTGTTTGCTTATAACAATTGAGAGAAAGGAAAAGATGGATACACAGTAACTGCCCTTACCTCTCTTTGTTATGGGCTGTGTTCTTTCTTGGTGGAGAACAGGCTGCAGAGGTTTATAAACATAATTAATTCATTAATTTAATTAATGCTTGTTTCTTCATTACATACTGAACTACATAAATCTAAGATTTAAGATGCTGGGCAGCATATTAGAATGTAGATTGCACTGTCAACCCTTTACATAAGACTGTGTCTGTTTTTGGATGTTACAGGACAAGGAAAGTCTAAAATAGAACAAGGCTAGAAATGCTGTATTCTGTATACTAAACATAAACATGAACTTACTGCATCACAAGCCTAATCAAACAAATGATTTATGCTTTCAAAGTTGGCCACAGGGGGCTGTCATCTTGTAACTTTGTTATACATCTTTGCAAGACCAAGACTGTGCACATGCTCAGTGTGGTCTGGACTGCTTAGGGATCGTCATAAATTATCAAAACAGGGAAACAAACAAAGCTGCTGGAGTTCTGCATGGCTGAGAAGTAAGGCTGGGGCTCCCCCTGCTGTTCATATTTTTTATTGTTTCCCTGCCCAGCATTAAGGGACTTTCTGACAATTCCTATTCACAGCAGTAAATGAAGGGAGAATTTCACTGCATAGAGTCAGGTTTCTTATAAAAACATACACATTTTGGAGATAGATTTCTTTTTCATTAAATAAAGTAAAAATGGGATTTTATTGTTTTGCCTTTCCTTGTCTTTTAAAAGGGATCCTGTCATGGGAAAAACTATTTTTTCAATATGCATCAGTTAATAGTGCTGTTGAAATCTGACATGGGGCTAGACATTTTGTCAATTTCCCAGCTGCCCCAAGTCATGTGATTTGTGCTCTGATAACCTTCAGTCACTCTTTACTGCTGTACTGCAAGTTGGAGTGACATCACCCTCTCCCTTTCGCCCACCCAGCAGCCTAACAAAAGAACAATGGGAAGGTAACCAGATAACAGCTCCCTAACACAAGATAACAGCTGCCTGGTAGATCTAAGAACAGCACTCAGTAGTAAAACCCATGTCCCACTGTGTTCCATTCAATTACACTGAGAAGGAAAAACAACACCCTGCCAGAAAGAAGTTTCCTCCTGTGCTGGCACAAGTCACATGACCAGGGGCAGCTGGGAAATTGACAAAATGGCTAGCCCAATGTCAGATTTCAAAACTGAATATAAAAAAAATGTGTTTGCTCTATTGAGAAATGGATTTCAGTGCAGAAGTCTACTGGATCAGCACTATTAACTGATGCGTTTAATAAAAAAAAACATGTTTTCCCATGACAGTTTCCCTTTAATACATATATCAATTAGTGTACATACTTACAGTGAGAAGTAAATGCCATACCTGCAATGGAACATCAAGTTGGCTCTCATCTTTGATCTTTATGTGATCCAGGCTTGTACAAGTATTAATATACCCACACCTATAATAATATATAATAATAGCTAAGGCAATATAGAATGTAAGGCCTACCAGGTTACCAGGAGAACACCCAGTTATCTCAAGTATCAGTTGGCCATCGTGCTGAACCAACCACTGGCCCTGTAGGCTTTTAGTATGGCCATTCTCCATTTCTATATGAGTTCAAAGAGGAGAATCAACTAAGAGAATATAAGTGAATAGAGGAGTAAAAATTGTTTTGAAAATGGGCTTGAGGTTCTCTGGTGGGCCCTTTGCACCTCAGTCTGACACTAGCAATACATATTTATTGACTGAAGATTTTCATTTTTGTATTATACAATCTACCCTTATGATGTACAGCCTAAAGGGCAGCAGCTCTCCATATAATACAAATGTAGAATATAAAACAGTGGGTCATAGGACCATAGGTGATTTTAACTACCCTTCAACACACAAACACAGTAACGGAACGGGTCATGCAGCCACCCCCCGCCCTCATCCGTGCGGAATCTCAATGCCGCTGCTGGAGTCTGCTGCATTGGGAATGATCTGCCGGGGGGGCCCTGCGGGGTTGCGGACCCAGGCCCAAGGCTTCCAGTAGTTACACCACTGCACAAATATCAGAAACAAACACACACAAATATCAGAAACAAACACACACACACAAATATCAGAAACAAACACACACACACACAAATATCAGAAACAAACACACACACACAAATATCAGAAAAAACACACACACACAAATATCAGAAACAAACACACACACACACAAATATCAGAAACAAACACACACACACACAAATATCAGAAACAAACACACACACAAATATCAGAAACAAACACACACACACAAATATCAGAAACAATGTCAAACTTAGGTTAAAAATAAAAATAAAAAAAGTGCAGATTCCCATTTTGTTAAGTTGACAAGTAATAGGTTTCTTGTGTATACAGCAAAAAGACAGGTTGTTTTTATACAATCTATAGTACGTAAGCAAATGCTCAACACCAGAACATGAGAACATGAAAACATGAAATTACAGAGAATTGACTCACTCAGGGAACCACTTGCTCCTTCCATGGATCATCATCATCTTTCCAGTCCTCCAAACAGACAGCACAGAAAAAACATTGTACACTGTCTCTTAGCCCTAAAAGCACAATGAAAATTGTTAATGATAGGAGGAGCTAATAATGTACCAAACATTAACCTCTTGACTGTGCAGGCCAGCACCTGTAGCTTACAGTAGATGACAACAGCACTTCAATACCTGCAACTGTGGAATACAGGGTATAGTCGGGAAATACAGTGCCTTTACTAGCAGTGGGGATAATAGTCTCTGGGAAGGGACAGTGGTTGTGAGATAGCAGGTATAGTATGGAGAAATTGTGCCTATAGTAGCAGTGGGATAATAGTCTCTGGGAAGGGACAGTGGTTGTGAGATAGCAGGTATAGTAGGGAGAGATGGTGCCTATAGTAGCAGTGGGATCATAGTCTCTGGGAAGGGACTGTGGTATAACAGATATTGTAGGGAGAGCTGGTGCCTATAGTAGCAGTGGAATAATAGTCTCTTGGAAGTGAATGTGACTGTGGGATAACAGATATAGTAGGGAGAGCTGGTGCCTATAGTGGCAGTGGAATAATATTCCCTGGGAAGGGAGTGTGGTTATGGGATAGCAGGTATAGTAGGGAGAGATGGTGTATATAGTAACAGTGAGATAATAGTCTCTGGGGAGGGACTGTGGCTGTGGAATAGCAGGTATAGTAGGGAGAGATGGTGCCTATAGTAACAGTGAGATAATAGTCTCTGGGGAGGGACTGTGGCTATGGAATAGCAGGTATAGTAGGGAGAGATGGTGCCTATAGTAACAGTGGGCTAATAATGTTTGGAAAGAGACTGTACATGAAGAATTATAGGTAACATAAGCAAATTAAACATTAAGGAAACAACCTTTGTAGAAAAATCCAGCTCTAGCAAGTTCTTTAGGGTCAGGGTGGGCATTTTCAGGCCATCCATTAAATGATTCCAAGCGTACTTTTTCATCCTCAAAAATGTTCAACAATTTCCTCTCTTCTATAAATGTAAAATGAACATATTTATATTCATAGACAGTGATTGGCTCTAACAGATGAGTTTTCGGGTAGTATGTTTAAATCAAATGAAACGAGCACACACTCCAGGAGCCAATCTTTGAAGTAAAAATGTAGTTTATTTCATATCACTAAAAGTTACATGGCCTAACGGGTTTCGTATCTGCCGATACATAATCATAGGCGCCTATGAATACATATAGGCGGATAGGCCTGGAGTGCGTGCTCATTTCATTTGGTTGTATCCTCACCTCAAGCTATGGGTTCAGGTGCAGTAGTGAGTGTGTCATAAACTGATATTAATAATCTGCTACATAACAAAATGGTATAAAGGTGATACCTTTAAAGGAACTAAAATGTTCTGAAAGCTTGCTATGATTATATTAGTTAGCCAATAAAGGTATCACCTTTATACCATTTTGTTATTTTTTATTTCAAAAGGGTTGCCCAATAACATTTTTACTGGCCAACACGGTACAGCAACTTTACCTGCAATAATCTGCTACAGAATTTGAATTAATTGTTCCTGAAAGTGACGAACCTGGGGTTTCACACCCAGGTCACTCTTTGTATCAGGTGAGCTGCAGTTCAAGTTCATTTTGCACCTATTTCAATAGCTCAGAGACATATGGTCCCGGACTATCTTTTATCTGATTAGTTACTTATTTTGTAAGGATTAAAGCTGGCCAAACATATATATTTATTTATTAGTATGTTTGAATCTGTATAAAAACACAAAAGCGTTATTTATTTAAATGCATCCATACTGTTATATTATTCTAGGGTCGGACTGGCCCGGCAGAACACCAGGAAAAAAATGGGTGGGCCCCAGCTGAGCCAGACTCCCCTCTCCAGAACCCCTGGACCTTTAAAAAAAAAAAAAAAAAACATCAATTTGTGGCGCCACATGCGCCTGTGCATGCTGTGCGACTCCTATGCACAATGTGTAGCTCTTGTGTGCATGCGCAGTGTCACAGATAGGAGGGGGTCCAACCCTGTATTATTCAGTTTGTTGATGTCACTCTAGGATGGACAAGGGGGTTTCAATACACTCCTACTAAACAGCACCCCCCTAGAAGCTCTAACAAAGGCAACAAAATGTTTGACTCTGGGTGATGCCCCAGAGTAAAAGTTCTATGCATACTTCACTATTCTACATAAAATGAAGCCTACCATAAAGAAAGTTGAGATCAGTGTCGGACTGGGACACCAGGGGCCCACCCAAAAACCTTAGACCAGGGGCCCACCATAAAACCTTAGACCAGGGGCCCACTCTCAGTACTAATATTCTTCATCTCCTCAATCAACCTCTATTCTCCTAGTTTGTTTTCTTTACATACTATAATCAATTATTCCATCTATTTAGCCTCTTTGTACTTATAGAAATAGAGAATGGCCATGAAATAGGCCAAAAGTTTAGCAGCATGAGGGCCCACTGATACCTTGGCCCACCGGGAGTTTTCCTGGTATTCTGGTGGGCCAGTCCGACACTGGTTGAGATCAGAAATGTAGGACTGTATGCAGTTACTTACGGGCTACGCCGGTGTCGGAATTCTCACAATGAAATGTAGTAAACTCTTTACCCTAAAATTCAGAGAAAATAACAACTTCTTAGATGTCAAGGGCAATCAATTCAAAAAGAAAATCTCAACAGTCTACAATCTACATTCAGAAACAAATTGGTGCAACAACACAATGCTGGAATATATAATCGAATAGTGGTAAAATCCTCCAAATTCCTAGGATTTTAATTCCTATGATATTCCCATGGTCGAATTGGAGGGTTTTTTAACCCTCGAATTCGATCCTTAGTAAATCTGCCCCTTAGGTTTAATAACCAAAAGAGTTAGGGTTATTAACAGTAACGGAACTAGGTGGGGGTGGGCCCTGGTGCGGGCCGGGCCCCCCCCACCCTAGTCCGTCAATGTGATTGACGCGTCGCTGCAGCGATTCAAGCCGGCTGCAGCGGCGCGAGACTGCCGGGGGGCCCCGGTAGTTACGCCCCTGGTTATTAAAAAAAAGTTTGGTTCTTCTATAAGACCCATCCACTGCAGCCAATCCCTGGTGTAGGCGCTGTGAGCAATTTTGAGAGCAATCACCATATTTTCTTCACCCACAATGCAACATTTTTCCCTGGAATTTTAGTATTGTTGCTGTTACCAGGGGGAGTTATAGAATGGCCCATTCTAAGCAACTTTTCCATTAGTCGTCATTATTTAGTTTTATGTTTTTTTTTATTATTTTCTTTCTTCTTCTGTATCTTTCCAGCTTTCAAATGTGAGTCACTGACTCCATCTAAAAAGCAAATGCTCTGTTAGCTGTAAATGTATTGAAATTGCTACTTTTTATTACTCAACTTTCTATTCAGGCTTCTCCTGTTCATATTCCAGTCTCTTATACAAATCAATCCATGGCTGCTAGGGTAATTTGGGCCCTAACAACCAGATTGCTGAAATTGCAAACTTAAGAACTGATGAATAAAAAGATAAAAAACCTTAGAAGCCACAGATCAAAAATGAAAACCAATTGCAAAGTGTCTCAGAATATCACTCTCTACATCATACTAAAAGCCAGTTCAAAATTGAACAACCCCTTTAATGAATGGAGTTGTTGTTGCAACTCACTGCAGCTGTGCTAGAGGTCATACATTACAGTGTTCCTGAAATTGGTGGGGAAGTTCATCATCTACAGAAGCACATTATATTGTTACAATGGCAGCTGATATGGCCCGCAGATAAAAAAACAAAGTACAGGTATAGGATCTCTTATCCTGAAACATGTTATCCAGAAAGCTCCAAAGTATGGAAAGAAAACACCCATAGACTCTATTTTATCCATTGATTTCAAAATGATTTTCATTTTTTCTGTAGTAATAAAACAGTACCTTGTACGTGATCCAAACTAAGATATAATTAATCCTTATTGGAAGCTAAACCAGCATATTGGATGTATATAACATTTACATGATTAAGTAGACTTAAATTACGGAGAGATACATTATCCGGAAAGCCCCAGGCCCGAGCATTCTGGATAATAAGTCCCATATTTGTATTATAATGGACCTACCGTATATCCACAAAAGGTCTCATAACAAAGGATATACTGCTTGATTTCATCTTGTGTCTTGATGCTTGCAAGGAAATTGCACCTTTAGAAAGACATATAAATGTTATCATAAATGATTTACCCCCATATGCAATTAAAGGCTCTAAGTTTGCCCAGGGACAGTAACCCATAGCAACCAATAAGATGCTTACTTTTAAACAGGTGACCAGTAAATGCTACCTGCTGATTGGTTGTTATGGGTTATTGCCCCTGGGCAAACATAGTGGCTTTTATTACATTACCCCGTTAAAACATACATAACTGTACACATACATACTGTGATAATCCCATGCAGGGTGGTGTGGAACTGGAAGAATGTACACATAGATGCCAGACTGTAGGGTAGAAGTCAGCTTTATTCCTGGCTGCTCTCTCCACACTGTTTACTCCTCCCCTTCACTTCCCCTTCCTGTGTCCATAACCTTTCTCATTTCTCCACCCAGTGCTAAGCTGCTAATGCATATTAAAATGAACATTTAACATCACATGAATGTATGGAACAGCATTACACATACGTTCAGAATTAAATGGAGGAATGGACGCAGCCATACAGTTTGGGCACATTTTTTCTTATTTCACAAGTAAACTATTTCAGGGCACTTTTTCTCTACTGATGCATCTTTTACATCCTGATAAATTCTGTTTGGGCCCATTTTAAGTGACCTTTGTTCTTGTATCAGGTCCAAGACAATCTCCATAAAACACCCATAAGACATTGAGGTTTGTCTGGCTACCTGAAAGACTGAAGGTAGCAGACTATTTGTAGACCTACCGTAGGTACTTCCCATGAAAGACAGAAGGACATGGCAGTAGCAGATTTCTAATAGTTCACCTGCACATAAACTATTAAACCCCAAAGAACAGAACAAGGACTCACTCAGGGAACCACTTTGCATGTTCCTTCCAAGGGTCGTCATTTTCTTCCCAGTTGCCTAAACACCCAGTACAGGAAAAGCACTGGACAATATCTTTTATTCCTAAAAATGTCAAAGAGATAATGAGAACTCTGATGCCTTCATATAATTATTTTTAATTTCTAATTTAAATTCACTTTGCAGGGCTGTGTTCAAGTTATAGTAGCTGTAAATATAAGTTATAAAAGCTGTTTATAAACTTTGCAGTGTGCAAAGTACAGGTATGGGATCCGCTATCTGGAAACCCATTATCCAGAAAGCTTTGAATTGTGCAAAGGCGATCTCCCGTACTTTGTACTTGATCCCAACTAAGATACAGTATAATTAATCCCTATTGGTTTATTTATTTATTAAAAGATTTTCTAGTAGACATATGAAGATCTGAATTATGAAAAGAGACACTATTCAGAAAACCCCAGGTCCAGAGCATTCTGGAAAACAGGTCCCATACCTGTACAAAAAACAGTGGCCACAATTCTTTTGCACTTTAAATCCTGTATTGCATCATAAATGAAGGTCTTTTTGCTTTTTTTCAGAGAGCACATACCTGCACCCACCCCCATAAATACTGTGTTGCCTGTGTTCAGCAGTGCTGTATTCGTGAGGGCTGGAGGGTGAAATCATGTAGGCATCCCTCCACTCATCCCTTCCCGAACTTGTGCATCATTCCTTCATGAAAGATACAGCTGAATTCAGAACCAAATCTGAATCCTTTCATATACAAATTAGCATCAGGATGGGTTAAAGAGAAATAAGAGCGTTTAAACATTTTTAAATTCCTTGTTTGTGTGACAATAAGTCACATTATTTTAAGGATTCAGATTTTGCTCAGACAGGCACTTGGATTCCGTGCATCCCTAATAAAGAATTCCTGTTGCTGGAAGACATTGAGAAAGTATAGTCAGTTTTGACAGTATTTGTTATAGAGCTAGTTATTGGACTAAGCAGGCCTGGATTTGTGGAGAACCCACTTAGGCCTGGGCCTAGGGTGGCAGGATTTTAGGGGGCAGCATGCTCCCCAACCACACCCACATTGATACATAAATATAAATTTCCTGTGTGCCAATTCCCATTGCTCCATCCTGATTATGAAAATTTGAACAAATAAAAGGGAGTGTACAGAGGTGACAAACGACAGCCGGCCTAGGGGTGCCCGCTATGTAAATCCGGCCCTGGGACTAAGCAGAAAGCAGGGATAAATAACAAATAGTGAGAGAGATTAGAGGCACACATTCCAGATTTACACAATGTAGTAGAGTTAGAAATAGCAAGCAAGATTATTATATCTGGATTGGCTGCTCAAACTAGAACACATTTACACATTTACATACGTTGCAGTGCAAGTGTTGTCACAAGTTCACACCCCTTAGTGGTTCATCTTTACAGTGACTTTAGTATGTTATAGAATGCCCTTTTCCTAACAACTTCTTTACAGTTTATTTTTTTTTTTTTATAGTTTTTGAATGATCTGCCTTCTTCTGCATTTTCAAGCTTTTAATTGGGGTCACAGTGCCCCGAGGCGTAAAAAATATTGTTTTTAAAGCTTACAATGTTATCATTATTGGTGTTTATATCTTTTTATTCCTTATGCATCTATTTAATCCATCCCTTATTTATATTCTAGTCTCTCCTTCAAACCATTGCCTGCTAAAGTAATCAAGACCCTAGTAACCAGATAGTTGTTGAAATTCCACAATAGTGGATGGATGCAAAGAGGCACTTTTCCGACGTGCGTCGCGTCGTTTTCGGCGCGCGTCGCGTCAAAAACGACGCGCGACTCGTTTTTGTTGGCGAATTTTTCGGCGGCGAATTTTTGCTGCCGTTTCCCTAATTTATTCGCCAGCTGCGAATCGCGGGAATTCGCCGCGAATTCGCCCCTGGCGAATAAATTCGCCCATCACTAGTCATACAGTAGAGATACAATCACAGTACCAGGGTTGGACAGAGCAGAGACTAGGTGCAGGCTGGGTTATACACTAGAGATACAATCACAGTACCAAGGTTGGACAGAGCAGAGACTAGGTGCAGGATGGGTCATACACTAGAGATACAATCACAGTACCAGGGTTGGACAGAGCAGAGACTAGGTGTATGCTGGGTTATACACTAGAGATACAATCACAGTACCAGGGTTGGACAGAGCAGAGACTAGGTGCAGGATGGGTCATACACTGGCAAGGCAAGTACAAAAAGAATTGGCAGGAATAAACATGAAGCACCAACATTGTACCATGGGTAAACAGGAACAAAGTCACATTGCGCAAGATTTAGAAACTAACTGGATTTCAGCAACACCATTATTACCTCACTCTAATTGTAACACCCTAGCACTGCAAGAGTGTGTGTGCCAAGGCAATGAATCGGTGGGGGGAGGGGGGGCAGCGGGGGTGGAGGATTTTAAACAACTTCTTATAGCAGCTGACTTGACAAAAATACCATTAAAGGGATAATTCAGCTTCAAGTAAACTTTTAGTATATTGTAGAAGGGCCAATTCTAAGGAACTTTTCAATTAGTCTTCATTATTTATTTTTTATAGTTTTTTAATAATTTGCAATTTTCTTCTGTTTCTTTGCAGTTTTCAAATGGGGGTCACTGACACCATCCAAAAACAAATGCTCTGTAATGCTACAAATGTATTGTTACTGCCACTTTTTTATTATTTATCATTCTATTCAGTCCATCTCCTATTTATATTCCAGTCTCTTATTCAGATCAATGCAGGGTTGCTAGGGTAATTTGTACCCTAGAAACCAAATTGCTGACACTGCAAACTGGAGAGCCTCTGAATAAAAAGCTAAATAACTATAAAACCACAAACAATAAAAAATGAAAACCAATTGCAAATTGTCTCAGAATATCAAAAGTGAACAACCCCTTTAAAGGAGAAGGAAAATCATTTTATACTTGGGGGTGCCAAAAGTACACTGGGCAAGTACTCTGTGCATCCCTTAATTCTCTTACACTTCTGTCCCAGTTGTTAATCAATGACCCTTATAGTCGAGCCAGATAAGTAGGAATTGTAATGAAAATAAGCTTTGAAAATCCAATTATTTGAGTTATAAAAGGCTGATAATCATTGTTTTATTTATATCCTTACTATTGAACTAATTTACACTTATATTATGCAGACTTATAAAAGTTAGTAAGTACAGTCCTTATACAAAGTGTTGTTGTCAATACCATCTTGCAATAATTTATACACCCACAGTTCTAGCACATTCCCAAAATGAAAGAAATGTGGCAGCACAACTTACCCCCTTTATTTAGCCATCTCCTTACAGCTGTTTAACCTCAAGACTTCGCAAATTTACTCACCCCTGTTTTCAGCCACCATACTTAGCAGGGCATCTCTACATATAGTATATAGAATCTACTGTTGATATAGCTGTGTATGAAAATTTATATCACCCTAGACAAGCAGCATGGCAAATCCTTTATACCTTTAAAATTAAAATAGGCAATACAAAAATATTCTGTAGAAACAGTATACTATGCCCTTATATCTGTCTATGTTAAAGCATATAAATGAAGGGTAAACCTTTTTAACATTTATATTGTATATTTAGGCAATCGTGCTCACTGGAGGTAGTAAGAAAACAACCAAGAATGATAAATGTTCCTGGATGGGGCAAATAAGTGCTGTGATTGGCTATTTGGTAGCCCCTATGTGTACCAGCAGTCAATTGCAGGTTCTGTTTGGAAGAACACCAGGGTTTTATGCAACCAAAACTTGCCTCCACACCAGGAATTTAAAAATAAGCTCCTGCTTTGAGGCCGCTGAGAGCAACATAAAAAGGGGTTTGTGAGCAACATGTTGCTAATGAGCCACTGGCTGTGGATCACTGGTGCTCATCATTAATCATATTCATATGTAATGACATATTTATGCTTTCTCACCTGTAAAGACGAACCCGGCGGCAGAAAGGTTGTCAGGCTGAATCCTGGCATAGAAGGGCCAGTCCTTAAAGGAGTTTATCCTAGATTCCTCTGCTGCATATTCCTGCAAATCTCTTTGAAGACCTCCAGGCTTCTGTACACGGATCTCATACTTACAAATGTTGCCAACATCTTTCCCATGTAGAAACCCACAAGCAGGGCTGCGTTTCATATGATCATCTAACGGCTGGGTTCTAAAGCTGCTAGTGCAGAGAACAATCCCACAGCAAAAGCACTGGACACTGCACTCCACTCCTGTGAAATAAAACCCAGCACTGGCCATTGCCTTTGGGCACCATGATGAATATTTTTTAAATGAAAGGAATGTCTGCAGTCGCCTGGCCTCACTTCGCATCTCAAACCTGTAGCCCTTTCCCACCTTCTGACGTATTGCCTCATTTTCTTTATTTAGTTCATCAAGATATTTCTGAACATCGACACCCAAAAAGGGCAGCATTTTCGTCACCCTTTCTACTTTATTTGGCGAGTCATATTCGTTGAAATTCACAACGTCCATAGACTGGCCTCCAGGTGCTGTCGGCTCCATGACATCCACTGTCTACATTACATGAAAGATATTAAGAATTAAGACAAGAAGTTTCCCTGTTGGGTTAGAATTATGTACCAGTCATGTTTCCAGAAAATCCAGTCTGATTCACTTGTGATCGGTGGATTTAATTTTGGGTACATCAGTAAACTCCTATAGCCAATGTACACTATACACCCAGAATAAAACAGAATAAAGTGCAAATAACAAAAATATGCTGCTCTTTCCTTCTGTCTCACTGAAGTTTTACCTATTGCTTTATGTTAGATTGAATAATGATTTTTCAATATTTCCTGGGGAATATTTGCTTTTGGGTTTATTAACAAATATTAATCCCACTTTTAAAAAAACACATTTTATAATTATATTATATGAGTTTCCACAGAAATTATTCTTTCTAGATACAAACCTCTCCACTGCGTGCAGTAGCAGAAACTTAGAATCCACCCCTTCTTCTCATATTCTGTACACAACTGAAAGAATAAACAAGAGCTGTGACACTTCCTTTTCATTGTGAGTTTATGCAAACCTTAGCTGTTGTTTATTATATAAGGTAGTTAGCCCCAACCCATGGCTCATTAGCAACATGTTGTTCACCAACCCATTGGATGTTGCTTCCAGTGGCCTCAAAGCATCGGCTCAAGTTCAACCCCTCCAAATGAAATCCAGTGCACATACCTACACATCCACTAAAACTATATATAACAATATGTATGATAGTTTTAGATCTTAGTATCACTATAGTCTTTGATATTATACTTGTCCAAGAAATCAAGTCTCTCTTAAAGGTGTTAGAATCAGAACAATATCATCTGGCAAAGAATTTCCCAGCCTTACTGCCCTCACTGTAAAGAACCACCTTCACTGCTTCACCATTAACCTTTGTTGCCATTCTGCTTAAGAGATGGGATAACCGGTATCTCACGTGAGTCTGTAACTTTCTTTAGACAAAGGAGAAACTGCACACAGAAACCATGCTCCGCTTGCTTCAAGAAGACATAACTTTATTAACACTGACACTGTATCTGTATCAGATCAGTATGGGATCTGTATGAGAGCACACCCATTAATACATATCTAAACAGAAAGACATATTTAGCATAAATTTATAGTAAACTGGTTTCTACACCAAATATGTAATGTACAAATTCTCCCAGTCAGGCCCAGACTGGCAATCTGTGGGGGCCGCTTGCTTTAAAATGTAAATGGGCTGGTCACCTTAAAATGTAAATTAGGTATTTCTTTAATATGTAAATGTGCCAATCACTTTAGAAATGTAAATGAGCTGTCCATAATAGCCAGCCACAGCTAAGCCGATGCCTGCATTTGTTAGTACTCGTACCTGTACTGGCATATGGGAGGAACCAGGAATTCTGACCATTTTCAGTTAGTAATATTAAGCTCCCCATAGATGCAAAGTTCTTTCTCTGCCGAACAACTGATCTTAGTGAAGTCCGACCAATCTGTCAAATTATTGTGTGGTTAGTGGGATTCAAATGATCGTACATCTGACATCGGTCTGAAGATTGATCGGCCAGGTTAGAAAATCTTTATCGGTACTGAGGGGTTTTTCTGTCCCTTTTGGGTATCTTGTACAATGTAGAAAGAAGAAACCTGGAGACGTTTCCAGTGTCAGCAAATGTAGTTTTTTATTGACTACACTACGTTTCAGACCTCACGGTTCCTTCCTCTGGTGCAAGTTACGTTGGTAACTTGTACGAGACCTTGGTAAACTGCTGTTATGTAATGGCTGCATGAACCTGCTAATAAAGCATTGTTATACTCTCCTCATCCTTGGCTTTCAAACACAACAGTAACTTGCACCCTCGAGGTCCAAAACATGTAGTGCTTCAATAAAAAAACTACATTTGCTGACTCTGGAAAGCTCTCCAGGATTCTTCTTTCTTTGTGATGTGGCTGTGGGTACTCCACCAACCTAACGATGAGCTTGATCATATGTCATTTGGAGGATCATTTGGGAAATTGCTGAATATATCTTGTACAAGGGCTGTCCTGTTTTTGGCCATTATCATTGCCGTCAGCACTCTGAACTTGAGTTACTGGGATGTCCCCTGGATTTGGGTTTAACATAGGGTGTACACACCTTTCCCTATAAATGTTATCATCAGCCTCTAACATATCGTTTTGAGTTTGTCTCTCACTCTTTGTAATGAACCTTTCCAGTGCTCGGGAAATACACCATGTATGAGGGACTATTTTTGTCACATCCTACAAAAATTCCCTTTTTTGCACTTTGAGTCTAGTTTCTTTCTGTCATATTGTCCTTCTGCCCCAAATGTTTTAATCTTTGATAGATTAGGCTTTCTCCCAGTTAGCATGTAGTATGGAGTTTGCCTTAAACAATTGTTAAAACATTGGGGCGATTCATAGCAGCATTCATTACTGCATATGTCCATAATATTTTGGCAATTTACTCTCAACTCACATACATCTTACCTTCTCAAATGGTGTTCTCCTTCTCAAATGGTGTTCTCCATTATGTGCTATTATCAGACTGCCCCCATAAGGGGGCAGTACCAGCAATTAACTTTTCTGTGGCTAATACTGTATCACTCTTATTTATCAGAAAGTGCACAAATACTGCACCAGATTAATCATCAGTAAATGCTATGTAAAAATTTCCCTGGGTACAAATTTCACAATTTAGGTTAGACTTATCAACCTTAAGCTGGTCGTACATACAAAGATCAGATTGTACGAATCCTCAATACGCACAATTTTAGGACCATGTGTGGAGTGTCCTAACATTTGTCTAGCCATGCTGATTGGTCGTTCAGTTGATCGGACAGGTTAGAAGATTTCTGTTAGATGCCAATCTTATCTCTGCATGTATTGCTGATCTGACAATTTTCAGTGGGAGACTGTCACCAGCTTTGTTGGACTTTTGTGCAATTGCTGTTGGGGCAGAACATCGGCTGATCTGTTATTTCACTACTTTATTTGGTCTGAATGGATAGTGGCAGGTCGGGAGATGGGGACGTCTGATCGTTCCTCCAATATTGCAGGTAATTCGCACGTCTATGGCCACCTTTACCCTTAATCTTCATTCAATCAACTACACTTTGTAGTTTTTTTTTTTTTTTTAAGGTAACTTTTTATTGGTATTTATTAACATACATTTATCCAAGACCATTACATTTCAGTAAGAGTAGTAATACATCATTGAGTTATACATCATCAACATACAGGAGTGTTACTTTCAAATATGTAGATAACCGCTCTATATTAATTCAGCCAGATCAGCCTCACACCATGGTGTCCAAATTTTTTCGTATTTTGTCTGCGTTCCTCTTGCTTCATGGGTCAGTTTTATTAGAGGGATAGACTTATGTACCAATTGTATCCAAGTTTTTACCGTTGGAAGACGGGGACCCATCCAGTGCATGGCTATATATCACTTATCTGAAAATTCATTAAGAATAAATTATCTAGATATTTCCATTAAATGTACAAAATGACTCAGTTTTTCCAATGGCGTATCAATATAGTTCACAAAAGTAAGAATAATTGAAAATGAAGAGAGGTTGAGAAGTCCCGTTTTAGAGCTGTCTGATTTTGGCTGCCTTCGGGACCCCACAAAGGTGGAGAAGTCTGCCTCTCTGGGGCTGTGGTCTCGATTTTTAACTATTGCTGACTGTAGTTGTCACTATCTATTCCAAAAAAACACACAAACCCCAGAGCGCATAAGAAATAAGAGAGAGAATAAGGCAATCAATCATTTTGTACATTTAAT
Source organism: Xenopus borealis (assembly GCA_024363595.1). Classification (NCBI taxonomy): domain Eukaryota; kingdom Metazoa; phylum Chordata; class Amphibia; order Anura; family Pipidae; genus Xenopus; species Xenopus borealis. The sequence goes on along the minus strand of CM044431.1, from coordinate 201,601,745 downwards.
GGAAATATCTAGATAATTTATTCTTAATGAATTTTCAGATAAGTGATAATTATTGATTGTTTTTATCCCATGAACTTTTATTAATAATATATGTTTAGCTCTCCTGTTTTAATCACTATATTTAATTAATTTATAAGTATTATCACACTAATTAATTCCTAACTTGGAAAGAAGAGAATTCCAGTCCCTTTTTGCAGTTGATTTAACCTTATTCTTAATGAACTGTTACTGAATTATTAATTGGGAATTCATGAATTTTTATTAAGAAACTGTATACACAGGTAGTCTATATTAAATTTGCACATTCAAATCACGAGCACGAGATTAGCTAGTTATAACTGTTATCGGTGGATTCCTCCCAGTCCTCCTGAGATAACTGAGGAATATCCAGTAGCCAACAGGCTTTAGTTTTCTCAAAGGGCTTGGGGCTTGTGGCTAGTATGGTTTGGTATAATTTAGAAACCAGTTTAGGTGTGTCAGGTGTATACAGGGTATGTTCTATAGTTAAAGAATTTATATGTGGAGTCAGAGTAGAGAACTGTGCCTGGAATACGTGCCGTAGCTGAAAATATCTATATAGATGTGGGTTGTCATGGTGGCATTTGAGAGATAATTGTTCGTATGTAAGAAAGGTGGAGTCCATAAGCAGGTCTCCTAGGTATTTTAGGCCTTGGGATGGCCAATATGTGAAGTCTTGGAGCCGCTTGAAATGTGGGAGATTTGAGTTGCCCCATAAGGGAAGCCTAGGAGATAGAAGTGGGGGAGATATGTTATTTAGTTTGAGAGTTGATGTCCAAATTTTATGTGGGACTGTGAGAGTGGATGGAATTTTAGGTAGATCCTTTATGTGTCGATATGGGAAATTTCGGTCCTTCCAAGGATCCCAGGAGTAGGGCCTGGAGAACCATATTGGGGTTGTATGGATCTGGGAGGAAGCACCATTGGAGATAGTACAATTGGGATGCCATATAGTACTTTTGAAGATCTGGTAGTGCCAGCCCCCCTGTTTCATAAGTTGCAACCAGTTTATTGAGGGATACTCTGGGTCTCTTACCATTCCATAGAAAGGGGGTAAGGATTTTGTTAATATCCTTAAAGATTTTGGCTGTAAGGTACACTGGAGCATTATGCATAACATATAGGAATTTGGGAAGATATATCATTTTAAAAATGTTTATCCGACCCCATAGAGTGAGAGGTAATTTAGCCCACATAAAGAGGTCTGTTGTTAGTGAGGCTATAATAGGGGCAAGGTTCAGGGTTACATACTGGGTCAAATCAGAATGTATGGTTATACCAAGGTATTTAAAGGAGGATACCCATTTGAGAGGAGTGGCAGATGGTAATGGTGGAGGGTGAGGATTGTCCAGGGAGTAGAGTAGAGACTTATCCCAATTGACAAGCAGACCTGAGAAGTGACCAAATTGATTAACTGCTTGTAGGAGGCCTTCCAGTGAACCCCCGGCATCAGCCAGGTATATTAGGAGGTCGTCTGCAAAAAGTGAGACTTTTTCGACCACTGTTTGGAAGGTCAGTCCTTTAATGGTGCTTGAGTTTCTAATGAGTATCGCTAAGGGTTCTATTGCCAAGGCAAACAATATGGGAGAGAGTGGGCAACCTTGTCTAGTGCCTCGCTTCAGTATAAATGAAGGGGAGGCAATACCATTAACTCTGACTCTTGCTTCTGGTGCCTTGTATAGTAGTTTGATCCAAGTGATGAAGCGCTCACCAAGGCCAAATCTACGGAGGACCTCCCAGAGATAGGGCCACTCTACCGAATCAAATGCCTTGGCTGAGTCTAAGGAGGCTATGACCCTAGACCCTTTTTCTGCATGTTCTATCTGAAGATTGGTGAATAGGCGCCGAATATTAAAGGTAGTAGACCTCCCTGGAATAAACCCAGATTGGTCAGGATGTACAAGATCTGGGATAACACTTTTTAGCCTATTTGCCAATATTTTCGTGAGTATCTTGGCATCCGTGTTAAGGAGGGAGATCGGGCGGTAGGACGAGCATAGTGTGGGGTCTTTCCCCGGTTTCGGGATGACCACTATTAAAGCTTCAGAGTATGATGGAGGGAGTGCTCCGTTATCAAAGGCGTATTGCAGTGTTTCTAGTAGGTGATTAGAAATAGGTTTTGCTAAAGTTTTGTACCAATCAGCAGGGAGACCATCAGGTCCAGGGGTTTTATTTGAAGGGAGGTCTTTTATTGCCAATTCTAGTTCGTCAGTGGAGATTGGGTAGTCCAATAGTGCTCGATTACCTGGTGACAGAGTAGGAATAGATATTAAGTCCAGGTAGGTTGATAATTGATTCTGATTATATGTTGCTTTAGAGGTATTAAGAGCACTGTAAAATGCAGCAAACTCTTGGGCTATTGTATCTGGGTCAGATGTATATGTGCCTGTTGTGGTTTGAATTCTAGCTACTGCTGTGGAAGTGGTTTGTGCTTTAGCTAGGAAGGCTAACAGTTTGCCATTTTTGTCACCCTTCTCAAAAATTCTCTGAGACTGGTGTAATATTGCTTTCTTTGTAAGGACTGTTTCTTCTCTCTCCAGCCTGTTCTTAGCTTGTAGTAAGTTATTATAAGAGTTAGGAGTGGGAGCTAGAGCGTATCTCTTCTCTGCTTGGGTCAACCTCTGCCTGCCTAACCTCCTCTTTGGCAGTTCTACAGGCTTGTGCTATTGCCTGGGAGAGGGCACCTCTCATGTAGACTTTGGATGCATCCCATACTAGGTTCTGTGTGGTAGAATTAGAGTTGTGGGTCCAATATTCTTGATATGATTCTCTGTTTTGCAGTTCTACTTCTGGAGTGGGGAATGATCAGATAATGCTTGTGGCAGGTATGAAACCTGTGTTATTATTGGAAGCATGTCTTAAGTGATCAGAGCTAGGTCTATTCTAGAGAGAGATTTGTGTGCTTGAGAGTGTCAGGAGAACCTTTGCTACACTTTGTAGTTTCAAAGATCATCATAATTACAGTGACCAAGAAGTGTTGAGATAGAGTAAATTATATTTCTTGATGGTGGATTTGGTACCATTCTTATGGATCATTTCACTCCCATCTTGCTGAAATTTAACAGATGTACCATTGCTTATTGCTACTTCAACAGAGAAAATATCCTGTGGATATGTGGGCATATACAGTGCATTTAGTAATGTTGTCTTTACTCTGTTCCCCTTGCTGTCATTAGGCACACTTCTGTGTCACCTCTCTTCATCGCTACACCAGAAGTCTTTTTACCATCCACCAACTCTATGTAGTGGTTCTCTGGCTTGAATGGGCCTATTTATGGCCTTCCATAAACTGAACTCATTCATCAATCATTTTTCTAAAAAAAAAATTGGAGTGAAAAAAACAATGCAACAATTTGAATCACAAACTCGTTTTTATCTAATTATCAGACGGAAACCCTGACTGTATCAGATTATCCAGCACAGATCACAATGTCAACAAAAAACCTCAGGTACATCTGCCATTAACTTCTACATGACCTCAACAGGTTAATAGTTCTCACAGGGTCCTCAAGACAAAAATGAGGAGCCTGAGCAGAGCCCTGGCAACAAAGGATTTTAGAGAGGAGCCCCCATCCCCCAACCCTTACTGCAGCTTTTGGAAAGAGGATTGAATGAATTTTCCCAGCAGCCAATAAAGAGAAAAAGATTAGTCGCTCACGTCTTTGAGCCGGGAGTGCTACCGACCGCTTATCCACCTCATTTTTTTACTAAATACACTGGCCACAGCTACCTGCAAATAGCCAGGATCCCTGGCAAAAGCCCTCTAAACTATGAAACTGCCCCACCTTTCTGGTCCTTTAAACCTACAGGATTGTTTCTCTTCCTTGGAATCTCAGCAACTTTGTTCTGTAAATAGTGAGGGTTTCACTATCAAATTCAGCTAGCATATAACTCCACTGTGTCTCCACTGAGCAGCTCTCAATGAAGGGACAACACTGCTGATTTTGAGGTAGGTAATGGCACCTGTCTTGAAGACCCTGTGAGTCTTGCAGGAGGTGTAGAGCACTTCCACATCCTTCTGGGAGATCAGAGTGCACTTGGCCAAGTGGAAAGTGATGGAGTTGATCACTTTGAGTTTGCGGAGCTCCTCCGCGTCGCACTGGTGTTTCTTCACTTGCAAGTGATCCGTGCGCTTCTGCACCATACTCCTTGGTATATTTTTCAGCAGATGCATGCCTGCATGGCTCCTCCACCTTCTCCTGCAGAAGTGGGCACTGCCAGCCCCAGGCACACTCAGGCACACTCAGATGGGCATAGCGATGGGCATAGCGATGGGGAGCAAGTGGCATGCACACCACAGTAACCCCCCCCAAAAAAATACGCTATTATTCAAACTGAAAAGTTAGAGACTCCACTGAAAGTTAGAGACAAATTATTAATTGTCAGCATTAAATCATCAAGGGGTAAGGTTCTTTTTCAGGCTACACTTTATGGAAATATCCAGTAGAAAAGCAACTGCTAGCACTGTATGTGAAAATACAGTTTCTTCCAAAGCTGAGATGTGCGTATAGTTATACTTTCTAAATTGAGAGGCTATTGCATCAACTGGGATCAGTTTATTGCTTAAAGGAATAGTAACATCAAAAAATAAAAGTGTTTTAAAGTAATGAAAATATAATGTAGTGTTGCCCTGCTCTGGTAAAACTGCTGTTTTTGCTTAAGAAACACTACTATTGTTTATATAAATAAGCTGCTGTGTAGCAATGGGGGCAGCCATTCAAATGAGAAAAAGCTCAAGTTACACAGCAGATAGCAGATAAGCTCTGTCTGTCTAATGGTGTTATCTGTTATCCATTAGTTAACCTGTGCCATATAGCCTCTCTTCAATTTCCGCCATTCCTCTACAGCAGCTTGTTTATATGAACTATAGTAGTGTTGCTTAAGTAAACAGATCAGTTTTACTAGCGCAGGGCAACAGTACATGATATTTTCATTACTTTAAAACCCTTACATTTTTTGGTGTTACTGTTCCTTTAAGGAGCCAACACTTATTTGTAAAGTGCTTTGGGTGTGAAATTCATTCCCCTGGAACTATATTTGAGGATTGACCTGTACAGTGCATGAAAGCCAGATGTGGCAATAAATTGGCTTAACTCATACAATATCAGACTGAATTTTTTTTCAAGGCCGATATTCCTCACTGTTTTTGCAATATATTGTTTACAGAATATAAAAAATAATGTCTATCACCATGTTGATAAATTTTATTTTTATCTTGCAGAGAGTACATACATCTGCTGCCAACAACTCCGACGTTACATTTGCCTTTTACAGTGTCCTTTTTAACAATCTTTAAAAATTACCATTGCTTAGGGAATGGTAGAGTTTGCCCTAAAACATATGCCATAAATGATCATATTCTGTACGATTTAGTCCTTCACAATAGCAGGGAATGGTAGGAACCACTGCCACTGGAGCAAAAAGCTCTTTCCCTGTGGATGTTTTTTTTTCATGTCATTAAACATTTCTATATCTTTCTCATCCAGGAGCCATGAAAACATGGATAATGTCCTTAGACTAGGGAGTCTGGCCACACACTGGACTAAGGCAATGAAAGTTAAAGGATCTGTTTTTATTTCCCTGCAATATGCTCTGCTAATTGACAAGGTATTCAGCTTTGGTAAATGATCTACCAACTGGAAAAAGTCTCTCCATCCAGACTGAGTAATGTCATGGTTTGCAGAAAGGTCTAGTTCCTCGGTATTGCTTAAATGTCCTTCTCTCACTGCATGCGCTGAAAAAGAAAGGTTTAGTTCATGAGTCCATTTCCATTGCTTAAACAAGTATTATTATACCTTGCTTAGTCACTGTTACCACTACAAAACTAGAAATACTGTCCTTTTATGTGTTGATGTACCAGAAGATGGCTAGTGCAGTAGTAAAAAAAACTCAACCTAGAAACACTTTCTCAAAACATTGCTTATAATTTAAAAACTCATTTGCATCTGCAGGATTGATGTGTGTGGGTGGGAAGGCTTCTTGGCAAAAATATATCCCTTGTCTCTTTTACTCTCCCCCTTATGCCTTTGTGCCTGTTTTACTCATATATTGGCCAAACTCTGGAGGCCTATTGGTTGCCACCTTTTATTTCTGGCTGTACCAGCCGATGAGTTAAAGGAGAAGGAAATAATTTTTGTGCTTGGGGATGTCGAAAGCTAGGCACCCCCAAATGATTGTATTGACTTACCTGACACCCTGGTCCTGTGCTCCTATCAGCAGAAAACTGCACCGGCCCATGTACCTATGAGAACCATGGAGTGGTCCTCTTCCTGCTCCTTAAAGCTTAACTTTAATGAAAAAAACGGCTATTTCATTCTACTGCTTCTGCTGAAAGTAGCACCGGCCCGGGGTGTCACTTGAGGAAGGGCAGTTGTTGTCCCAAAACGTCTGAACATGACTCACGTGTCTGGAGCACTACAATAAATCTGGGAACACTCCATTTTTGATTTTTCTTATACTAAAACTGGCGGTGGGAGAGGCCAGCACCAATACTTTTTTCCCCTTTTGTTTTTGCACCGGACCAGAGTGTCAGGTAAATAATTATAACCACTTGGGGTGTCTAACTTTTGGCACCACCAAGGTAAAATTTCCTTTTCCTTTAAGGCGGTAGAGGGAAGAGGAGTGGAGTCATAACTGTTTGATCTTCAGCACACCACTAAAGGTGGCCATACACAGGGAGATCTGCTCGTTTGGTGATATCACCCAATGAGCAGATCTCTTCTCGATCTGCCCTAGGGCCCAAAGATCGTTCAGAATGGAGGCAATATGGGTGATCGGATCATGGGACCACATCAACGAGCAGATGTGGCCGAGATGCAATTGGGTTTTTTAACCTGCCCGATCGACATCTGGCCCCTTTCGGGAAGTCCGTTGGAGGGCCACAAAAACACGGGCCAATAACCGGCCGACAGACCAACTCGGAAGCACATCACCAAACTCTGGTTCTTGCTTTTTAAACCATTTATTACAGCAGAAATGTGGCACAAGCTTTCGGGGGGACAACCCTTTCCTCAAATGAAATACAGACTTATGTGGGAATATTACTTATGTGGGAGTAATATTGGTTGCTAACGCAAAGATCGTTGGGAATTTTATAGTTTGCGATAGCTCACAATGTATGTAATAAAACTTCTTCATAAAGTTACATTTACAGCGCCACAAATAAGTTCAGTGCTACGAAATAAGTTGGCGCTATAGAAAAACATGTTAATAATAATAATACTCCAAAAATCAACTCCACCTTTAAGCAGGTGTTAAAGGTTTGCAATGCCCAATTAAGAGTTGTAATGCAATAAAAGCATAATGAAGACTATAACATTGCAACATGCAAATTTATACTCCCAAATGTGTTCTCTTTGTGGACCCTTCATGCCATATGATGCATCTTATGGAAACAATTATTAAAAAGTGAGGCAGCATGCTTTATAATATTAGATTCTAATGCCTATGGCATGAAATGATAGTGTTAGACTGTGATTTTGTTTTGTTATAAATATACAGTGTATCTTTTATGTGTTAAAGTGTTTTAAATATTAGATTATTTATTTGTTACATTGCAGGCAATGAGGTTTATGAATCACAATGAAATTGATAAATGAACATTCTTGAGAACTTTTGTAAGTGTTAAAGGGTTAATTGATCATATGATGCATCACATGGTGCAAATTGTATTTAATTCATTGAGTTACCTAATTGTGTATTTCACCAGTGGAAGGGGTTGTTCCCCAAAATCTTATGCCAGATTTCTGCTGTAATACATGTTTTAAAATGCAAGAGATGGAGTACGGTGGTGTGCTTCTTTTCCCTCTTCTGAAAGACAGAGGGGTGGAGTGATGACATTTTGGGGGTGGCTGGGCCATGAAAGGAATAAACACTCAAGGTCTAATGAATAGGCAAGGATTAGGGAAGCAAAGGGAGGTGTATGAAGCAGATTGGATATGCAGGCCAGGGGCAGGACAACTAGGGAATACAAGTTTACTGGCAAGTACATTTGTAATACCAGCCCCAGCCTTGGCTGGTATTTTACAGGCTCGACCAGTGAAATCAGGGCTGGATTTACTAGGCCCACTGCCATTTGTCGCCCCCATACTCTGCCCTTTATTCATCATCAGGAACGGAGCAATGGGGATTGGCGCATGGCAAATTAAAAACAAAACTATAGTATCTCCTGCGCATCCCCAGTGTTTCTGAACCAATGTGGGTGTGGCTGGGCAACATGCCGCCCCTAAAATCCTGCCACCCTAGGCCCGGGCCTAGGTGGCCTTTCCACAAATCCGGGCCTGTGTGAAATACTGGTGAGGTGGAAAACCTAGGTGGCTAGCTCTTGATATCAAACAAAATACAGTACAGACACTTGCCATCAGGACTGGACTGAGAATCAAAATAGGCCCTGGCATTTCAGGTACACAGAGGCCCAATCAGCCCACATAGAGGCCCAATCAGTCCCCACCAGCCCACTAAATACTGACTTTCTATGGGACCTTATAGCAGCCCATCTGGCATTTGCCCTAACCCACAGATTGCCAGTCCGGGCCTGCTTGCCATAAGACTTTCTAATTAGTACAAAATATTATATTCCTGATGTGTACTGCATATGTGGGTGCACCACCTGTTTATTGATGGCAGTCATAGAATTTAAAATTGTTTACTGATTTCTGCATGCTTCTAAGCCAAGATTATAGGCACTCTTTATCTTTGGTATGTTCCAGTCTGCACTGTTGGGCTAAGAGTCTAGTCCAATAGGATGATCAATGTCTTATACTTGCCTCCACCCATCTTTCCTGGCTTAATAGAAAACCCAAAATGCATTGCAGGACTAATAGGTCCCAGTGTTGGATGGAAAAAATGTCACAAGGGTTGTAGTTAAACACAAGAATTTTAGTTTACAGAAATAGAACATTATTCAGTATTCAAATAGTAATAATTACAGATCATGTATGGATCAATTTTACCACCTTACCCAACTGCAGCAGGCTGGCATCATTTAACACATTGCTGGGGAATAATATAATCCTGAGATTTCTGAGGTACTGGAACTGCTGCATAATTGTTGCTGCTACTTTGCTTATCCCCGGACCCCCAGGTAGGTGGAGTTCTTCCAGTTGCACCAGGCATGACAAAGCTACAACTGAAGAAGAAAGGCTTATGGGAAAATGACCAGAACCAGTCAACCAAAGAAAGAACAATCTCACAAAAGGTGGTTTACCTTTATATTAACCATTTAGTATATTATAGTAGCAGCTTTTTAATAGGTCTTTGTTATTTATGTTTTATAGATTTTTAATTATTTGCCTTCTTCTCTTTCCAGCTTTCAAATGGGGGTCACTGACAGCAATCTAAAAAAACAAATGCTTTTTAAAGCTACAAATTTATTGTTATTGCTATTTTTTTATTACTCATCTTTCTTTCAGTCCCTCTCATATTCATATTCCAGTCTTTTATTTAAAGCAATGCATGGTTGCTAGAGTAACTGCAAAGTGGAGGGCTGCTGAATAAAAAGCTAAATAACTTAAAATCACAAACAATAAAAAATTGAAACCAATTGCAAATTGTCTCAGAATATCACACTCTACATCATACTAAAAGTTATTTAAAGGTGAACCACCCCTTATATTTAGAGTGTTGCAAAAGTTACTGTTAAACACATGCACCTTCAACTTATTCCCTATATGATGAATCCAGATGAATGTAAAATAAAGTATTCTGCATGCAGAAGATGGATGGTATGCAGAGGAATAGGGGGTTGGATAAAATAAATAACCAAAAAAAAACACCAAGAGACTGGATGAGAAGAGAAGGCATAATACAGTAAATAAAAATACAGATTGGTATGTAGCGGACAAGAGAAATCCTTCCCTTGTTTTTCTGCTCATCCAGCCCAGTTACAGGCTGGAGAGCGATCCAATTGGCTGGGCTCTCCTTGGGAGAGAGGGTATGCCTGACTTTGGAGCCAAATCTACTGGGTCTCCAAGAGAGCAGAAGAGAGCCAGCACGAGTATCTGTAAGACTGTCAAGATTGATCCTGCTGCAGAGCTGCCTGTAATCTCCAGTGTGACTGCCTCTGAGAGTATGCCGGTGAGTGAGCCACCCAAGGGAGGATACTGGCATGGATACAATTGTGGGGCCCCAAAGCAAAGACAGGTCTTTTGTATTTACCTGCTACGTGGAAGCTGCTGCTAATTTCCAAAGGGAGAAATGGTAGTGCTACCTGGGGAATAAGAGGTCTGGGGAAGGGACATTTCATTTCAACTGTGTGGTTATTGACCCCTTCCAGAGGATTGAGACTTTGATATTAAAAAGGACTGTGTTGGAGCAACAGTTAAAGGACCAGTAACATCAAAAAATGAAATTGTTTTAAAGTAATAATATAATGCATTGTTGCCCTACACTGGTAAAACTGCAGTGGTTGCTTCAGAAGCACTATAATTATAATATATAATTATATAAATAAGCTGCTGTGTAGCAATGGGGGCAGCTATTCAAAGGAGAAAAGGTTCAAGTTACACAGCAGATAGCAGATAAGCTCCGTAGAACATAATGCTATCTGTTATCCATTACTTACTTATCCTGTGCCATATAGCCATTTTTCAATTTCTGCCATTGCTACACAGCAGCTTGTTTAAATGAACTATTGTAGTGTTTCTGAAGCAAACAGATCAGTTTTAACAGTGCAGGGCAACACTACATGATATTTTCTTTACTTTAAAAAACTTAAATTTTTTTGGTGTTACTGTTCCTTTAAGTACTAAATAGTGATTTAGGTAGTGTCCCATGTGTCCCCAATGTAGGAGTGCATGGTGTATTAGTTTGTCCAAGTCAGTGGTTCTCAACCTTCCTAATGCTGCGACCCTTTAATATAGTTCCTCATGTTGTGGTGACCCCCAACCATAAAATATTAAAATATTTTCGTTGCCAGCCCAGAGTGGATTGTTAGAAAAGTACAGGAGACAGCATGGCTGCATAAAGGTTTGTTTTCCGTGCGTAGTACGTCAAAAAATTTTTACGACACCCATTTTGTGGTCACACCCCAATTATACCCCAATTATCATGTTAATTTTACAAATTTTAAATGGACATGGAGAGCTGTATGGCAAGGGATATAGAAAGTTGTAGTGCAACTAGCTTCCCTACACATGTTACTAAACTGCAACTCCCAGCACCAACACCCGGAGAGCTACAACTTTGCTCCAGGGCTAGTGGGGAGAGAGATGAACCTGCTCCTGGAACCCCTTAAGTGACCCCTGTGAAAGGGTCGTTCGACCCCCAAAGGGTTGAGAACCACTGGTCCAAGTTTTACTGCAGTTTATATAATGTTTATATTTGTTTCATTTGCAAACTGTGTCTGTTTTATTATACCTAGTGGAATCCTCCTGAGGTGTGTTCCTCGGTATTCCCTAGGTGGAGGCACTGTGCTGTAATTCCCAATTCCCGGTACTTTTCATATACAAAAGGGACCCAGGGTCCCTGGATTGCAAGGGTAAATTGCTATTTAAAGAGACAGTAACCAAATTATGGTTATAGGTAGTTTTTAGGAAAGGATGGTTAAACAGGGGTTAAAAAGGGTGGAGGATAAAAAGGTCTCAAAAAAATATAACAAAAATAGATGTTGGAGACCGTTTCAAATAACAACAGGAAGAAGAAAAAGGAAGGGTAGAAAGAAGGAAACATTTGTGTTATTGTGTTAGCGCAATGGTACCGCAGCCCAACAATGTATCATTGTATGAATCTCTTGAATAAATGATACTGGGGAAAATGAGAAATAAAGCTCAGCAACAGCTGAAAAGCATTTGCATGAATAAAACTGATCACTGGATAAATCCTTCAAATATAATACATAATAATTCCATTTTCATGTGATACATTTGATATTGGCTTACACAATTGCGAATATTGCTTTAGAATAAAACAAGGGAACTTACCAAACACTCTGGCTTTTTCCATGTCTGTAAAATACATTGTCCCAATATTAAAAAGTTTTACATTTGGAATCAAAGGTAAAACAGAAGCTAAAAAACCAAAGAAAAAGACATCACTGGTAAATATATTGTTATAATACACAAAAGCCGTAAATATCTTGTAAATGATATCCTTATAAACGGTGAGTTCTGATGTCATCAGTTATAAACGGTGAGTTCTGATGTCATTTCTGTCACATGACTCCCTGAAACTTGTGTATTATAATAAATAAAGTACCCCCAGTTGCAAAATATGAGGATATTAGAAGTTACCTCGGAGTTCCATGACCTGTATAAAAACACTCGGCCTTCGGCCTCGTGTTTTTATATGGTCATGAAACTCCTCGGTAACTTATAATATCCTTATATTTTACAAGAGGGGGTATTTTATTCACTATATAATACACAAAAGCTGTAAATATCTTGTAAATTATATACTTAGAAACGGTGAGTTCTGATGTCATCAGTTATAAACGGTGAGTTCTGATGTCATTTCTGTCACATGACTCACTGAAACTTGTGTATTATAATAAATAAAGTACCCCCAGTTGCAAAATATGAGGATATTAGAAGTTACCTCGGAGTTCCATGACCTGTATAAAAACACTACATTTGTCTACAAATCTTTTTTTTTAAAATCAAAAAATTTGAGATTTATTAAGTGTAAAAACCACGAAAACCACCAATACAAAACTTCATCAGGTAATAGTTGTCGAGGTTCTATAAAAGTCAATGGGAGCTGCCCTGTTCCTATTGGACCGCTTTAAATCAATTTCTGACTTTTTGGATTTTTTTGCTAGGAATGGTTTGAATTCTTTTTGAGGTAATAGTATTTTTAGCACATCGTTAAGCGTAACTTTCTGTTCATACTTTTTTATACAGATATTATTTAATACATATCATAACGTTCGTAGTTTTAGAGTTTGTACACTTGCTGTGGTTTCAAAAACCTCTCAAACTACTGAAATCCATCCTTTCATAAATAGACCTCTCGGTGTTATGTATAGAACTAATTCCTGAATTCGGTTTGGGATTTGGATGAATCCTAGTAGTTTTTCTGATTTGTCTCAATGCTCGCAATGACTAGATTTAAGGCAAAGGGTAAGTATAGAGAAATTACAGTAGAGTAAGGTAAACAACTGTAAAATAAAGCGGGAAATATCTTACCCATAGAAGCCAATACATGTTCATCTGGAAACAATACTTCTAGGTTGAGCTCCTGAATATTTTCATTACGGGATAAACTCTCCAAAATTCTATCCAATTCAGGACACTGATTACATTTAAGATGCAAACTCGTCAAGTTAGTGAAGGCTGGAATATATTCAGCTGAAAATGCAATTAAAGGTAAAGAGAAAGATATTTAGGAAACCAGAACATACTAATCGAACTAGTACAGCTGACTGGAAATAGCTGCACTGATATTAAAAAAAATGGATTCATTTTCCACCATTAGACATATTACAAAGAACATCAACATGGCAACCAGCAACCCTGTTGTGCAAATGTAGCAGTATTGGATAGTGTGGGTATTATGGTTTGGAAGGGGACTTCTAGAGGGGCATGTGGTATATACTGTGAATGGCTTTTTTTTGTTCTTTAAATATTGCATCATTGGGTTTTAACTTTTTACAGCTTTTTAAATATTGAAGGCAACTGCCTTCTTTAGAAAATATAGAAAAATGGTGGTAGATCTGTAATGACATCCATTGAAATATTAGTCTGCAAGCTATTGGGAAAAAACGTTTGCATAGGTATAATCTAGTGTGATTCCAGCAGACAGGTGCACCCACTGGCCAAAACATCTAAACTCTCGGCAGAACTGTCCCATTCCATTCCCTAGCTATCTAAAGTAGAAGGCCCAATCTTCATTACAGACGCAAGAACAATGCAATCTTAATTACATAATAAAAGATCACCATCAATCATCTTGTGTCGTCTAAAGTACAGGGATAACTGGGGAAATCTCGGCTTCACAATATTACATTGTAATCAGGAAGAGAGAGAGTTGATAGGCTGCTGGTGGTGGACAGTGTGATATCACTACTACTTGCACTGTAGCAGTAAAGATTGATTGAAGTTTATCATAAGTCACATGACCTGAGGGCTCCTGGGAAACTTAGAATATGTCTTGCCCCATGCCATATTTCAAAATGAAATATAAAAAAAAATCATTTTGCCCCTTTAAAAAAAAGGATTTCAGTGAAGCAGCACTATTAACTGGTGCGTTGTGAAAAAAACATGATTCCCGTGACAGCATCCTTTTAATAATAAAATGCTAATATTGGTGGACTTGAGTCTCCTTTTCATATTGACATTGCCTTTTGAGTTTCCACCTCTTGTACAAAATCAGGCAGCTCCCAGAACCAGGGCCGGAACTAGGGGTAGGCAGAGTAGGCGGCCACCTAGGGCGCAGTCATAGGAGGGGTCGCACTTTTGAAGGGAAATAATGTTTTTTTTTTTTATTTCTTTATGTTTTAACTTCGGGCCCTGTCTCCAGCAGCAGCGTTCTGCTCTACTTCAGTCCACCACAGATATAGGGCAATATTTTTGCTGCTGCTCTGGCACAAGCTGGTGGCACAGGTACAGACTTGGGGGGCAATGGCTGGTACAGACTTAGGGGGCAATGCTGGTGGCACAGTTACAGACATAGGGGGCCAGCTGGTGGCACAAGTACAGACTTAGGGAGCAATGGCTGGTGGCAGAGGTTCAGACTTGGGGGGCAATGGCTGGTGGCACAGATACATATTTGGGGGGCAATGGCTGGTGGCACAGGTACAGACTTGGGGGGCCATGGCTGATGGCATAGGTACAGACTTGGGGGGAAATGCTGCCGGCACAGGTACAGATTTGGGGCAATATTTTGAGTGCTGCTGGCACAGATAAAGATTGGGGACAATATTTTAGGTGCTACTGGCTGGCACAGATACAGATTGGGAGCAATGTTTTGGGTGCTGCTGACACAAGTACAGATTAAGGGCTGTCTGGCACACATACAGTTTGATTCATTAATGTGTTATAAGATTTCTTTATTTAAGAAAAAGTGAATACGTGGGAAATGGTCATATAGAATGGGGGTGGGGGCCGCTGATTGTACCCCTTGCCTAGAGTGCCAAACTACCTTGGCCCGGCCCTGGCTAGAACAGTTCTCAGAGTACTGCCTTTTCATTTTGGCATAACCTTTTTTGTTTCCAAGAGATCTTGAGCATAAAAGCATTGCACAGCCATTTACATCCTAAAATCTCTCTGGCCCCAAAGAGCTCCTATACTCTAGTAGACATCAGAGAAACCAGGAATCATTGGACAACACCACAAAATGGACCAATGAAGCAAACTATTACCAAGACCCCAAAATTAAATGCATTTTTCATATTAATCATCAACCAAGATAAATGTAAAATGTCATATTAGCCAATAAATGAGTACTGTAATAGGCACTAAAGGACTTGTTTTTTTTTGTTTTTATTTAAAGCCTTACACATTTCATGCTTAAATGGCACTTACTGTAATCATGGATGACTTTTGTAGACTCCTTATGTGCCCATTAACTGTTTTTTTCATTTTATGATATTTCCACTTTTGTGAGCTGAGGGTTTGGTGCACCTAGACTATTGTTAATGTTAGTTTGTTTTTTCAACCCTGTGTCCTACCTTTTGTTTAAACCCATCTGCCAATCACCCCAATGGACCACAGGCTTCACTCAGGTAGGCTTAACCCCAGTCACTGAAGATGATTTAGTGATGGGACAAAAGTTGCAATGCACAGCCCTTTCTCATTGCTTTAGAAGTTACCAGACATCCCTAAATAATGTGCCTGCTTGGGGAAAGCCCTACCACAGCCTTGACAAGCTCCAATTGATGGAATGAAGGGCAGCCAGATTTTAAAAAATCAGATGCAGTTGTCATTGTAGGATTCTCTTGCATTTATTGGGTCACCAACATTGGAGATCTGACAATTTTTTTTTACTTTTGAGCAAAGTAGCTTTAAGAATACAGTGCTGATGTTGGTGGACTTGAGCTCCCAACCCTTGTAGGAGTATTCTTTAACTTTTAGTCCAGCAAACATTTAGTAAAGTACAATTGCACATCAATCTTTACATTCTTTTTACTATTTCCAGTAGACAAATCTGCAGAGAAAATAAAATCATGAAGGAATAGTGACCAATAAAGTAACCAAAGTAAATCCACACTCACCTAATTTTGTAGAATCATTACTCAGATTCACACCACTCAACACTAATTTTTCAAGACTCCTGAGCTCTTTGAATTCGTCTGGAAAAAATCTGACAACTTCCCTATCATCGAGCACATCCAATATCAACTCCTTTAACTCATTAAATCTGTCCAGATGTGATAGAAGATATTCTAGAAGGGCAAATACAAACCAAAGATAATTATAACTAAAAATATAAAGCTAAAAATGACATGTAATCAACGGTGTGGGGAGGGATTCAATTCCCCATTTGTGTTAAGGGAAAGGCAACTAATTAGACATTAAACAATGAAAAAAGGGGCTTAGGTTGAATGATACCACCTGTCATCCTAAAACCCGTCTGGACCCAAAGAGCTCCTATGCTGTAGCAGGTATCAGATAAACCAGGCATCATCAAAGTTTGTCCCATTCGTCAGTTAATGGGTGATGGATACTAAAGGACACTATTTTATTTATAACATTTTTCTAAAGCCTAAGAGGCACTTCATCCTTTGACAAATATCCCCAAAAGGATATAACATGAGCTTAAGATTTGGCTGAATTTTCTGCTGCTTACCTGAATGTACCTTTACCACAAAGTAAATTAATTATTTCAGTCCATACAAGCCCTAAGCAATTTGATTTGCTTTGACCTCAAAGAGATGGCCTCTGGCATTATCATAGCAATATTAAGCATAGCAGCTGCTGGGGCAGCCAGGTATACAGATAATCCAGTGGAGTGCCAAAATCTAAACAGTACAAGGTGAGTTAATCACTGCAGGCGCTCAGCCGGACAAATATAGAAGACATTGCTTTCTTCATCAAAAATAGGGCTTTATTTTAGCAAATGAAGTGGTTCAGGGTGGCAAACAAACAGTGCAGGTAAGCATATGTATTTCGTGCCCAAAACTAACGGCACTTCATCAGAGCTAAATTCGTAACACGTGATCACCCCTTTAAATAGTGTATTCAATCTATATTATTACAACCTGTGTCCGCTTAACGATACATCGTAATTGAAGAACACAGTTGTATGTTATAACTATATAGCCTATATAAGTTTGTAGGCTGTCTTACTGCCCTTGGACAATTTCTACGATTTCTACAGAATTGTTCCACTTGGGATGCTTTCCAGGATAAGGTGATGGATCTATGGGATCGACTTCAAGTCAGGGGATATAAAACCCTGAACATCAAAAGAGCATATGAGAGAGCAGTAGAGAGTGATAGAGACATTTCATTAAAAAGGCAGTAAGACAGCCTACAAACTTACAACAGGGAGACAGAGTAAGATTTGTAGCAAAGTTTAGTATAGAAGCCAAGAAAATAGAATACATTATACGGAAACATTGGATAATATTACATAAGGACCCTATACCATTTGATTTACATTTAAATAAACCACAGTTTGTGTAGAGACGGGCGATAAATATTAGGGATAAGATATCTCCTAGTATGCTGAGAGACAGAAGGGGAAAAATCAAACTACTTGGCTCAGATACAAGGGTACATATAAATGTGGAGCAAAGTTGTGCAAATGTTGTAAATACATAAATGTATCAAAAGTGATAACGAGCACAGTAACAGGCAAGGAATTTAAATGCAACACATATGTAAACTTCCGTACCAGCAATGTGATTTATTTAGCAACATGTAAATGCACTTTACAATATGTGGGTAAGACCACTAGGAGACTTAAAGATAGAGTTTTAGAGCACATAGCCTGTATTGGCAGGTCTGATATGTCTTCAGCAATAGCAGAACATGTAATAGAGAAGCATGAGGCCAATGATGGATTTATCTCTTTCCAGGGGATAGAAAATGTGAAAGTAGGGAGAAGAAAAGGGGATGTAGAGAAGTTGATATCCAGGAAAGAGGTTAAATGGATGTTTACTTTAGACACAGTAAAACCATTAGGTTTGAATAAGGATTGTGAAGTTAAAGCATATATAAAATAGTGGGAAATATGGAATTTTACAGTGATTATAAATAAGAATCGTATATGATTTATGAGTAATGTCCGGATAGTATATAATATATGGACATAACACACTGTGTAGCAAAGTAATATCTCTCAAGCTGTTTGTCCCAGAGTAATTATGTTTCTTTTAACTTTTCTTTCTTTTATTTTTGTTAGGATATAACATTTATAAGATTAGATTCCTTTAACATGGTTTAGTAACTATGTTGCATTTTTGTGCATTTTGGGGAAGTCATTCATGTAGATGTTAGGGTGTGATAATAAGTGTTTATATTACTCTCAATGGCTACTTTCCCATAAATCTCTATAGATCACATTTAAAATTCATAATATATATACAGAACTAAAAACAACAGTAGGAATGGTTTTAGGGAGTGGAGGGAAAGGGGATATAATACAATATGATTTAGGATTTAGTATATATGAGGTGTAGCACTAGGTGTAGCATTCTATTAACATTCAACTTCTACATGAGTGTTTTTGTTATCATAAAGATATATCAACATAGACACTATGATGTGTACTTGATATGTGGTAGATATGTAAATGTATGTGTAGGATATGTTACATATATACTTGTGAATGTTGTATTTTAATAATGACTTAATAGTGGCTTATATGCACAAGGCACTTTAGGATACCTATGTATATCATATTTTGCACATCATGTATTGCTTATGCTTTATTCCTGAAGCACAAATTTTATTCCTGGAGCACACATTTTATTCCTGAAGCACACATTTTATTCCTGAAGCACACATTTTATTCCTGAAGCACACATTTTATTCCTGGAGCACACATTTTATTCCTGGAGCACACATTTTATTCCTGGAGCACACATTTTATTCCTGAAGCACACATTTTATTCCTGAAGCACACATTTTATTCCTGAAGCACACATTTTATTCCTGAAGCACACATTTTATTCCTGGAGCACACATTTTATTCCTGAAGCACACATTTTGACTAAGGTAATTAAGGCATATATTCACATTATTTAATGTATGCGACTATAGGTTGGATAACGATTCATTTGATCTCTAGTGGTGCATAGGCTATATAGTTATAACATACACTGTGTTCTTCAATTACGATGTACACAGGTTGTAATAATATATATTGAATACACTATTTAAAGGGGTGATCACGTGTTACGAATTTAGCTCTGATGAAGTGCCGTTAGTTTTGGGCACAAACGTGTATGCTTACCTGCTGTAACTGTTTGTTTGCCACCATTAACCACTTCGTTTGCTAAAATAAAGTCCTATTTTTGATGAAAAAAGCAATGTCTTCTATATTTGTCTGGCTGAGCGCCTGCAGTGATTAACTCACCTTATACTGTATTGAGTTGGGATCGGATGTGCCTGTGGAGTTATCACGGGATGCTGCTGGAGTGGAGACAGATTGGATGGGTGAGCTCCGCTCTGTATATTCTCCTTATTTTCTTTATTATATTAGTGACAAAATCAATATGTCAATATCAATTTTGTTAGGGTAATCATCTCGCAATACTGAAGAAAGAAAGACATCCATCTGTACCTGGTGGGTTCATGCGAGTCATCTGAAGACTTTCTAGTGAAGACATCTGTAAAATCAGATCTTGTTCTGTCATATTCAATTCTATTCCATGAACACTGCATTTTACAAAAGAAGTGCGGTGAAGATCAATACAGGGCCAAACAGCTTCAATAAATCCAGGACTCTGACTCAGTCTCAGTTCAA
>CM044431.1:201545652-201572378 GCA_024363595.1 Xenopus borealis | reverse complement strand
CAGGGTTGGACAGAGCAGAGACTAGGTGCAGGATGGGTCATACACTGGCAAGGCAAGTACCAAAAGAATTGTCAAAAATACACATGAAGCACCAACATTGTGCCAGGGGTAAACAGGAACAAAGTCACATTGCAACACCATTATTTCCTCACTCTAATTGCAACACCCTAGCACTGCAAGAGTATGTGCGTCAAGGCAATGAGTCAGCAGGGGGCAGCTACATTGCTGGTAAATTTGTAATCTGGGCCCCAGCCCTGGCAGGTGTTTTACCAACTAGGCCGGTAAAATACCAGCCGGGTGGCAACCCTACTCATAGCCATAACACAATTCAGCAGGTTTTAGATGGTGAATTCTTAAAGGGACACTGCATGATAAATTTCGAAATTCTAATTTTTCAGGTTGGGGAGCAACAACACTGGCTGTGGATCACTGGTGCTCTTCATTAATCATATCATATGTAATGACATATTTATGCTTTCTCACCTGTAAAGAAGAACCCGGCAACAGAAAGTTTGTCAGGCTGAATCCTGGCATAGAAGGGCCAATCCTTGAAGGACGTTAACCTAGATTCCTCTGCTGCATATTCCTGCAAATACTTTTGGGGACCTCCAGGCTTCTGTACACGGACCTCATACTTAGGAATGTTGCCAACATCTTTCCCTTGTAGAAACCCACAAGCAGGGCTGCGTTTCATATGATCATCTAACGGCTGGGTTCTAATGCTTCTAGTGCAGAGAACAATCCCACAGCAAAAGCACTGGACACTGCACTCCACTCCTGTGAAATAAAACCCAGCACTGGCCATTGCCTTTGGGCACCATGTTGAAGATTTTTCAAATGGGAGGAATGTCTGTAGTCTCCTGGCCTCACTTCGCATCTCAAACCTGTAGCCCTTTCCCACCTTCTGACGTATTGCCTCATTTTCTTTATTTAGTTCATCAAGATATTTCTGAACATCAACACCCAAAAAGGGAAGCATTTTTGTTAACTTTTCCACTATATCTGGCGAGTCATATTCATTGAAGTTCATGACGTCCATAGACTGGCCTCCAGGTTCTGTCGGCTCCATGGCATCCACTGTCTACATTACATGAAAGATAATACTAAATGATGCTGTCAGACTATGCCAACATGTAATAGGTGAATTAAGACTAAAGGTGGAAATTTCCCTGTTGGATTTGAATTATGTACCAGTCATGTTTCCAGAAAATCCAGTCTGATCCACTTGTGATCGGTGGACTTAATGGGTAAATCAGTAAACAACTCCTATACCCAATGTACAGTATACACCCACCATGTAACAGAAAGTGCAAGTAACATAAATAGGTTGCCCTTTCCTTCTATCTCACTGGTTTACCTATTGCTTTATGTTAGATTTAATAATGATTTTTTAGTATTTCATGAGGAATATTTGCATTTGTGTCCATTAACAAATTAGTATCCCAAAACGCATTTTGTAAATAGATTGTGAGTTTCCACTGAAATGATTCTTTCCAGATACAGACCTGTCCCCTGCGTGTAGTACTTGAATCCAAAATGAAAACAGGAAAAAGAATTTACAGCTGTAACATAGAATCCACCCCTTCTTCTCATATTACAAAACTGTACACAGCTGAAAGAATAAGGAAGAGCACTGACATTTCCTTTTCACTGTGAGTTTATGCAAACCTTAGCTGTTGTTTATGGTATAGAGCAATGATCCCCAACCAGTGACTCATGATCAACACGTTGTTCACCAACCAATTGGATGTTGCTCCTATTGATCTCAAAGCAGGGGCTTATTTTTTAATTCCTGGCTTCTAAGTTTTTTTTGTTTTTTTAATTTTTTTTTATTGAGTTCGTAATTCAAACAAACAAAAACAAGCATATAAACTTGAAACAAAGTGTGTTTCAGCTGCTACATCTTCATGTTACCAAGTGTCCATTCAGTTCAAGGATATCTTAACAGTTCTTGCATAAAAGTACATGACAGACCTTTGTATATTACCATATGTATGCATCTGAGTGTCACACTTAACTAATAAACCATGTACCCTATTCATTGTGAGTTTTGTTGTGCCTTAAGGGGAATTGAGGTGTGGGGGGTAGGGAGTTAGATTGTGGGTGGAGGAGAAACTCATAAGCCTAATCTATCGTGGATCAGCAATGAGGGCATGACGGCCGATATCCAAAGAGACCAGACCTTATCAAACTTCTTTGGACATCCTCTTCCAATATATGTTATTTGGTACAGTAGTAATGAGCTGTTCTATCCATTGTTTTTTCTTAGTGGAGTGTCTAGATTTCCAATTAAGGACAATCAACCTTTTGGCCTGTATAAACTGTGGGGGTAGTTTCTTGAACTTGGTTCAATAGGAGTATCAATGGGTCTAATGGGATGATGAGTGCTAAAAGACCTCTAATTTCCTCTGTTACCTTGGACCAAAACCTGCGGATGTCTGGGTATTCCCATAGCATATGGAAGAAATTTGCTGGGGAAGATCTACATTTCGGACTAACAGCAGGGATGGTGAGATTAATCTGATGTAGTCCGTGAGGGGTTAGGTACGTTCTGTGAGAGTATCTGAATCGTTTTATCTTTTGCACATTTCAACACTATGTGTGATTCTAAGGTATCCTTCTAGATTTCTGGGGCAAGCTGAGGAATGTCTGCTAACCATTTGTTGTGCAGCTGCTGTAGGTTTATTTAGGGGAGACCCATTAATATATGTAAAGAGTAATGCAGGTAATCCCGGAGCTCACCCGATCTTTACTGTCCAATCCGTTGTGGACTCAGCGGGTAGTTGGCAACTTCTTGCCAGTCTCAATCCTCACACAATAGATTCCCCCGCAAGCTAGACGCTAGTCCGGAGAGCAGTATTCAGCCACAATTGCTGGTGTACATTGTGGCTTTATTTCAAACATTACACAGTGGCTACATATGGCGTGCAGAGGGCTGTGTTGTGCGTTGACTTAAGCGTTTCTTGATGGGTTCCCGGCACTTCCACAGAGTCATGACCAGCAAGAAACGTGTAAGTCAACGCACAACACAGCCCTCTGCACGCTAAATGTAGCCACTGTGTAGTGTTTGAAATAAAGCCACAATGTACACCAACAAGAGTTGTGACTGGCTTACAGATTGTGTGTTCGCATACAAGTTCTTCCAAACTTTGGGGTGTGGTGTCTATTTCTGAGGTGCCCATTTGGGATCTGTAGGCATGGTGTAATTGGAGGTACCTGAAGTACATTTTGTTTGGCAGTTGGAATTTTGGAAGTTTTGGTTGCATAAAACAGAGCCTCCTTTAGGCTGCCAATCACAGCCCTTATTTGGCATCCCCGGGAACATTCTTCATGCTTGTGTTGCACCACAACTCTTTTTATATTTGAATGTGGCTCACAGGTAAAAACAGTTGGTAACCCCAGCTATAGAATCTAGACCAGGGGGCCCCAAAAGTTTTTACCCACGAGCCACATTTAAATGTAAAAGGAAGCTGGAGTGAGAGAGAGAGTTTGCTCTATGCAGATTCAGTCGTCAACTGCCTTATATGGAAACCTGTTTGTTGGCAAACCCAAAAGACAGAAGAAAACAGAGAGAGTTTTAACAGAGGAGCGCCATGGCTTCTATGGTATGTATCTCTGAAAGAACACATTTTAGGTAATAAAGATAAATTACTATTTTCATGGCATGGGCTGTTAAACTAGCTTTATTTTCCCAAAGGTGAACAACTCATTTAATGATCCAAAACACACTGTATATATCCTCTCTTGGACTGTTGAAAAAATATAGTAGATATTCAAAAGGAGTATGAATCCATCTACAGTCAAGCAAGCTATTGGTAGGTAAAATTTATCCTGCCAGCAGGGTTGGCCCAGACCTGCTCCCTGCACTCACTCCCTAAACTCCATAGCACTGATGCCCAGGGCCCCCCAGTCTGACACTGCCTGACAGAACTGTAACTGCACCATTAATTCACTGTGAAGACAAATCAAACATATATTCTTCTGAAGTCATTTATTTAATGCCAGAATGCTAGAATAAATCCTTCCAGTATTGGGGGGGGGGTCTAGGCACACAAGGGCTGCCTGTCCCTGGCCCAGCTGAAAAGCCCACCACAATAGCTTTCGCACACCCTTTACAAAGAGCAAGCAGATTCACCCGGTGCCTGGTGTTTGGAGGCTGCGGCACCCTCCCAACTCCAACCGTAGAAATAAATCACACCGGCACACAGGAATTGTAGATGCAGGGAAACCCTTGCAAAAACGTTTTACTGCGGAAGTGCAACGTTTCGGAGGACACGCCCCCTTTGTCAAGCATGTGGATCAAAGTGCAACAGTACATTTAAAGGAAGACCAATTATCTTAATTGGAAGTAATTGTGCAATACAATGTGTTAAAAGTGTTTCAAATTACATAGTTATAAACCATCAGGTAGTGTATTAAAAGCTAAAAGTTCATCTTTAAAGGCAAGTGCTTGTTTCAATACAGTGTTACAATGTTCAGAGTGCCAAATTAATGTGTTACAATAGTGCTGATTACCTAAAAAGACATATAAAAATAGTTACAATCAAGATAAAATTACAATAAGATAAAAATGTTACTCTTACCCTACGTACAAAAGGAAGGAAATACCTGTCCCTATCGTTGAGTCAAAAAGATAAGATATCTGTGAAAAAGAACAGCAGTTATTAGTAATGTCAGTCCAGTCTATAAAAAACAAGACAAATTAAATTCCTCATTTAACCCCTTTGGGTATCTGGTTTGAAGTAGCCATATCCAATAGCATTCTCTCTGATTTAACAGCTTTTTTTTATCCTGTCCCTGATTAGTTTTTATTTTCTCAAGGATCTGCCATCGGACTTGTGACACTCGATGGCTATGTGTAAAAAAATGTTTTGCCAACAACGTTTCTTTTTTATACTTTCCTGGATCACTCTTAGCTTTAGTAGCAATATTAGAACTTACTGCCGCTGGCTGGTAATTCCTAATTGTAGATTTATGTTCGTTTAGTCTGACCTTAATGGGACGTGAAGTTTGCCCCACGTAGCTGAAAAGCCCCACATGATCCCCACTACAAATCCCCACGTGATTCCCAGCCGGAATCCCCACTTGTTTCCCAGCCACAAATCCCTACAGGTCACCACAGCAAATCCTCACAGGCCCCATCTGCCTTAAAGGATGAGTTCAGTGTAAAATAAAACTGGATGAATAGGCAGGCTGTGCAAAATAAAAAATGTTTCTAATTCAGTAATTCAGCTATTTGAAAGTGGCTTCATGCATACCTCCCAACATTTGAGGCACAAAAAGTTGAATTTTGGGCATGCCTACTTTATGGCCACTCCCATTTAAGAAAATCACACACAAAAATACAGCTTTACTTAGTACATATGTGAAGACTCTAATAAGACTCTATTCACTCCTCCATCCTGCCTGCATACCTCACTCGCATCTACCCCTCCTGTCATGTTACTCAGCCTTCAAGTCTCAGCTTTCCTTCTTTAATGATTTCCTCTCTGCCCCTCCATAATTAACTCTCCTACAATAACTCTCTACTCCCTCAGCCCTGTGTCTTCATTTGTCAGCCTTGCCTCATTCCTCAGCTTTCATCTTCTCTAGGACCCTGGCTGATTATAAGGCTGACAAATAATAAAGGGTCAAGGCTGAGGGAGGAGGAGGGAGATGGTTAAAATAGGAAAGCTAAGTAGTGATGAGTGAGTAAGAGGGGGGGGGGCATAACAGGAGAAGCCACATTCCATTTGCTAATGCAGAGGAATCCTGCACAGGTACATTTTTTGCCACCCGTACATACCAGAACCATACCCGCAACCTGCAATCCGGAACCTGGACCCATGACCTGCATTCTTAACGCCTGGTCACGCTACCCAACACGCAAGTACCTTATCTACAACCCAGACCGCAACCCTCTGACCATCAAGAATCAAGTGCTGTCATTGTAACTGGAAGTTACATCATCAGAAGAAGGCATGGTCAGAAAATGAGTAAATATCACTATTGAGAAGACCCGCGGCCTGACCCACGATTTGCAAACCTGCAGAACCGCGTCAGAACTTCTACCCGCAAATCGCAGGGTACCGCAGGTTTTTGCTGGTAACCTGTGGGTTCCCGACCTGCTGCAGGACTCTACACTACAGACATTTCCCTGTAATAATCCTTCAGTTCCACATGGACCCTGTGCTGGGAGGGGGTCAATGACCCCCAAAACACTACAGTTGCTATTTCACATCCTTATATGACCCACACATGATCACATATTATACTGGCAGCTAACTTAACTACTTTCGGCTGTGGCAATATTGCCAAACGAGCGGATCTCTCCCGATGTGCCCACATTGAGGAGGCCGATATCGGGCTGAAACGATCGTGGGCCCTGGGGTGCCGTGGATAGCAGGAGTCTGCTCTTAAAAGGGAGTTTCCTGCAAAGGGTTTAGTATATATATTTGTCATAATCCTTTCATTTTCTATACTGATCCAACGATCTAAAAAGGCAATATTCTTCATGTCAAAACAGTATGTAAATTTGAGGTTAAGGGGCTCATTATTCAAGCTTGCAATGAACTCCTCAAACAATTTCTCATTCCCTGTCCAAACAAATAGAAGATAATCTATCATTACTACCCCCAAGGACATGGGTTTCTTCCCACCAACCCATATAGAGGTTGGCATACGTTGGCGCAAACCGCTCCCCCATAGCCGTCCCATGCTCCTGGAGGTAAAACACTTCCCCTAACATGAAATAATTATGTGTAAGGAGATACCACAGTGCCTTCGTGATGAAACTTTTCACACCTTCGGAATAATTGCTATACTTATTAAGATGGTAATTAATCGCTGACATTCCTTTATCATGGGGATACTGGAATATAATGATGTAACATCTGCTGTACCCCAGGCATAGGAATGATCCCATTCCAATTTATCCAATAATTCCAGTACATCCTTTGTACCTTTGAGGTAAGAAAACAAACGTTTAACGGTTGAAGTAGCAGATCCACAAACTCCGACGGTCCTTCATTGAGCGAGGAAACCCCGGATATGATGGGCCTGCCTTTAGGTGGTAATTCATCTTTGTGCACCTTCGGGAGATGATAAAAGATGGGAGTCTGCGGTGTTTTAGGTACCAAAGTGTATTCCATCTCTTACCAGACCTAATTGTTTCCCGAAGTTTGTAATCGTCTCTAATCCCTTTTTAAATTTGTTGACTGGATTAAAACATGATTTTACCTTGGTCTAGAAATGAGCAATTATTTTGGATACACAGGAATGTGCTGCCTTCCTATAGTAAATTTGCTGTTGGCGTTCCCCCGGCTGCACCCGGGCCACAGCGATTGCAGGGTAAGATCTTGGAAACCAAGTGTTTGAATTAAGAGCAGGGTCCGGGGCAGTAGGCACCCGGGCCAACCAATATTCACAGTGAGCAAAAAATATGGTATATATATTTATATATATATATATACCATAGTGCTGTAGCCCCCCTTTTTGGGTTGAATGGACATACTGGTTAAACACTAGGAAACCGGCACTTGGACTAAATTTATTGAAGTTTAAAAATTTTAACAACACCCATCCCATCAGTAACGTTTGTGTAGATTTCCCCTTGTTTTGGCAACATGTCAGATACCTATAGTAATCAAGTACAGCTGAACGGCGCAATAGAGCCGAAGCTGTTTTCAATGATGATTATGTCAATCCCTCCCAGGAGACGGATATTAATACATTTAGGAAAATAGAGAAATTAATGATAAAAGAGCTTAAGATCTGGTGGGATATGATGTCTTTGGAGAAGTATATTTTCAAAGGGGATGGTTCCCAGGGGATTACGAATAACAAAATTCCCTGCATATGAAATTAAAGAGGACATATTCTTAACAAAATGTAATGACACATTAACAGATTGCTCATTGAAACTGATGCAGCTACTGACGGAACATAATCAAGAAATGTTAAACAAATTACATACAGATATACAAGAAATTCAGGAGCGTTTCAAAATACTAGTAGCGGGCATAAGTGGGGAGTATGAAAGATATGAGAAATGGGAACGTGAAATTAAAATCAAATTAACTGAAGTGGAGTCAAAAATAATACTGTCAAAAACCCCTAAATTTAATCGGGATAGTTGTGATTATGAAGAAGGCAGGGTCTATGGTAGATTTGTTAAAAGGGAATCCAACCCCCCAGGTGCTAACCCGATTAGGTTAGCTTCCAGTTTCCTGAACAGTGCACTGGATGGGGATGGCATACTGAATCACTGCAAATGCCTTATGTAATATACCTATTACCTGAAGCTCTGTGTGAGTTATGTGTATGGAACACATATTAGGACATCCTTGCGAAAAAGCGCTGTCCTATATGCGCACTCGTAAGGCTGTTGAATGCGGCGTCCTATGTTTTTATACTCAACCGTCCTAAGAATCTTTAGTAAGGGATCGGTCCTCGCTCCTCCGTCTTGCGTCATCAGCCTTCCCTCCTCCCAACTCAGCCCTCCCTCCTCGTAACTCAGCCCTCCCACCTCAATAGTCAGCCATCAGAACTCAGCCCTCCCTCCTCCCAACTCAACCCTCCCTCCTCCTAACTCAGCCTTCGTTTTTCAGTTATCTGCGGCTTATGAATGAAACGTAGGTTAACTTATTTATGGACCATCTTAATAAGTGACCTGTGGTCATTGTCTCTGACTAAAAAACAGTTCTTTGTTAATTCACACAAGAACCTTCTGGCGCCCAAGTTTCTATTTTTGTGTACAGTAGCCTGTGTGTTCCACTACACCTTAAAGGGAGAGTTTCCACCCGGCAAAGGCCCTGACCCTGTGTGTAAGTCGTAGTGTACCCCATGCTTATACCGTTAGCTGGACACTTTAACTAATTGTGGTCAAGATTGCCCAAATTAGCATTACATATGTTTCCATGTTATAGTTTGCTTTTGCAAATAAACACATTTTTCAAAAATGCAAAGCAGTCTATCGGGAAAGTGAACCAATACTGGCATTTTTTATTTTTATTCCATAATTTTGTATCTCATAAATAATTATGATGAGTTCAAAAATTAAAAACAAAGCAGCCACAAGTCTAGACAAAGCCCTCTACATTTCGTTAATATGCTCAAAGTTGTTATTCCTTTACAGTAGGGCTGAATGGCAGTGACCACTGCCAGAGTAACATGAAACTCTTCGCTTTGGGGTGATTTTCTTTCATTGCATTGAACATCTCAAGATCTTTCATATCCAGCAGCCACCCATGCATAACCAGACAGTTCAGGCTGTGGAGCCTGGACACACAATGAACCAAGGCTTTTAGGGTTAAAGGATCAGTTTTATGCTGATATGTGTAGATTCTGTTAATGCTCAACTCGTTAATAATCGGCAGGTTGTCCAAGGTTTGGAAAAACGATCTCCATCCTGACTGGGTGATATCATGGTTAACCGCAAGATTTAGGCTCTGGATGTTTCTTAATTGTCCAGCTCTAGATGCATTTGCTAGAAAAGAAATATGAAATGTGCACAAATAAATGGAACTGAGAATATTTATCTATGTATGCCAGAACAGGCAAAAAATATGTATTTTTGTTAAATTTTCTTGTATGTATTTTTTTATATGTTTTACTAACAAACTCAAAATTGCTTGGTGTGATGCAATAATTACAGATAACTAAGTGTATGGTAGTGCCATGACATCTAATGCCAAAATCCTCTGTGTGTTTACTTATATAAAAGTTAAATTGGGTTGAAAAAAGACAAAGTCCATCAAATTCAACCCCTCCAAATTAAACCCAGCATACACACACACCCCTCCACTCTTTCACACAAACCATATATGCCCATAGCTATACTAACTGTAGAGTTTAGTATCAAAATAGCCTTTGATATTATGTATGTCCAAGAAATCATCCAAGCCCCTTTTGAAAGCATCAACAGAATGAGCATCACAACATCACCCGGCAGTGCATTCCACAACCTCACTGTCCTCACTGTGAAGAACCACCTACACTGCTTCAAATGAAAGTACTTTTCTTCTGTCTGAAGGGGTGGCCTCTGGTGCGGTGATCCTCTTTATGGGTAAACAGGTCCCCTGATATTTGTCTATAATGTCCTCTAATGTATTTGTAAAGTGTAATCATGTCCCCTCACAAGCGCCTTTTTACCAGAGAAAACAACCCCAACCTGGACAGTTGGACAGTCTATAATTTAAGTCTTACATCCCTCTAACCAGTTTAGTTGCACTTAGTCTCTGCACTCTCTCCAGCTCATTTACATCCCTCCTAAGGACTGGAGTCCAAAACTGCACTGCATAAGCCAGATGAGGTCTTACTAGGAATCTATAAAGAGGTATAATTATGTTTTCATCCCTTGAGTTTATGCCCTTTTTTATGCAAGACAGAACTTTATTTGCTTTAGCAGCTACAGAATGACACTGCCCAGAATTAGACAACTTCTTATCTATAAAAACCCCAAGATCCTTCTCCCAACAAACTGCCACTTAGTGTATAACTTGCATTATGAACCTCATTTTCCAGTTTGCTGCCCAGTTTCCCAACTTAGAAAAATCACTCTGCAGAGTGTCAGCATCCTGCATGGAACCTATAGTTCTGCACAATTTAGTATCATCTGCAAAAATAAAAACTGTACTTTCAATGCCCACATCCAGGTCATTAATAAACAAGTTGAAAAGCAAGGGACCCAGTACAGAGCCCTGCGGTACCCCACTAACAACACTGGTCCAATAAGAAAATGTTCCATTTACCACCACTCTTTGTAGTCTATCTTTTAGCCAGTTCTCTATTCAGGTACAAATACTATGTTCCAGGCCAACATTCCTTAATTTAACCAGTAACCTTCTGTGTGGCACTGTATCGAATGCTTTAGCAAAGTCTAAGTAAATCATATCCTCAGCCATCCCAGAATCGAGGTCCCTGCTTACCTAAGAAATTAAGTTAGTCTGGCAAGATCTATTACGCATAAACCCATGCTGGCACAAACTCATAGTATTGTTATTTGCTATGAAGGCCAGTATCTTAAAATTTCCCGGGGCAGACACATGCGCAGTAGAATGAAACAGACCAGATTTTTCCTTAAAGTTTGACTGTTCACTCTACTGCAAATGTGCCGTCACAGGAAGAAAAAAGAAGCAGGAAGAGGATCACTCCATGGTACTCACTAGAAGAACCCAGGGCCATTGCAGTTTTCTGCTGATAGGACACTGCAAAGTAAATACAATCACTTGGGGGAGACCCCCCCAATCAAAAAATGATTTTCCTTCTCCTTTATGTTTGGGACAGCAGCTGGTCACATCTATCTACATATTTTATAATCACATCAAATGCAGGAGGCAGACACACTCAGACTTTAGTAGAAGTAGCTCTCAAGACGGCTTTAGGGATGTATGCCATTTTGGGCATCTACTTGTAACAGCTTCACGATTACGGCCCATTGTTTCATTGTGAAATATCTGATGGAACTTTTACTGTAATATGCCACTCCTGTTTCTGTTATTCTATCATCAGTTCACTTACCGAGCTCAAGCAAGCTGCTGTCATTTAATGTGTCATTGGTGAAGTGAATCACCCTTAGATTTGGAAGATATTGGAGCTGCAAGATGATTGGTATTGCCATTTCTTTGACTGCATGACCACTGGGGAGTTTCAATTCTTCCAGCTGCCGCAGGGATTTTAAGGCTTGGACTGCAGGAAAAAAAAGCTGTAGAAGACAGTAGTTCTTCTCTGTGTACTTCCTTTGGGAGCCTTGCAATAGAAACCCCAGGCAGAAGATTATCTGCCTGGGGTTTCTATTGCAAGGCTCCCAAAGGAAGTACACAGAGAAGAACTACTGTATGTTTTGGAAAATTAATACATGTGTTTGAAATGATGTCATAAATTATAATTAAATATTGTTAGACCTTTGCAATAAATAAACAGATTGCCCTCCCTCCAGACAAATTCTCTCACCCTCCCTAAATGTCTTTCTTAAATACTTGTTATTTTCTCTTCTCTTGTCCTCTACACTTAGGGGCAAATTTATTATTGTTATTCACTAATTCGAGGGCTTTTATTCGAACTATCAAGGCGTTTGATCGTATGAATGGTATTCGAGTCTATGGGGGGATTCCCATAGGAATCTATTGCAATTCGCTAGGTTCAATCTGGCAAAGTTGGCAGTCGAATAAAATTTTAAAGCTAAAGTACTTTGATCATCGTATGGTCGAATTATCGACTATCTGATTATTCGACCTATTCAATACGCTCAAATTTTGCATATTCGATGATCAAAGTGGCCAAATTTGCATATTCGTATGTCCAATAAAATCGTACGATCGGAATTCTATCAAACTTCAAATTATTCACTTGAATTTTGTAAATCTACCCCTTACAATTTAATCCTTTCTCCTTGTCCTTAACTGCTCACTTTATGGGTATTATTGAAATGAAGAAAAGGAAAGCAGCCATGAATGATTTAAATAATAATATTTCATGGAATATGTAAAAACTGAAGTTCTGTTAGTAACTGCATCTTGTAGCTGGTTAAATTTAGATTTTGTTGTTGCTTATGGGACAAGTGATCAGTAAGAAAACAATATGTATGTAATGGTGTACATTCATACCAAGCATCTGTCCTGTGTCCATGTCATCACAAAGCAGTCTTTCTATATCCAGAACTTTAAGATGTGTCATCAGTGAAAGCACGGAGGCTGAAAAATATCTGTTATGTGTTATAAAACGCACTTTCCTTCACAACATCAACCCCCAGACACACATATATACCAATATAAAATATTACAGGGTTAATTTAAACATGGGAGCAAGTTGCTTGATTAACTATCATGCTTACATGAACAACTCATTCCACTCTTAAATGAAGCCCAAAAAGTTACATATGGAGCACTTGCTGGCACTCAAAAGGAGAGGCATATGAATGGGACTGCAAGATATAGTCCCTGGCATTTCTAGTACACAGAGGCCCAAACAGTCCCCCACAGGACCAATAAATAGTGATTGCAAGATGCCATAGTCACTATTTATTGGGCTGCTGGGGGGGGGCTGTTTGGGCCTCTGTGTGCTGGAAACTAGGACACTCTGCTGCTCTGTATACAACATCTGACTGGGGGGCCTGGGCCCACCTGGGCTACCACATCAACTAGCCTACAAATCCAATTGTAATATGCTACCCCTGAAAAAATATATATATATTCACACACACACACACACAAATGAAATAATGATCTAAGTCAAGTTTTCTAGGATACTTTACCCAAATGGACTATTCCATGGTTGGGTACAATTAATCCGTGCAGATGGATTTCCTGGATTTTGTCATTTTGAGATACTGCAGCCATAATTTTGTCGAATTCTGGACAGATAGTGCAGTTCAGATTAAACAAAGTCAGATTTGAGAAGCCTGCAAGAAACTGTGCTACACAAAGAGAAAACAAAATGAATGAAATTAACAAAAAACGTTTGTGTTTGTTCCTTGAACTAATGTGAAATGTGATGAAGTGGGAAAATCTAACTTCCCACAATAAATCTATGAATTAATTGACTATAGTTCTATAGGGTGTACCAACCTGGGAAATAAATTCTTCCCTATTGGCCTCTAGGCCAAGATGGAAAAATCTTCCCAGTGAAAAATGAATAGTGAGGACATATACTGTATCCTGCTCTATTGTGTATAAAAGAGACTTGTTTGCATCTTAGCATTACTGCCCAACCATTATTTTTATTTTAGGCTTGAATGCTGCATTAAAAAAACATGGAGACTTGCATCCAAAATTGTGAATGCACTTGTAAACGACCCTATAGAAAATTGTATTTATTGTTTCACAGTTAATAAATGACTGGATTAATGTGCTTTTACTCTTTTATATGGACAGTTTAAAAGAAATATTATACCTAATCGAGATGAATGTGTTTCCATGCTCACATTATTAAACATCAGTTTTTCAAGACTGTGTAGATTTTTAAATTCTTCTGGCAACATCCCAATGACTTCGCATTCTTCTGACAAATCTAGTGTCAAGTCCTTTAATTGCCTGAAGCAGTCCATATGTCTCATAATATGTTCTAGGGAATTAACAGTATCGAGTCATTGTTCATGAAACAGAGGGAATCAAAACACATGAATACCAGTAAGCATATTGTAGATGAAATAATAAAGAGCATACTGTATATGTATATACAGTATATATATATATATATATATATTTCAATAAATAACCTTTTTACTTTTTAAGACCTGAGAGTGCGGACATTGTTTTTTCATGTTTAAATGATTTTCTTATAGACTTAAGGAATGAATATCCAAATTACAGAAAGATCCCTTATTCGGAAACCTCTGGTCCTGAACATTTTGGATGGCAGGTCCCATACCTGTATCACAGAGCTTGTTTACTTGTCTAGACTTTTAAACAAATTCATGAAAAATGTATCTTTAACCATAGATCCATCACTGGACTCACCCAAACAACAGCAGTAACAGTTCATACAAACCTGGTGCCAGCATGCGAGATATTTTAAGACTTTGCAGTGAAGTCATGTGCAAAATCAGATCCTGCTCTGCAGAATTTATTTCTGTCCTGTTCAACGTGAACTTAACAAAAGAATCTTTATACATTTCAATACAAGTACTGAGTCTTTCAATGAATCCTGGACTATTTGTTATCTTCAACGCGATGTGATGAGAAAGGCGGAATAAAATCATAAGATTAGAAAAGGCCTTTTCCCATCCAGTAATGTTCCCAGTGACATTGACTTTAAGCACATTAATTCTGTGGTTTCCTGGGTTGAAATCAAAAAGAGAAAAATCTGCAATATTTTTATGGCGGTAATCTTTAATTTGTGTATGAGTTTCGTTGACTTGTTGGAACGCCATGAAATAGTCCTCCTCAACCTCTGGAATACCCCATTTAGAAGCAACAGCTTCTTTGCATGTCAAAGTTAAATTAGGAGCTTCCGTTTCTCCCACCAGAGATAAGTGCAGGCTTTTAATCTGTGAAAGCCCTTCAGGATAGTCTTTTAGAAATCTAAAGAAGTACTTGTTGGTAGAGGTGAAATGTACAGTGATTACTTTTCCTTTAAGAAACTGCAGTATAATGGGAGCACACTCAGCAATTGAATTTCCATCATACGCTGCTTCAATAGAGAAAATAAGCAACATGTGTGTCACTAACAAAAGCCGAAATCTTGTTGGTCTACTGCTTACGACAGTGAGCATTTCCTCAATGCAAGTTAGATTAGGATGATGTTCAAGGTGAACCTTTGAGTCTGATTGGCAATCAAATGCTTCATTATTATCTAGTAATGCAAACAAGTGGGAGATGATTATTGAAGCTGTAGTAGGGGATAATAAGCAACAGTAGTTTAAGAAATAGTGGAAACGCCCTGCAAATTTTAAAAAAGTGTTAACATGCTGAAGGTAAGAACATCCTTTTTTCTTCTGAACTTCTTCAGGAGATTCCAGAAGATCATTCATTCGTTTGGCAGCAAGGAACTCTTGGAAGGACACATGGAAAAAGCTGTAACTAGACTGCAGCCTCTGCGATGTGAACTTGCTGAGAAGTCCAGCTTTGAGAACCTCATCAATTTCAACACCAGCTGCACAGAGATCCTCATTGGTGAAATGAAACTTGGACTGAAAGAGACCCATTAAGGCAAGCTCTCCACATGAGGACAACAGCTCTTGTACTTTCTCTCTTTCGTTAGGATGATTTAGAATGGTGTGCGTTAAATAGGCCTTGCAAACTGATAGTTCACTGGACATTTCTTCATTTGGACTCTGCACCCACAAAACACAAAGACAAAGTGTAAAAAGAGGAGTCTTTAGTGCAGCTTGGAATGTTTTAGAAGAGATCAGTTCTAGCAGGAACTTCTCTATAAGTGGCATATCATGGGAGAATAGCTGTCTACAGATGTATGTTGAACTATACAAAGGGAATTCTTGGATACTCAATATGGTCCTTGCATACTGGCGCAGTTTTCTGCCCTGGTCAGTGAGCACTGTGACTGCCAAGCTCACTCTGTTCCAGTGATTGTTAAGTAAAAGATTTTCTATAGCTTCTGGCGCAAAATCCAACGCACCATAATTATCCACAAGGAAGAGCACCTGGTCCTTCAGTTGCCCAATAAGTTCTCCCAGAGTCTCGTTTGTTAAGTTTGAAGCAGGTCCAATAAGCTGTTTGCGAATCATGTCAGATAGTGTTTGTTGTTTGTCAATGAGTGGAAAAGATATATAAAAGACCAATGTGAACCTGCTTAACATGGGGCAGGTCCCTGAAGCCCAGAGAATGGCTATCTTCCTCAGTAGAGCCGTTTTCCCACTGCCAGCTTCACCTTCTATCATGGTGATGTCCCTCAGGTCTGACAGAATATCAGGTAATGTGAGCTGCTTCAAAGGCTGATTTCTAGTGTCCTTTGTAGTGACAGATATATCTGCAAACAGGGAATTCAGGTCTAAGGAAACATGGGAGGAATCAGGAAATGGTAACATTTTAGAAAATTTTGCATCGCAATACACATCCATTAGCTGGCTCTGCAATTTTCTTGCTTCATAAATCCATTGTGGAACTAGAGTCCCTTGGTCTGAAAAAAAAATTTTTTTTTCATTAAACATAATACCTAAACTAGCACCATTACCATGCAAAGCTGAGCTCACTTTTTACTAATTCCCCGGAAATACTATTATTATCCAAAAGTGCTGACATGTATCTTAATGAATAAAAGGCCTATGTCTATGAATCTACCATGCCTGCAACATGAATAAAGCTGAAAAAAGCAGCACTGTATTCATGGGGCAGATGCTGGTCAGAGTATTCCATTTTGGAGAGCTTTTGTTGCAATTCTGCAGAAAGAATAGGGCACAAATGTGCAAATAACATGGTGGGAAAAAACTTTAAACAATAAATAATGAAGGTAAACTGAAATGCTGCTTCGAATTAGCCATTCTATAACATGCTAAAAGTTAAATTAAAGGTGAACCGGCCCTTTCAGTTCCCTATGAAATTAATTCAACACAGAGTAGGATCAGTTTTTATCAGGGCTTTATTTAACCTGTTTTGTATAAACCCAGCACTTCTTTGAATATGGTGGCAACAAAGAAAATAATTATTTCCATTATATTACAGTTCATGCTGTTATGCTGAGCACTCAGTATGAAATAATAAAGCATGCAGTAACTTATTAAAAGTGTTTCTTATGGTGGTCACAAGTACAAGCCTTAGCATCATACACTGTACTGGGGAATTCTAGTCACTCACCTGTCCTCTATGCTTAAACCTAAGCTTACCTTGAATTTGATGACATTCCCATCTCTTCAACAAATCCTGTAAAACAGAATGCAGAAAAGCTATTTTTACTGCACTCTCTTGGCTCTTAAGAAGGGTGTAAGCTCAAAAATAAAACTGACTAATAAAGAAATAGTGTAATTCTAAGCAACAAGTTATTTATAAATGTTGACCCTAACCCTTTTAAAGGAGAACTAAACCCGTAGGTGCAAAGGTCCCTCCACCCCTCCCCTGCGGAGATAGATTTTTACACCTAGGGGTTTAGTTCTCCTTTAAAAGGGTTAGTATAGTATAGCAGTATAGACAGTGCAGTGTATGCACAGTATACTCTAGTGCACAGTGACACCTACAGGCACCTTGCACAAAAACACATATTACACCTATAGCAGGAAGGCATTTGGGTAAATGTAATAATCAGAAACCATAAAAATGTATGCATCTTAGAACAATATTATGCATTCCTCACAACACATAGTTCTTGGACCATGCAGGTAGTTTTATGATTCTCTCTGATATGCCTCATAGGTTCACTTTCTTCAGGCCTATTGCAGTTGTCCATCAAATGGAATGTCTGCAAAGCAAAGTCATATCTAGCAGGAGCAAGAAGACTTGCATTCCATATGCGTCCATTGGACAGTTCATATGTGTATGGTCTTCGGTGGCATCTCACTTTAAGTGATGTAGTAAATTTAGATTGTCCTTGTTTCAGTATTCCTGGTTTCTTAATTCTGACTAAAGATCCAGGCTGAAAGTGCATTTCTCTTGCACCACATTTTCTGTCAGTATAAGCCTTGCATTTGGCTTGGTGATGTTTTGACAATGTCAGCACAGTAGATGATTTTGTAGGAACAGTTTTTTGTGGAAGTTTGATGTCTGCAACGTGTAACTTAGTGTGTATCTGTCTGCCAGGTCTGACCTTGCGAAGTAACGTCTAGCGTAAGTGCTAACGAACAGCAAAAAGTTGATCTTAGTGAATTTGCGTAATTACGATCCTTCACCAGTGCACAACTACGCCTGGCGAAAGGGTGCGAAGTTGCGCAAGTCTATCTACTTCACTAGCGTAAATTCGCCAGAGACGGTGTTAGTGAATTTGCGAAGTTACGATTTGACGTCACGCTGGTGAATTTGCGCTAGCGTTAGACGCTTCGCGCTTTAGTGAATCTGTCCCTTAGTCTGAAGCGTCTGTAGTAACCATAGTCGGTAGTGCAGGATCAAATAAAGCTAGTGCTGGACTGTTCACAATTAACTGTTTCACTATTTCAAAGCTATGTTAAGCAGTCTCTGACCAAACCAGACATAAAGTACCATGTAGTAGTGCTCTAAGTAGCTCCACAACTGAAGCATAGCTGGGAATAAACTTAAACACCATGACATGGTCAGGGTCAAGCAGTAATCCACCTTGTGAAATTATATGACCCAGGAATGACAGCTGAGTTTGTCTGATGTGGTATTTGGAAATGTTCAGTTTCAGTCCTGCAAAATCAATGTATTTCAGAACCTTTTCAAGGTAATTTTCATGAAGATCCATAGTTGGAGTGTAGACAACTATATCATCCAAGCAGCATTGTTCACCAGGTATGCCTGTCATGGAGTATAGAAGACATCAGTCTTTAAAAACAACTTGGTGCTGAAGCCAGTCCATAAGGTACACGCTTCAATCGAAGCAAACCATCATGCTTGATAAATGCAGTGAGGTCTCAGCTTTCCTCATGCAGTAATACTTGATGATAAGCACTCTGAAAATCCAGAGTGGAAAAGAATTTTGCTCCTTGAAGTTCTGAAAATATTTCCTTTATGTGTGGCAAAGGATGATATCCATAGCAACTGCTTTATAAGGTTCACAGAGCTCAACACACAATCGAATACCTCCAGTTTTCTTAATTGTTACAATAATTTGTGAAACCCATATGGAGGATTCTAATTTTTCAATTACATCTTGCTCTACCAATTTCTTTAATTTCTGTGAGACTAGTTGTAGGTTCAGTGCAACAAAAAGTATAGCAGTACCCTTATTCACAAGGTAAAAGTCCCATTTTGCAGTATTTGATTCAAATTATCCAGTCACTGGCAAGCAACCAAGCACAGGGATTGGATCCTTTAAGTAACTGACTAGTCTCAGGGCAAGTGCAACAAGTGGATCTTTTGCAAAGTAAATCAAGAAAATATCCTTTGGTAGTATAGAAACAGCTGAACCTGTATCAAGCATCAGGTTAATGGAGTGTCCCTTGTCAGCAGAAGCAGTACCGACATTGACAGTGCATATAAACTTGTCTGGAATAAATGTATTAGCTTTATCCACACTTAATACAACATTTTAAGCTGTTACTTCATGAACATCTTTAGCAGAACTAC
Source organism: Xenopus borealis (assembly GCA_024363595.1). Taxonomy (NCBI): domain Eukaryota; kingdom Metazoa; phylum Chordata; class Amphibia; order Anura; family Pipidae; genus Xenopus; species Xenopus borealis. The sequence continues at coordinate 201,552,771 of CM044431.1, read as the reverse complement.
AGCAGATCTTAGTCCTACTTTTTTGCATTTGTGGCACTGTACAGCTTTTGCAGGACATGTAGCATAATTTGCAGTGTATTGTGTTGAACCACAGTGGAAGCAGTATTTTTTTATTTGTATTTGCTACACGGATTTGCAGTTTAGTTGAATCCCTTACGTCAGCACTGTATTTTGCCTGTGACTGTGCATTGTTAGGCCCTAGTGCTGGATTCACAGTCTGTACATTCCCAGCAGTTCCCTGACAGAGTTTTAGTCTCTGCAACTGCTGTTTCAGTTTTGCTAGCAACTGTAATAGACTTTGCAAGGGTTAAATGTAGGAGCAGTCTCTCTCTAACGTGAGGTAATTTTGTTTTTTTCCACTATTTGGCCTCTTAGCATTTCCAATTTCAAATGTAACAACCAGCTCTCCTACAAATTGTTCTGTGGATTCACCATTAAGTTGTCCACATTTGAGGAATTAATATCTTTCAGCAACCACATTTATTCTTGCCACGAAAAAGTTCTTTATAGCAGTAAAAGCAGTTTCATAAGTCTCATCAGGTAATGGTAATGTATAAAGCACACTTTTTAGCTGCAGAAATCTTTCCTTGGTCAGCAGCAATAATGTAATTTTCAGACATATGAATCCAAGTAGTAAAGGTACACAGGTACAAAAGAAATCTTGTCGCCAATTTGTTATGTTTTGGTAACCGAGGATGAGCAGAGTATATTGGTGCAGGTTCATGCAGCCATTATACTTCAACAGTAACTTGAACTCTAACCCTTTTAAGCAGTATAGAAAGTACAGTGTATACTCTTGTGCACAGTGACACCTGCAGACACCTTGCACAAACATCACACAGAGCATAAAAAGGGACAGACAAATACTGTTTCAATAGCATTTACATCTACAAATAACTAATACTGCTGAAAAGTTGTAATTAATGTACTGTTTTGAAGTAGTTGCTTTGTCCACTCTCAGAAGCATTAGATGAAGACAATGGCATTCCATGGTTGAATACACATGTTTGAAATGAGAAAGGGTTCATGGGAACTGCCCCACGATGGATCCTGATAGGAGATGATCCAGTATGCTGGCAGGCCAATCCAAAGCATTCCTTTCTTTAGCTGACTTCTGACTTTCTTTCTTCCTCCTGCTCTTCCCTTTCTCTTTCTCCACCTTTATTTTTACTCCAAACCAATCCCATTCTCCTTTTTCACAGAGATGATAGACCAGCATACTTTTCAGTTACATCCTTCAATTATCACAAATGCTTATACTGCACTGACATAAACAAACCTTAAATATATTATTTGATGCAAACATGCATGCAATAACCAAATCAACAGGTTTCAGGGCAATTCCACAACACAATTTGTGGCTCAGAGTGAGGAGTGTAGCAAATCTACATGTGCGCATATACAGTATTTACATACACTGAGCTTGTAGTCTTTGATTATGCTAAGATACAGATACCCAGTGATGGAAGGCTATATAATGGTTTGCCAAATAGGAGGTTTGGCTAACTTAGTAAGTAAATACTGCAAGCTTTCAAGAGGATAGTACAGGTAGGGGATCCGTTATCGAGAAAGGCAGTCTCCCATAGACTCCATTTTATCCAGATAATCACATTTTTAAAAAATATTTTTTTCTGTAATTATAAAACAGTACCTTGTACATGATCCAAAGTAAGATACACTGTAATTAAAACTTATTGAGAGCAGAACCAGCCTATTGGTTTTATTTAATGTTTACATGATTTTCTAGTAGACTTTGAGAAATTCCGTCCTTAGCATTCTGAATAACAGGTCCCATACCTGTATTACATCTCTTCTTAAAGGACCAGTAACATCAACAAATTTAATTGTTTTAAAGTAATAAAAATACAATGCAGTGTTGCCCTGCACTGGTAAAACTGCAGGGTTTGCTTCAGAAACACTTCTATGGTTTATATAAATAAGCTGTTGTGTAGCCATGGGGGCAACAAGTCAAAGGAGAAAAGGCTCAAGTTACACAGCAGATAGCAGATAAGCTCTGTAGAACATAATGTTATCGGTTATCCATTACTTATCCTGTGCCATATAGCCATTTTTCAATTTCCACCATTGCTACTCAGCAGCTTGTTTATATGAACTATAGTAGTGTTTCTGAAGCAAAGGGATAAGTTTTAACAGTGCAGGGCAATACTACATGATATTTTCATTACTTTAAAACACTTTCATTTTTTGGTGTTACTGTTCCTTTAATAATTACAGATTTTACATTGTATGAAACTGGACTGGAAAGCATTGCCTTAACATCTGGGCCCAAATATTCTCGTCTTTATATTTCCCATTTCCAATGTGTAGTTTATTTATTACAGTCTGAAGTGGACTTGTGAAGTAGATAAGATGTGATAAGATTGAGACCAATTTGTTATCCTACCTAGTGGACCTTAACTTGCTTTTTAATTTTTTTGAATTCCCCACTTTTGTAACTCTTGTAAACCCCCATCATACTTTGTCTTGGTATATATAATTGTATTCCAGTCCAGTTTCATACAATGTAACAGCTTTAATCCTGAAGAAAAGATGTAATACTATTAGCTCAAAAGCTTGCAGTTTTTACTCAGCCAATAAAAGGTATCACCTAACCTCAAATTTTCTGCAATTTCCCAATAGCCAACACGGTACAACACCTTTTGACTACTAATTCTAACCTGGGCAGTGAAATTCTGAAGCAGTTCCTCTTTGGCATTTGTTAGTTTATGTAGAAAGCTGCACCTGCAACGACAAGCAGAGACATTTGTATTGTAAATACAGAACAGCTACGACTTATCAAGCGCATAGGAAACATTCGTTATTCCTTAGCAAATGATATTCTTATGCGAGCAGTTTACTTTATTAGCTTTGGTTTTGGCTTGATTGCAGTGGTAGTACTACCGGGGAAGCAGGGGGTATGATTGGGCCAGGGCTCAGACCCCCTCAGTGCCCCCCGGCAACTCACGCACTGCTCATATTCTGGGCTGCACGTCTCACACCAGGGCCTGCCCCCCTCTAGTTACGTTACTGCCTCATTGTGCTGGTTATATACAGCACTTCATTAAAATTGGCCTCATTTTCCTAAAATTTTTAATTTCCTGTGAATATTATACAGCCTTTGATATCAATGATTGCACTAAATAACAATATAACATGGTCTAACCCAGTGATCCCCAACCAGTAGCGTGGATGTTGCTCTCAGTGTCCTCAAAGCAGGTGCTTATTTTTTAATTCTAGGCTTGGAAGCAAGTTTTAATTGCATAAAAATGAAGTATAGTGCCAAGCAGAGCCTCTTGTAGTGTGGTAGTCCACATAGGGACTAACAAATAGCCAAGCACAGCCCTTATTTGGCATTCCAATGGACTTTTTCATGATTGCGATGCTCCCCAACTCTTTTTACATTTGATTGTGGCTCACAGGTAAAAAGGTTATAAGTTACCCACTATATAGAAAATGTTGGATAGCTCTGCTACGTATATGTAATCATTGAGCAAGAAGTGATGTGTACAGGGGCTTTACTTAGGTAGTGTTTTGCGTGTCCCCAGTATAGTATTGCATTGTGTATTAGTTTGCCCAAGTTTTACTGTAGTTTGTATAAACTTTATATTTATTTACAAGATACAAGATTCCTTTATTTGTCAATACAGACTATATAGTAGGGTTTCCACCTTCCCCTGTGGCTGAAGCCGGACAGGGGGGGCAGGCCCGTGACGTCAGTGGGCGGGCCCGTGACATCGGTGGGCGGGCCTGTGACATCACAGGGCGGCACTATGACGCCGCGATTGCCGATTGGCCGATCGCGGCGTCAATCAAGCTAATCCCGCCCGGTTTTCCTTATTTGGAAAACCGGGCGGTATTTTGAAGGGCTGCCCGGGTCAAAACTGGACAGGTGGCCCTACTATATAGTTATACAGCGTATCGAAATCACGTTTCACTCAGGCCCCCTCACCATAGTGCCTTTGCATTAAGAAATAGAAGGAGCATTTGTGGATGCACATAGGGTGGTAGGTGCAGGTAACAGACAGATTTTATAATGTTAACTTGTTAAGCACTCTAATTGCTTGTGGAAAGAAGCTTTTCTAGTTTGAATGCAGCGGAACCTCCTTCCACATGGCAAGAGAGTGAACAGCGAATGAGATGGGTGAGAATAGTCTTTTGCTATATTTGCCCAGCGTATCATGTGTTTCTGGTGGATTTGGGAGATGGGTGGGAGTGGTTCTCCTATTTATTTCATTTGCAAACTGTGTGTGTTTTATTACTCCTAGACCAGGTCCGGACTGAGAATTAAAATAGGCCCTGGCCTTTCAGGTACAGAGAGGCCCTATCAGCTCACATAGAGGCCCAAACAGCCCCCACCAGCCCACTAAATACTGAACTTCCACGAGACCTTATAGCAGCCCCTCTGGCATTTTACAGAACCCACAGATTGCCAGTCCGGGCCTGTTCCTAGTGGAATCCCCCTGAGGTGTGTTCCTCAGTGTTCCCTAGGCATTGCACTGTAATTCCCAGTCCCCAGTACTTTTCATAGGCAAAAGGGACTCAGGGGCCCCTGGATTGCCAAGGGTAAGTTGCTATTTAAAGAGAGAGTAACCAAATTAGGGTTATAAAGATACTATGACTACTTACGCTGGACTGAATTTCTTGTGTTCTGAATAAGGATCATCTCCTGGCTCAAAGGAGTGAATACAGGCACCACAGGTAAAACACTTCACTGTATCAGTTATACCTGAAAGAATTGCAGTGAAATATGGAAATACAGGGCAATGCATATGAACATTTAATTATTGCATTAATTTGCCAGACTACATAGCCCCTCTTGCAAGGGGTGGGGAATGTAATCATGCAGCAGCCCCTGTGACCTGTCATACCCTACCACTCCAGTCCCACCCACAATTGCAGTAAATGATGTATGGTAGTTATTCCAGTGATAGATACTTACCTGTAGATAGAGTCCTGGTAGGAGACATTATGCTAGTCCCACTGTGTGTAGGGTTATTACATGTAATCTTTCTCCACAATACAATTGCCTTTATTTAACAGATGATGTGGTCTCATATCAGATCCAGTGAGATGGGTGACACATGCAGATTAAGGTTACCCCTCTCATGTCCATATTAAAAAGTCATGTGTTTTAGTTCAGGCTCTTAAATTTCCCTCATTGAGGAGGATAGAGGTATATCTAGATACTGGTGTAGTGAAGTCCCAGTGGGTTCAGGGCAGAGGACACTAAGGGGGGAATTCACAAAAGTGTCGGGAAGGAAAAAATGTCTTTAAAATGTCTTTAAAATGTCTTTAAAATGTCGTAGCAACAGACAACAAATTCACAGAGCATTTCCCTGCCAATTTTCCGACATATACGACACCTTTGAAAAAGTGTAGTGAAAAGTGGGCGTGGTTTTTTCTGCACCACTTTCCCCGACATTTTTATGAATTACTCGTAAACTAATTTTTTTTTGCAGACAATTTTTCCGACACATCAGGCTCTCCAAAATGAAAATGTCGGTCAAATTGTCTTTTAAAATGTCTTTAAAATGTCTTTAAAAAGTCGTGTAAAATGTCGTCTGTACGATGAAAAGATATACGACATTTTAGAAAATTGTCGGACTTACGAGACATTCAGAGATGGTAACATCTGCCTTTGTGAATTTGCCGTTTGTAAGACATTTTACAAATGTGTCGACCGCCACTTCTGGGTTATTTATTTTACCGACACTTTTGTGAATTCCCCCCTAAGTGTCAAGGAACTAGTCTTTAGTGGAGGTTCTTTATTAGCCAAGATACTTTAAGCTACCCAGTTAAAGGGGTTGTTCTCCTTTAAATTAACTTTTAGTATGATGTAGAGATCGATATTCTGAGACAGTTTGCATGTTGTTTTCATTAATTATTATTAGAGGTTTTTGAGATATTTAGCTTTTTATTCAGCAGCTCTACAGTTTGCAATGTCAGCAATCTTGTTGCTAGGGTCCAAATGACCCTAGCAATAGTGGTCATAGTAGGTCACCTTCATTGTTATTGCTACTTTTTATTAGCAATAGTAATAAAAAGTAGCAATAACAATGAAGGTGTAGCTTTACAGAGCTTTTGTTTTCTAAAACAATTTAAAAAGCTGAAAAGAAGGCAATAATGAATACCAAATGAAAAGTTGCTTAGAACTGACCATTCTATAACATGCTAAACGTGAAATTAAAGGCAAACCACCCCTTCAAAGAGTACTTAGAACCCTAGTAACTGTCATCAAAGTAGAGATTCAAGTATTCAGTGCAGCTGAATCAATATCTGTGGACAAGTCCATACATAAAAAGTAGGTAGTTTTATTCATATCAAAAAGTGATGTTAGCACTGGGTACCAACCTGTGTAGTAAAATCCAGCTCCAGCAAGAGATGAGGACTTGGCATGGGCATTTTCAGGCCATTTCTTAAAAGAATCCAGTCGAACATTTTCATCTTCAAATATGTTTTTGCCTGAATGGCCTTTCAAAACAGATAAATTTAATAGGTATGAACACAAAACACAAAAAAGTTAATGTGTGCTTTCCCAAGAACTTTTTTTAATTTACACTAATTTTCTATCTTTAGTGTTTTTTGAGATATTAGCAGTTTTAGAGAGTTATATACTAAAACCAGGTTCAGGATAAAACCATTGATTTAGCTAACGGTTAACAGACGATGCAGGGATTAGCAAGACCATAGACACTCTGACCTGTTGAGTTGAAAGTCTCATTTTAGCAGTCTAAAACTGTTAATATCTTGGACTGCTAAAAGTAAGTTACATCAGTTATGTGTTGACTTAAAGGGTATGTAAAGGCAAAAAATAAAACCCATTTTTACTTTCTTTAATGAAAAAGAAACCTATCTCCAATGTGCTTTGATTAAAAATTGGGTACTGTTTTTAGAAGAAACCTGACTGTATACAGTAACATTCTACCTTCATTTACTGCTGTGAATAGGAATTGTCAGACGGTCCCCAAATGCTCTGCAGGGAAACAATCACACTTATGAACAGCAGGGGGAGCCCCAGCCTTACTTCCCAGCCATGCAGAGCTCTAGCAGCTTTGTTTTTTTCCCTGTAGAGATTTGTATTGGATTTTATTTTTGCCTTTACATCCCCTTTACTGTTTC
>CM044431.1:201514612-201541636 GCA_024363595.1 Xenopus borealis | reverse complement strand
GTGTGTGTGTGAGAGAGAGTGTGTGTGTGAGAGAGAGTGTGTGTGTGAGAGAGAGTGTGTATGAATACAATACCTTTTTCTAATATGTATCAGGTACCTAGTTTGAGGGTTAAAGATGAATCTCTGTGGGCAGACAGGAGGGCAGAGAGAGAGAGGCTGCAGCAGCCTGGCCTAGCACAGGAACTATCGGGACAAGAGGGAGGAGTGTCATTTACACAAACACGCATACAGAGTGAAGAGGTCAGAAGGCTGAGCAGGGAGGAAGGTGGAGGGTGGAAGGATGAGGTCCGAGGAGGGACGGGGGAGTTCGGATGGTTGACAGCTGAGGAGGGAGGGCCCAGGACGGAGGTATGACTGCAGCGTTAAAACGCCTGATGCTGCAAACCCCCGCTGGATCCTGCCACCATCGGGCCCTAGCAGCGACAGTGAGGCTCTGTTTGGAGCTGTCAAGGGGGAGGGCCAGCTCTTCAGCAGCACTGTGGGCCCCCCTTCAGCCCTGGGCCTGGGACACCTGTACCCCCCTGATGGCGGCCCTGCTGGCAGATATTATTTGACTTGTGCTATTTTGATCATTTATGATGATCCCTAAGCAGCCCAGATTACATTGAGCATGTGCACAGTCTTGGTCTTGCTAAGATTTATAACAAAGTTACAAGATGACAGCCCCTTGTGGCCAACTTTGAAAGCATAAATCATTTGTTTGATTAGGCTTGTGGTTCAGTAAGCTCATGTTTATATTTAGTACACCAAATACAGCATTTCTAGTCCTTACTTCCGCTCTAACAACAGCAAAAAATCTAGGAAATGGAATGGTGCTTAAACAGTAACCCAAGCTATGGGCAGGTATATCTACCACTTACAGATATGTACTCTAAGTCAATAAAAACTTTAAACAAGGAAATGATATTGCTGTACACAGTAAATACTTTGCACTTCAAAGGCCAATGTAAGTTTAACCTTTGTTGTATCAGATACAGCCACACAACCATATCTGAGGGCAGGGTTTGAACCAACACATATTACTATTTTGTTGTGTAGCATTATACATGTATATACCTGCCTTTATAAAGTGAGCAAAATTCTACTTACTTGTAATGGAAGGATATATCCTGTCCCCCATAACAGCAGCAAAATGTCTTCCCTGTAATACATATAGTTTTCTCTTTACACACAAATATATATTTAATGTCTACTTGATGTATAGGGTCATTTTCTGGTACAGGTATTGGACTTATTTTCCAAAATGCTTGGGACCTGGGGTTTTCTGGATGAAGGATCTTTCCATAAATTTGGATCTTCATACCTTAAGTCTACTAGAAAATCATATAAACACTAAATAAACCCAATAGGCTGGTTTTACTTTCAATAAGGATTAATTATATCTTAGTTTGGATCAAGTACTGGTATGGGACCTGTTATCCAGAATACTCGGGACCTAAGACTTTCCAGATTTCAGATTTGGATCTTCATATCTTAAAACTAATAGAAAATCACATAAACATTAATTAAACCCAATAAGCTGGTTTTGCTTCCAATAAGGATTAATTATATCTTAATTGGGATCAAGTACAATCTACTGTTTTATTATTACAGAGAAAGAGGGAATCAGTTTCAAACATTTGGATTATTTGGATAAAATTGAGTCTATAGGAGACGGCATTTCAGTAATTTGAAGTTTCTGGATAACGGGTTTTCAGATAAAAGATCCCATACCCGTACAAGCAACTGTTTTATTATTACAGAGAAAAACAAAATAATTTTTAAAAATATGGATTATTTGTAGTCTATGACAGACAGCCTTTCTGTAATTCAAAACTTTCTGGATAACGGGTTTCCAGATGATGGGATATACACATAAGCCATTATTGACCACAGGTAGCATATGAAAGGAAAACTATATTCCCCAAACAATGTAGGTCTCTATAAAAATATGTCGCATAAACAGCTCATATGCAAAACCCTGCTTCATGTAACTAAACCATTTTTATAAAAATATACTTTTTAAGTAGCATGTGACATTGTTTACATCCTAAATAGAAAAATGCCATTTTAAGAACTAAGGGCGGCTTCTGGGATCCTACAATTCAGGGTGCACACATACATGCTAGGTAACATGAGACAATTTGTACACTTCTTCCTGTTACAGTTAAAGCTGCAGTATTTCTGGTCAGGTGATCCCAGAGGAAGCACAAAGAATATCACACAATGGTGGCTCAAGGTAAAAGAGTAAAAGGGCAATATTTACTTGTATCTATTTTCCAGTTTGGTAAGATTCTTTAAAGTAGACCTGTCACCTAGACCTACAAAACTGGATAATAAAAGTCCTTTTTCTATTAAACATGAAATCCAAATACTTTTTTTTTATTTAAAGCATTCGTAGCTGTTGTAAACTCATTTAAAATTTTCAGCTGTAAATCAAATATTACCTGCCCCTTCTCTATGCCTTAGGGCAGCATAGGGGTGGGACAGGCAATTCCTTTCAATTTCCTTTCAGCACTTACTAGATGTCACTGGTCTCTCCACATTCCCCTGTCTCTTCATCATTTGATCGTGTAACCAGTGCACAAGGGATGGACATCAGGTCCCCCATTCTGGTACACAAAGTGACAAACAAGATTTTGAGATAATGCAAGACTTGCTATAATAACAGTGTCCACAAAATGGCCTGTTTGCTGTAATTATGGATTCCCAGCCAGAAGGAAACAAGAGTCAAATAATTTATATAGTGTAAGCAAAGTTAATTTTGCTTGAATAATGTGATCAAATAGGATTTGGATTCATTTTTTTGGGTGACAGGTCCACTTATGATATAAATATGTTGCTTAAGTATTATTTTTGGGGGGTAAAGTTTTTCTTTAATGGTACAACTTATAAAGTCTTTGGGAAAATCTGTTATGAAACTATGGGGTGATTTCCTTTATCGATGGACAGTTACCTGTTCGGTCTGAGAGAACATTGCCATGATATACTGTCCCTTTAAATTCATAGAAAGTAGGGCAGCATTTCTACACATACTCATAATGAGAATACTAACAGGAGTACTTTACCGTCATTCCAGAAAATCCACGGTAACTGCCAATGCACAGTTTTATATCATCTAGTGATTTGTTACTCCTAAGAAACAGGCACCTGCAGAAGGAAATAAAATTAACCATTACTAAAGAGAATGTATTTTAATGGAAAATCAGCTAGAGACTCTTTATCTCAAAAGCTGACAAGGCCTTATTTCTCCAGTGCTATTTGCTCCTATACTTTATTGTAGCAGAAAATACATTACAACCCAAAAGGCTTTATAGTGATGTCAAATGTTAGTCCACATCAAAATTAGTCTGTTTCTTCATTTTTATGTATGTCAGCTTGAAAGTGCCAATATCAGGCAAAAAAATATTATGAAGATGTGAATTTCACACTGGCTAAACTGCCGCTACACAAAGTGGGGCTTTCTCCACAACAGTAGTTCTATAAACTCCAATTATTGAGACTTTTTTGCCAGTAGGGGTTCACAGAATCCTGAATCCTTTCTGCAAAGCACCCTCTGGCCCCATCCAAGTCACAACCCTCCCTTGGCCCCACTGCGGTTACCTATATTCTTTACTGCACCAAACTGGCAGAAATAGACGGGGCAGCGATGGCGGGTCAGGGAGGAAGGTAAGGATAGTGGCATTAGGGAGTGTCTGGGCCAGTCTGACCCTGCCCTTGAGAAAGATTGGCCCAATACGGAACCTTAATGTGTATGGAAATGAGGGGGAAATAACTGTGTGTGCAGTAAACAGTTAAAATTTATTTGACTTTGTATTCAGTTTGGCCAGGCCCAAGCGCCGAATCTGAATCCTGCTGAAAAATGCTGAATCTTGGCCAAATCCCAAACAGAACCCGGGATTCAGTGCATCCGTATTTGCTAGGCAAATCAGAGAATAAACTAATTTTCTGCAGAAACAGATGGTTATTTGCCCTTTATCTTACTTTATTACACTTTAAGATGCTCATATGATAAGCTCTTTATAATCTTCCATAAACGGATACAGAATAAAAATGGCCTTTTTAAAAGTATGATATTTTATTTGAAACTTTTTCAGCATTTTCAATTCAATGTTTAAAAAAGGACCCAGAAATTAAGCAGCCAAGGTTAGCGGTCAGACTCATAATCCCAACCCTAAGTACAGGATAGGTGTTAAAGTCATAGATTTTTAATGCTTTATACCAGTGGTTCCCGAAGTGTGGGTCTGGCCCCCCTTGGGTGCATAAAATGGGGGCTTAGCCTGAAGGGGGAACACTGGGTTGAAAGGCCATGGGACATATTTATTATGCTGTGTAAAACCAGTGTCGGACTGGGATACCAGGGGCCCACCCAAAAACCTTAATACAGGGGCCCACCATAAAAGCCCACTCTCAGTACTAATATTCTTCATCTCCTCAATCAACCTCTATTCTCCTAGTTTGTTTTCTTTATATACTATAATCAATTATTCCATCTATTTAGCCTCTTTGTTCTCATAGAAATATGGAATGGCCATGAAATAGGCCAAAAGTTTAGCAGCATGAGGGCCCACTTGACACCTTGGCCCACCGGGAGTTTTCCTGGTATTCTGGTGGGCCAGTCCGACACTGTGTAAAACACAGAGAAACTGTGTACATAAATGGCAAATTTATCAAGGTGTGTGTAATTTTACGCCATGCGAATGCCTGATTAGCTGACGTCATCTGCAGAAGTCTTTATGCCATTTTTTACACAGAGAAGCCTGGCAGTGTATCATTAGGGATGGCGTGAACGTCGGAAAAAAAGTTCGCGAACATATTCGCGAACTTGCGTCAAAAATGCGAACGGTTCGCGAACGTCGCGAACCCTATAGACTTCAATGGGAAGGCGAACTTTAACAGCTAAAAAAGACATTTCTGGCCAGAAAAATGATTTTAAAGTTGTTTAAAGGGTGCAACGACCTGGACAGTGGCATGCCAGAGGGGGATCAAGGGCAAAAATGTATTATAAATGGTTATTACAGCAGTCAGCACACAGATGAGAATGAGATCAGAAGAGATCAGTGCCCACAGCAGCTACATACAGAGCACTGCAGTAGAAGGTAGATTACTAGCCAGCAAAGCTACCTAACCTAAAATGTCCCTCAAATCCCTGCAGACTTGGCCAGTTCACGTATAAATACCCCTAGCGTTCACAAAAGATGGCCAGTTCATGTATAAATACCTCAGAGTTCACACAAAGATGTTAAAGTGGCCAGTTCAGGTATAAATACCCCTAGAACTCATAGCAGAATGGCACAGTTATTTTCCATGATTTACTACATTCACAGCTCCCTGGCTTTGACTGGAAAGTGGACCAGTAGCCAGCACATCATCCAGGCACAACTAAAATACAAAAGCAGAGCCACTGACCATGTGGGTGGGAGGGTGGTGAGCAGACTGCAGTATTTGTGTTATAGCAGCTCCTTCCTTTTTCTTTTTCCCTGTGCAGAAATCAGGGAACTGTCCATTGGAAGGGGAGTGGTCCAGGGGGTGTGGGGGTGGTCCAGGAGGGAGAGCTTCCTGATTGGCTGCCATGTATCTGCTGGTCTGAGAGGTGAGAGGGCAAAAAAAAAGCGGCAACTAACGCGAACCCAAAATGGCGAACGTCGCGCGACGTTCGCGAACTTCCGGTGAGCGCGAACAGCCGATGTTCGCGCGAACAAGTTCGCCGGCGAACAGTTCGCGCCATCCCTATGTATCATACCGTTTTTTACACAGAATAATAAATCCCAAGATGCACCAAACAGAACAGCTTGGAGCAGGGCCGGTAGGGCACAGGGGTAGGCAGAATAAGCGGAAGCCTAGGGCGCAGTCATAGGGGGGGCGCACTTTAGAAGGGAAATACTTTTTTTTATTTCTTTAAGTTTTAACTTCACCCCTGTCTCCAGCAACGGCGTTCTACTCTACTTCAGTCCCCACCTCCCTCTTACTTGCCCTTTGCCTGGCACAGATCTGGGGCAATATTTTTGCTGCTGTTCTGGCACAGGCTGGTGGCACAGGTACAGACTTGGGGGGCAATGGCTGGTGCAGACTTGTGGCACAGGTACAGACTTAGAGGGCCAGCTGGTGGCACAAGTACAGACTTAGGGGGCAATGCTGGTGGCACAGGTACAGATTTGAGGCAATATTTGGGTGCTGCTGGCATGGGCACAGATTGGGGACAATATTGTGGCTGCAGGCTGACACAGGTACATATTGGGAGCAATATTTTGAGTGCTACTGGCTGGCACAGGTACAGATTGGGAGCAATTTTTTGGGTGCTGCTGGCTGGCACACATACAGTTTGATTCATTAATGTGTTATAAGGTTTCTTTATATAAGAAAAAGTGAATAGGTGGGAAATGGTTATACATAATGGGGGGGGCGCTGATTGAACCGGGAAAAAGGGCTCCGGGAAAAAACCCGATGGGTCCCCAGCTCTTGTGGGCCCCACTGGCCCAGTCCTGTTCCCTAAGTTGCTCCTCTTGCCGCACGTTACATCAAATATAAATTGCTCATATGTGCACACCCCTGTGTGTTGGGGGGTGCAACTATCGTGGTATACAAGGTACGCTCATGTGCACACACGCTTGTGCGCCAATGGGGGTGCAACTTGGGGTGGGAACCTGGTGGCAGGGGCCCTGCGCCAGTAGCCCCGGTGGGACCCCCCCTCGTAGTTCCCCATTCCGACCCTTGTAAAGGGTGCCCTAGTCAAACATCAGACCTAAAACCAAAGTAGTTTGACAATCACTGTTCTACACTAATTACAACGTGTAGGGTGGGTGAAAAAATGTTTCATTGTCAAAAGGGCTATTGTATGACTTAACAGTATACTGTATGTAATGGTTCTGATGCCAAACATGTGAGCTAGAGTTTACAGTAATGATAATAAACATACTAATAAATATAGTGCTACAGATGAGAGGGACTAAAAAATGTATGAGTACACAGTATTATTTGAAATAAACAGCAAAAGCACTTACTCAGGGAACCACTTTGTATGTTCTTTCCATGGGTCATCATGTTCTTCCCAGTTCCCCAAACAGCCCTTACAGGAGAAGCACTGCACTGTGTCCTTTGTTCCTGAGCAAAATGAAACAGATAAAAAGAATTCACTGTATTTTTCTCATTGTTTTTATGTTTAAATAATATTGTTCAAGGTCGAACAAGGCCCTGGCTGCTCCCCTTCTGAAATTGTGAGTCCTACCTCATGACCTCCCACTTTCCCCCCAAGAAAAGGAAATAAAGTACACACCGGTGGGGCAGGGGGCTCAGGAGTTGCAGATGGAGCAGAGGGCCCCTGAATCAGTATCCCCAGTTGGTCACGGACCCCCAGTCCGATGCTGAAATTGTTATCACTAAGAAACAAATACATCCAGGATTTCGATATTGACTAATAATTGGAACATGGTGCAGTAATATCCAGTATTCCCATACAGCTGGAGGGCTGCAGAATAGCTTTACATGCAGTATTGCTAGCATGTTTAGTTGGCAGCTATAGTCATTTTTTAATTTTGTGAAATTATCTTTTGTTCAATATAAAACTATATTGTTGCCTAATGCAGCCAAACAAAGGCCAGTGTTAAATATTGTCAGATTTGACAATCCACGTGAATGACAAATTATATTAAGTTATTATATTGGCTAAGAAAGCTTGTGTTGGTTTTACATTAGATGTGATATGATTTCGTAAATGTTCCTTTAAACATCTTGGTGGCTTGCTGTAACCATTGATATACTGTCTTTTAGTTATATAACATATCATGTTAACATGGTATTTCAACAAATTAACATAATACTCAGTCTTATTGTGGACCTGCCATGATTTAATAAGTCTTTAAGCCACTTAAAGGACCTGTTCTAAGATTCCAGTCCTCATCATATATTTTGTGTGTTTTTAGTGTTCCTTTTCTGCCTTTTTCTAGCCTGCAACCAAAAATGTTCCCTGGTAGTGACCACTGCAACTATAAAACAGACCGACTGTGTGAAGCCACACTTTTCAGCCCTACTCCTACCTTGAGTTCTTCCATACTGAAGTCCATGCTGATGATATATTGTCAGGGTAATATATCCCTAGGCAGTAGAGACTGCAAGTCTGAGTATTAACCATACTTAATTAATACAAAAATAAGCATGCTTACCTGTAAAGAAGAACCCTGCACTGGAGAGTTTTGATGGCACAATCCTGGCATAGAAGGGCCAGTCCTTGAAGGAGTTTAACCTAGCTTCCTCTGCTGCATATTCCTGCAAATTCCTTTGGGAAACTTCAGGCTTCTGTACACGGATCTCATACTTAGGGATGTTGCCAACATCTTTCCCTTGTATAAACCCACAAGCTGGGTTGTGTTTGATATGATCTTCTAATGGAGGGGTTCTAAGGCTGCTAGTGCAGAAGACAAGTCCGCAGCAGAAACACTGGACACTGTGCTCCACTCCTGTGAAATAAAATCCGGCACCAGCCATTTGCTTTGGGCACCATGATGAGAGTTTGATATAAGAGAGGAATGACTGTAGTCTCCTGGCCTCACTTCTCATTTGAAAGTTGTAACTGCTCCCAAGTTGTTGGCGTATGGCAGCGTGCTCTTCATTTTTCTCACAAGCAAGTTGCTTAAAATCAATATTTAAATATGAAAGCCTGCTCTCAAAGTCTGAAGCATCAAGTTCTTTTATGTTCAGGACATCCACATTCTTATTAACATTCTGGCTCTGTTCTGCGGAAGCCATTGCCTACACAAAACAAAATAGCATCACCTTTAAAGACAATTAAAGCCAGACAAAGGAACATAGGTATGGTGACCTATTATGTGGAAAATCTGTTATACAGGAAGTTCTGCATTACAGAAATTATGTCTCCCATAAATCATTTTTAAAACTTTGGATTATTTAGATATGGGATCTATATTCTCTCTGTAATAATAAAACAGTATATTGTACTTTATCCAAACTAAGATATAATGAATCCTTATTGGAGCAAAACCAGCCAATTGTAGTAGACGTAACGCATGAAGACTCAAATTATGGAAGGATCTGTCCAGCACATTCTGGATATCAGGTTCCACAGTTGTATTAGTTTTCCAACAAATTAAAGGGGGAGCTAATTGGCCAGTTTCAAAAGCATTGATACTTAAGTCCATAATGGTATTCTGTGTTTGCCCAGAATCGTTAGTGTGACTCATTTGAGTACAAGGGGGTGGCAGACACCCAGAAAGAGCACAGAACCTCATATAATTGCTTTTATTGTTGTGCCATACACAACCTATTTCAGGCCAGCAAAAATAGCTCAGGGCATGACTTCTATGGGTCATCAATAAAAATAAACAATTTCTGCAAGAAACTCTGATCTTCTGGTATTGCTCCTAAACTTCACCTTTATGTTAACTTTTACCATGTTATAGCATACCTCCCAACATTTTGGAAGTAAAAAGAGGGACACAAATTATTTTTTGCACGTAGTGCAGCTAAGTGTTTTGACCATGCCCATTTTTATTACCATGTTCTTGCAGGTTATGAAAGTTTGAAAATATTTCTACTTATCTAAACTGTTACAATTACTTATTTTCTAATCTCATAATTGTTACAAAGTTCTGGGCTCTCTGCCAAAAGCCAGTTAGAATTAAGTTAGAAACTTTGTTTCTTTTTCTGGCTTTTCATTGCAGAGAAAAGAGGGACTGTCCAGTACAAATGAGGGACTGCAGGTTGAGCTGTCCAATGAGGGACTGTCCGTCTGAAATAAGGACAGCTGGGAGGTATGTTATAGAATGGGCAAATCTAAGAAATGTTTTTTTCTTTTATTATTTGACTTTTTCTTCTGATTCTTTCCAACTATAAAATGGGGGTTCTTGCTACGTTTTATTACTCATCTTTCTATTCAGGCCCTCTCCTATTCATAATCCAGTCTCTCATTCAAATCAATGCATGGTTGCTAGTGGAATTTGGACAACAGCAACCAGACTGCTGAAACTGCTGGAGAGCTGCTGCATAAAAAGCTAAATAACTCAAAAAAACAAAAAATATTCTTTTACAAAATGAAAACCAATTGCAGATTGACTCAGGCTATACTCTCTACATCATGCTAAAAGTTAATTTAAAGTTGAACAATCCCTTTAACCAGAGTGTACCTTGAGGGTTGATGCACTGGTCCTTTAACATGGCTTGATAATATTTAACCAGGACTTTTTAGGACTATGGCACACAGGGCACTTTGTGTCTGCCATTCAGCAGAAAACTATGGCAGCCAAAACACCACTGTCCACCTTTAGTACTTAAAATATTTTTTACTGGAGAAGCAGAGCGGTGACCGATGTAGCTTGGCGTGAAAAGGCTTGTTTGTCCTTTTCATACAGAACCCAGTGAATGGGACAAATGTGAAATAAACTGGTTGGGTCCTTGAAAAGGTGTGAATAAAGCACAAAACTGCCCAATGATAGGCTTCATTGATTAGCCAACTGCAGCAGCATATTGGTTTTTTTCATTGCAAACTTGTGTACATATAATCCTCCCCACTTGCACTACACCTATACCAGCCTGGCACCTGCAAACATAATTGTTATTGTTCATTAGAATGGAGCTGTTTATGCATTTAAAACAAAGGTAAACCAAATACTCCAGTTTATGTATGGAATCATGTCAGATACTCATTGCAAAACACTTTAAATGGATGGTTTTTCCCTTTTCTCCCACCTGAATCATCTGATTTTGGGAGGTTTAGATGTAAATTCCCACCCATTACCCTTTGTTAACTGATAGCACTTGAAACTATTTCAGACTGACTTCAGCAAACCAATACTAACAGCTGCACCCACAATGTCCCACAGTGAGAAACTGACATTCTTTGTTTCTAAAACAGTATTAAACTACATTCTTTTATAAGGATAGTCTTACAAACCCAGTTAGATGTGCTTTTCTACTCCTTCCTTGTGTTTTCAAAGCTTTCTCTTAACTCAGACACTGAATAGAGGAAGCGGAAGAGCAAGGAGGAATTGAGAGGCCCCCACCCTGGCCTGGTATTTAGTCAGTCAGCACAGCTTATCAGGCAAATATACTGCTGCACTTTCAGCTTAACAAATCTTACACAATTAAAGGAACAGTAACACCAAAAAATGACAGTGTTTTAAAGTAATGAAAATATCATGTACTGTTGCCCTGCACTGTTAAAACTGATGTGTTTTCTTCAGAAACACTACTATAGTTTATATAAATAAAGCTGGCCACAGACTTTAAGATCAGCTCGTTTGGCGACATCGCCAAACAAGCAGATCTTTCCCGATGTGCCAGATGCATGCACTGTAGAACGAAATAGCCAACTTCGTTAAAGCCAATCAATGTAGTGCTCACTGGAAGAACCCCCGGACCTGTGCAGTTTTCTGCTGATAGGAGCACTGGCCCGGGTGTTTGATAAGTCAATACAATCACTTGGAGGTGCCTAACTTTTGGCAACCCCAAGCGAAGAGAGCCTTTCCTTCTCCTTTATAGTGAAGCGGCAACAGTGCTAAATGCATTCAGGCTTATTATTTACTCCCTAAACATTAACACTGGAGCAGTAGATGTGATCTATTTGGATTTTGCCAAAGTGTTTGATACCATGCCCCATTAACAACTGCTTTCTAAACTAAGGGATGTTGGGGTGGGACATGTTCAAAGTTGTTTGGATGCGAAAATGCCTACAGGATTGAGTACAGAGTGGGATGTTAATGGTACAAGTTTCTTAGTGGAGTTCCTCAGGGCTCCGTATTGGGTCCACTTATTTAACTTGTTCATTAAAGGAGAAGGAAATCCTTTTGGCAAAAAACCCCTCCCCCTGTAGGCCCCACCTTGGAGTCCTTGTAGATAATAAACTTGGCTGTCAATCTTTATATTTTTCAGACAGCACCAATCCAGGATTAATTTGATAAAATGCCTTTATTGAAGCATGGGTTCTGACCCAGTACACTGGCAACGTTTCAGACCACCATTGGTCTTTTCTCAAGCCACCCGTGAAATGCCAGGGCCTATTTTAATTCTCAGTCCAGTCCTGACAGGAGAGAATGTTTGGCAGGACATCTGTTTTTTTATGCAACCAAAAATTGCCTCTAGCCATTAATTCAAAAATAAGCACCTGCTTTGAGGCCACTGGGAGCAACATCCAAGGGGTTGGAGAGCAACATGTTGGGTATCACAGCATTATGGGTTCTCCCCTGTGACAGGGTGCATACAAACTGCAAGATAAGGGTTGCAGAAGAATTCCCAGCAGAGGTAGGGTTAATATTCCCTCTCAACCAGGTAAAGAGTCAGATGAGAGAGGAGCTGCCTGCAAATGTAAAAGGGGTGTGGTCCCTTAGCTTAGGGCTCTCCAGACATCTCCTAGAGTGGAGGGAAGTGTGGTGCTGCTGGGAGAGACAGTGCCTGGCAAAAACCCCACATCCTTCTCTTTAAATGGTTGAACAATGCCTTTGGAAATGGGTGTTGGTTCTGGGCAGTTTCTCTCTTTTAAAAGCCGCAAGTGGGGGAGGATTAATCTCATGGAACCAATGCTGGGGTCCAGGTCGTCTCTCCCCTTTGACAGCTAATGGCGGGATAGTGTGAGGACTCCTACCGTTTTTCAAGCGCCGAGTTCGGCACGGGCGCAGGTTCTCAGGCGCGAATGCGCAGGCGCGCGTTCCTATGGGCGTGCGCGTTCCAACTGGCGCGCGCGTTCCAATGGGCGCGCGCATCAATGCGTCAGCGCGCACAGGCGCGCGTTCTGACGCCACCACGCTGGCGTCCATTTTGGCGCCACATTAAGCCTATTTAAAGGTGCTCTGGACTTGGATCATTGCCCGATTATAGGTTCTACTATATGTGTTCCTGGGTGCGCTTCTGGATTGAACTTTGCTGCCTGACCTTTTGCCTGTATCTTGACCTTGAAACCTTGCTGCCTGAACTGACCCTTTCGCCCGGATTTGACTACTCTTTTGCCTTAACCCTTGGATACCTTGGACTGTGCACTTCCTCCTTGGTCCTCACTACAAACATCGCCTTCGGGCCCTGACAGATAGGACTAAGCCCTATGATTGAAACCAATGCCCAGGTCAGGAGACCTTTATTTCGGTTCAGTTGGTGAACCTAAATCCTTGGAGGGGATAAAATAACTGGCAGAGTCTAGGTGGGGAAGCCAGCAGGGCTGAGTGTGAAGCCCAAATACTCTGAAGTTCCAGAGGATGAGAGTTTTTCCCTTGATGAGGGACCCTGAATTTTTTGCAGTGAAGTTGCTGTACTGTACCCTGCATGTTCTACACTGAAGTTGTTGAACTGTACAATGAACATTTTCTGTTATCTTTCGTTGGGAATGGCCATTGCTTAATAAACTTGTGTTTTTTCCTAAGCCTTGGTGTCCTTATCTCTATGCTCAAACTCCTACGCTACCTGTCTACCATACGCTAAGTCCCCCAAAAAGTGCATGTGCAGGCCAGTGGCATGTCACACCCCATAAAGTAAACACGCCCACATGTAGCAAGATACAGCCTAGTATCCCATGTTATTTGCTGATTCATTTGTAACACACTTGCATTACTCTAGATATGTATCATAGCCTCCATGTTATAGTTTGCTTTGCAACTACACCAGTTTTGCCAAGACACTTTGAGCAAAACTGAATACAAATATATCAAAACAGTTTCTTTGGAAAATGAGCAAATACCGGCATTTTTTATTTTTAAATTTCTCTGTTTGTTCAATAATTGGTACCTCATAAAAATGATTAGTTCAAAATCAAAAACAAAGCAGCCACAAGTCTAGACAAAGCCCTCTACATTACGTTAATAATACGTTGTTATTCCTTCACAGTAGGGCTGAATGGTAGTGACCACTGCCAGAGTAACATGAAACTCTTCGCTTTGGGGTGATTTTCTTTCATTGCATTGAACATCTCAAGATCTTTCTCATCCAGCAGCCACCCATGCATAACCAGACAGTTCAGGCTGTGGAGCCTGGACACACACTGAACCAAGGCTTTTAGGGTTAAAGGATCAGTTTTATGCTGATATGTGTAGATTCTGTTAACGGATCGCCCCCGAATCTCCCCGTCTGCCCTTAGCCTTATATATACTTTTGCAAGAATCGTGTGCTGTTTCATCTGTATCGTATTGTATAACAAGTGGGGACGAGACGGAGTCTCCTGTAGAAATGTGCACTGAGATACACTGCGGAAAATATTGAAGAGTGTTGGGGCAAATCCAAAATTGATATATATATATATATATATATATATATGCACTGTTTCTTTTAACATTAAATAGCATTTAATGCATTAGTCCTTGTGCTCTAACGAACTATTTGCCCATATGAATGTGCCTAAGTGTATTAACTCTTTATATGTGTGGAAAGGGAAAGTTGCCTATTTGTATGTTGGATAACTAGTACGACTAGCAGGAAAGTGTGTTTTGAATGTGAATTAACCCTTTGGCTGCTGGAGTGCTTGTTAGACTAGTAGGATCTTACCCTGACTAACTACCATAGGAGAGAGTGTTTGATGTATTGTGTAGTGTGAGTTATTACCTGTTATAGAGGGCAGGGGAATAATCACATTAGGTTTCTATCGCCTGTTAATGATAGATGGTGGGTGTTGGTGTGTTTTGGGGTGTCTGATGTCAGCTACACCTGTGTGTAAGGTGATTGAGAGACTGAGTGTAACCCCTTATAGCCAAACCCAAGAGTTAAGTGTGGTTGAGTGTCTCGTTTACGGGACACTACCCTCACTCTGCTTTACTACCAAATGCAACACCACATATAGTACCACATTTCCCACCCACTTAATTCGATCTTGCCCAATCCCACACCTTGTGTATTACCTTCCTTTTAGAGTATAAGCTCTTTCTGCAGAGGGCCTTCCTCAATTTTTGTACCTGTATTGATTGTGATGTTTTTAACTCCATATGTTCTATGTATAGAATTCATGTGACTTAGTTGTATAAACACATTTATTTTACAGAGCTATGCAATATGTTGGCGCTATATAAATACATGTTAATAATAAAGACTTACAGTATAGCTGAGCTTACCAGTTCAGCTCTATTATATAATAACATCAGATGCAGGAGGCAGACACACTCAGGCTTTTAGTAGAGGTTGCTCTCAAGGAGGCTAAAGCTGGCCATAGACACAAAGATCCGATTGTTGGAATCATTGAATGATCAGACGTCCCCATCTCCCCACCTGCCACAAGCCTTCAGTTGAAATAAAGTAGTAAAAGAACAGATCAGATGATGTTGAGCCCCTGAAAATCGTCAGATCGGCAATATATGCAAAGATATGATCGGCAGCCGACAGAAATCTTCTAAACTGTCCGATTGACTGAACGACCGATCGGCATGGCAAGACAAATGTCGGGACACTCCACACAATCTGAAAATCGTACAAATCGAGGATTCTGGTCTTTTCGTCTGTGGCCAGCTTTAAGGTATGTACACTATTTGGTTATCTACTTGTAATAGCTTCACCATCGCAGCCCCGTTGTTTGATTTTAACATTTGTTTGTCTGTGACATATCTGATGGAACTTTTACGGTAATATGCCATTCCTTCTATTCCTTGTCCAGGTTATTCTATCACCAATTAACTTACCGAGCTCAAGCAAGCTGCTGTCATTTAATGTGTCGTTGATTAAGTAAATCACCCTTAGATTTGGGAGATATTGGAGCTTCAAGATGATTGGTATTGCCATTTCTTTTATTGCATGGCCACTGGGGAGTTTCAGTTCTTCCAGCTGCCACAGGGATGTTAAAGCTTGGACTGCAGGATGAAAAGCATAGAAAAGCAGATCATCTCTCTGGGGTTTCTATTACAAGGCTCCCAGCTTTGGGAAATCAATACACTTGTTTTGAATTTTGAGAACTTTGAGATGTGTCATCAGTGACAGCACAGAGGCTGAAAAATATGTATTTTGTGTTATTAAGAAGACTTTCCTTCACAACAACAACCCTCAGACACACGCACATATACAAATATAAAACAGTATAGGGTTTATATAAACATGGGAGCAAGGTGTAAATTAAAAAAAACACACCAAATGCTTTTTGTTAACCTTCCTGCTCACAAGAACAACTCCTTCCACTCCTTGAATGAAGCCCAAAAAGTTGCACATGCTGGCACTCCAAAGGGGAGGAATATGGGTGGGAATGTAATATATAGTCCCTGGCATTTCAAGCACACAGAGCCCTAAACAGTCCCCATAAATAATGACTGCAAGATGCCATAGTCACTATTTATTGAGCTGCTGGGGGGCTGTTTGGGCCTCTCTGAAATGAAATGCCAGAGCCTATTTGGAATCCCAGTTTGGGCCTGACAGACATGGCAGTTGAACCTACACACAGCTAATCCCATATGATCTGGTGCACATATTCCATAACAGTTTCAATTTGCTTCAAGTTGCTACCCACAGTTCATGTATTATTTGTATCTTTTATGTTTTGTTTGTGTTTAAAATGCAAAAGAAAATCTAAAAAAAAGTGCAAAAACCACTAGGGCACAGAGCTGCTCTGTAGACAGTGTTGGACTGGGGGGGGGGTGGTCTGGGCCCACCGGGGTTGACACATCAAGGTCCCCAGCCCAACCAAATCCCCATGCCCGCCTGCCTCAACTGCAAATCTTCCTTTTACCCCCATCTAGTGCATACCTGGGCATCATTCTATCATATGATAGGGGTGAAGGAGATCAAGAGTAGAAGCTGACAGCTATGAGGATCAGGTTTGGGCTGACAGGCCCATCTGTTTTTTTCCCGGTGTCCCAAAAGCCCAGACCGACTGTCTGTAAACCAGACTGTAAAATATTAGATGCAGGAGTGAAAGAAAGAGTTGATGTGTGCCATCATTATATGATGCACTCTTTTATGTGTCTCAATCTCTAAACTATCCTACAAATCCAATTGTAATATGGTACCACTGAATTATTTAAAAAACAAAAAAATTAAACCATCTAAGATGAATTTTACAAGATACTTTACCCAAATGGACTATTCCATGATCTGGCACATATATTCCATGCAGATGGATTTCCTGGATTTTGTCATTTTGAGATACTGCAGCTATAATTTTGTCAAATTCTGGACAGATAATGCAGTTCAGATGAAACAAAGTCAGATTTGAGAAGCCTGCAAGAAACTGTGCTATACAAAGAGAATAAAGCAAAATGAATGAAACATACATAAACATACAGCATATATGCAAGTAGATAAAAAAAACATCTATATAACAGCACTGGCCTTTCTGAAATCAGATACTGATCTGACAGCAAATAATTGAAAATCTCTTTGGTTTGGCCACATGAGGAATGAGGATCTCTTCCCTACAGACCCAGTGAGCAGTAAGTAGTATGAGCAAGTGAATACAGTGAAGTTGAGGGAATTCAAATGTGGTAATTGCAGAATATGTAATTCTTTAATTACAGGTGGCACATTTCATCATCCCTACACAGGCAAGGCATAAAGCATGAAGTACAGGCTCACATATACATCATTAAATGTCTGTGCTGATTATTCTATTGTGGCAAAACATCTAGGCACTTGAAAGAGAAGATTGGTATGGATCTTGCTACCATTAGAGCTGTTCTTGATCCAAAATAAAAGAAAGAATCTAAAAGGGATGATAAACAGGACATTTCTAAGTAGCCAGTGGCACAGCACTGGCATCAAGCTAAACACCCACATTTCCTTTCAATGTATGCCCATTGACTGTGTTTCAGACTTATTAACCCTCAAAGATATATCTGGCTTTGGAGTGCAGATACTAACCAGCTATATTTATATAGTCCAGCACTCAACAGGTCTAGGGCAAACAAAAATACGTTTTTTTAATTTAATTTACAAACCTAACGTATCCATCACTGCCTGTGACCTTTCTCACAGGAATACAATAAACAGTGAATTAAGCCACAACCCCATATGTGTGATCAATACAGAGTGTAAAGTGACTAAAAAGATAAGAAAACAACAATGAAAAAAGGGGTCAACAAATGAAGCTGTTGTTTCACATGGTATATTAATCGCAGGCCATAAAAGAGGTGTAAAATATTGTGTTGAAAGGTAGCACATGCCGCCCAGAGAAACAATCAATAGAGTGAAATGCTAGAAGAAAACTGAAAAAGAATACCTAACGTGAAAGAACGGCGAAACCAGAATACCTAAAGACATATTCTGAAACCATCAGCAGTGGGACGAGTTCTCTATCTAAGCCTGTGAATTAATCATAAACCACTGTATTGTGGAGGTTGCGGATAACGTTGGAACCTACTTATTTGTCCCTAACACTAAACCATACTTCTGTGGTACCGAGGGCAGGAATTCTTCTGGCCTACTTGGTGGCGATAAAGGAAGCCAGTGTTAACCACACCCACTTTCCACAAGACCATGTCCACATTAATGGTGGCAGCACACAAAAAACCAAATGGTTAGTGCTCACTACAGGGATATCACTCATCACTCATATGTGAAATAAGTTAAGTCATTGTAACCCTTTCTTGGCTGTATTAGAACCAAACCAACTAGCATGAGTAGAGCATGGGCTACATGCGACCCTCTTTCATCAGGTAGGGCTTTCGCTAAGTGGAAATACACGTGTGAGGTAGTTGAACTACAACTCAATACTGCAAGGTGTGTAAAATAACAGGTGTTGGACGCCAGGGGTTCTTTGCAAACAAAATAGAACAAGGTTTATTTACAAGACAGCACCACAGGGTAAATGATACTCACAACACAGTGGATCATATACAGCTACATGTATGCATAGGAGTAGCAGATACAGCATTGGAAAGACTCTCAGGTAGGATTAGTAAGTGGAGTTGATAGGATCACCATCCAGGATATCAGTACCTCATGTGGTCCGGATCCCACCAGCAGATTTGGGTCAGGGGTTAAAGAACTCTTCCTGCAGTACCTCAATACTGAGGTCCCTTCACTTCAGGCAAAGTAGAGCCTGGGGGAGAGTTACTCCCTTCTATCCAACCTTGTTGGAGCTTGAGCTGCCCATACTTTCTTTCCTCTCTGAACTCACTCCCACTAGAAAGTGCTATAACAGAATTTATCTGTCACTAACTAGTCCTCATTCACGGGGTCCCTGTATCCCCGACTTCACTAAAGGTGGCTGTTTCCTTTAGGGCCGAACTCTTCTGGGGCCTTTTTGACTCCCAGGCTCAGTGGAACCTCTGCCCAGTTCGACTGCTGCAGGCCAAAGAGGAAGTGCCCCTCCCTGCAAGTACTTTTATTACAGCACTGCAGGGGGTGGTCACAACCTGTATCCAATAAATTGTTACATGGGACTTAGCCCAGTAACAGGAAAGAGGAAGGTAAGGGTAAGGGAATGAAGCCATAAGGGCCATGCTACTTATGGGTCCCTACATTATATTAAGACATATGACATACCCATAAATCCTTATACCCTTCTCCCCTATAGATAACACAGCACCCCCAGAACACGATTAAACTCCTTAGGGGTCCTAACAATAATTTTCAAATGCTAACAAACCCCCAAAACAAATACCAGGCTTATGTTCCACATAGGGTTGCCACCTTTTCCTGAAAAAAATACCGGCCTTCCTATATATTTATCATTTTTTCCTATTAATAACATTGGGATCAACCATCAAAAATACCGGCCAGGCCGGTAAAATACCGGCCAGGTGGCAACCCTAGTTCCACAGGCAGAGCAGGGCACACACAGGGAGCATAGGGCAGGCAGAGTATAACACAGCAAAGTACCATAGGGTAGGCAGAGTATGACACACACAGGGAGCATAGGGCAGGCAGAGTACGGCACTCACAGGCAACATAGGGAAGACAGAGTAGGGCACACACAGGGAGCATAGGGCAGGCAGAGTATGACACAGACAAGTACCATAGAGCAGGCAGAGTATGACACACACAGTAAGCATATGGCACAAATGTAGCATGGGGAAGGCAGAGTATGGCACACACAGGGAGCATAGGGCAGACAATTATAGCACACACAGGGAGTATATGGCAGGCACAGTATGGCACACACAGGGAGCATAGGCCAAGCAGAGTATGGCACACACATGGAGCATAGGGCAGGCAGAGTATGGCACACACAGGGAGCATAGGGCAGACAGATTATGGCACACAGGGAGCATAGGGCAGGCACAGTATGGCACACATAAGGAGGGCAGAGTATTACACACACAGGGAGCATAGAGCAGGCAGCGTATGGCACACACATGGAGCACAGGGCAGGCAGAGTTTGGCACACATAGGGAGCATAGGGGAGGCACAGTATGGTACACATAGGGAGCATGGGACAGGCAAAGTATGACACACACAGGGAGCATATGGTAGGCAGAGTATGGCACACACATGGAGCAAAGGGCAGGCAGAGTATGGCACACACAGGTAGTATGGGGAAGGCAGAGTATGGCACACACAAAGCCTTGGGCAGACAGATTATGGCACACAGGGAACATAGGTGTCACGGTCGGCACCCTAAACCAGAACAGATGCCAAGCTCCCTGGTCTCGGCTCGGCTTCACCAGTTGTGTGACCGCCTTTGGCTTCGGGAGGAGCCCTCAGCTTACTCGGATTCCACCTGGACTTAACGAGAGGAGCAAGGCGAGGAGTTCTGGCAAGCAAAGGGGCACGACTGTTGTAAAAGTCAGTAAGGCCGAAGGTCACGTACAACAGGATTAGGCAAGTTCGTAAACAGACAAGCTGGGTCGAGGCAGGCGGATAACAAGGATCGTCAGGCAGGCAAGGGTCAAAACCGAGTAATCAATCAGAGGGGTGAGACGGAATCGGAGTCGAAGTACAGGCAGGGTCAGAATACGGATTTCAGAATAGTCAGGAACAAGCCGGGTCAAACACAGGAGATAAAATAAGCAGGATACAAATCAGACGCACAAAGGCTCAGAAGCACCAGGAAACAAGTCCTATCACGGGCAGTTTGCTACTGAAGGAGCTGGCCTTTTAAACCCTAATTTTCGCGCCAAAGGAGCGTCGATTACGTGCTTGCGTCAACTTCGATGCCGGCGTCAACTTCGACGCGCGTCAATAAATGGCGCGCGCCCCTAAGATGGCGGAGAGGAACCACGGGGCGGGCGTCCCCGCCAATGGCGGCGCAACAGGCGTCCCTGTTGCCCACCAGGTAAGCTGTTTTTCCTTACAATAGGACAGGCAGAGTATGGCACACACAGTGAGCATACGGAAGGCAGAACAGAGCAGGAGACAGGGTAACCTATCAGGACCACTCTAAGATGTACTACATACAGTACAGTGACACAGTGCTGATGCCCCTTTAGCAGTTTGTATGAGGTGTGAACAGGTGAACAATGTGGGCAGTTTCAGTCTGGGTCTGAGGTTGAACAGTACAGGGCTTTAGGGGTGTGAACAAAAGAGGTGTTACAAATGTGAACAATGCAGCGTAGAGTACGTTTGTGAACAATACAGGGGATTACAGTCTGAATTTGAGGTTTAAACAATGCAGGGGCCAGTTAAACTCTGTAGTGATACCTTTTAAAGTTTACACATGGTAAGCAAACACAACAGGCAGACTTTCATGTGGAGGGGCTACCAGTTGAACAGCCCTGTCCTAGAGCATATTAAAGACCTTAGAGGGAAACCTTTTTTATGCTGGAAAATATATTGGGACACAATCCCAAAACACATAGCAGCAAGTTGAGATCTGTAGTTCCACAATAGTGTTACAAAGAGAAATTGACCATTACTGCTCAGGGACTAACCTCAAACAGTGGCAACTGGGTTTAATTGTCATAGTCCTTTATTATTACCCAAACTGCATGTGATGTAGTGCCCACTGTGAATAAGGTATGATCCATGATTGGCCAGAAATTACACGGTAATTAGTGTAAAGAACCTCAATTATAATAGTATCAATGTTTCTGGAACTAGAAAAATATTAAAAAAGTAGCGAATTATATCAAATAAGTATTAATTTGTCAATGATGCATTTATGAGAGTGTAATATAGATGGCAAGACAGTCATTTGGGTTATATATCAAATAACACCAGCAGTAAGTCAAAATATATCAGAAGTGTGCGGATAAGAGAGTGAGAAGCTGGGTTTAGCAAGTTGTTAGTAGTGACCATAGGTTATTTCTGGCATGCTGACATGTTGAATAAACCAGTATGTGAATATATCTTTTAAAAGCCACAGATCAACAGGCACATAGTGTCTCATTTAGCTGACTCCGATATAGAGACTCAGAAAATATAAAATAAATATATAAAGCGGTAAGGTCTCATTTAGTGCCCTTGGAGCTACAGTGTCAATTGGAAAAGCCACTTACTCTCACATCTCAGTAGGGCAGGGACTCTGTCACCCCCTCTCAGTGGGAGTACGTGATCGATTAGCATGTGTCTAAACTGTGCAAGTTTGTGTCCTATTACATCATGGACTATTACATAAAACAATAACAAAACAGTACTGGAAGGAAGCAGGACAAACTAGTGTATTTGCTGCTCTATTAACAAAACATAAAGTTTGTGTTTGTGCCTAATGTCAAATGTTAAAGGGGTGGGTGGTTGACCTTTTCATCCGATTTTAGTATGTCATAGAATGCCTAAATCTAAGCAACATTGCAACTGGTCTTTATTTTGTTTATATTGTTTGCTTTCTTCTTCTGAACCTTTCCAGCTTTCAAATGTGGTCACTGACCCCATCTTAAGGTGGCCATACACGGGCAGATAAAAGTTGCCGACAGACTGTGTCGGCAGCTTATCTGCCCGTGTGGGGGGCCCTCCAACGGGCTTTCCCGATCGATATCTGGCGCGAAAGTCGTCCAGATGTCGATCGGGCAGGATTGAAAATCCCGTCGGATCGCGGCCACATCTGTTCGTTGATGCGGTCCCGCGATCCGACCGCCCATACTGATCAGAACGTTGGGCCCTAGGGCCCACGATCGGATCAGCCCGATATCGCTCCACCTCAAGGTGGGCATATCGGGGAGAGATCCGCTCGTTTGGCAACATCGCCAAACGAGCGGATCTCTACGTGTATGGCCACCTTTAAAAAACAAATGCTCTGTAAGGCTGAACATTTATTATTATTGCAATTTTTTTATTCCTAGTCTTTCTGTTCAGACCCTCTCCTATTCACATTCCAGTCTCATATTCATATCAATTCATGGTTGCTAGGGTAGTTTGCACCCTAACATCTAGACTGCTGAAATTGCAAACTATAGACAATAGATGAGTGGTCAAAGAAACAAAGGGCAGAGGGGGAGGAAAAAATAAAAAGTTTTTAGACCTCTGAAGAAGCTGTAACTAGCGAAACGCGTTAGGAGAGGGGGACACTCGGACTGGTACCTTACACCAAGGAACTGGTGAGCGATTCAGCTACCTAAAACCCTGAAGGACCAGAGGAAGACCCCATTGTTTTTATTACTTGCAAGCATTTTATCTGTAAAATGTGAGTACACTTTTATTGTTTTAAGGATTGGATTTTATTAAATAGTATTACACTATTCTGCAATCTCCCCTGTTGTATATCACATTGAGGAATCCACATATCTGGGAACATCTGAGGACTGGGAACCAGGATCACTTTATTACGGGCCATACACCACATTAGTGGTCTGTGAGTAGGCAATTCAGCCATACCCTCATCACTGAATTGTTTTTTTAAGCACTTAGCACTTTAATAGCATAGAACACAAAACCATCAGAGAACCCCTGGGTAAACAGCACTCCCTGCTGGATTAAGCAATAAGTAGTGTGCAACCACTGGGTGAACAGCTGATATAAGTACTTTATCACACTATATTAGTTTTCAAAAATTTCCACAGCTTAAGCGCTGATCTCCACAAAAGGATAATACACTTCCTTCTTGGTTTGGATTGATATACATAGAGGAGAGACTACGTGGAGACCGGCAGGAAACCCTTTGGACTGACATTGTAACTTTGTGTTGGACAAGAAACTAAACTTTTCTTTTTTTTTTTTCTCCCCCTCTGCCCTTTGTTTCTTTGACCACTCATGAAAGTCAGTGTGCTGTGTTTATTAGCTTTTCATACTTTTTTAACTTTGACTAATAAAGATATATATTTTTAAGCTTAAATATTTAGATACTGTGCATCTGTTTAAGTGCAGGACAGCCATGCTTCCTTTTCGAATTTTCTGGAGTGCCGCTCGCTAAAGCTGGGGTCTGGTGCTGGTGCATCCGGACCACATCTACTACTTGATGAGCTATCTATTCAGGGTCTGACTGGGCCAGCGGGGCAACAGGAAAAAACCCGATGGGCCCCCAGCTCTTGTGGGTCCCGCTGGCCCAGTCCTGTTCCCTGAGCTGCTCCTCTTTTCTGTATCTCCTGCCATTAGATGGAGTGCTGAATTAGGTGAGTATAGGGCATAACTATCTACTAGTTAAATAGGAATTTACAGGACACAAGATTCCCTAATTAGATAGGCAGAGTGGAGACCCCAATTGCCTCCCTGGATTATAACCAATAACTAATAACTAGAACCCCCCCGCCCCTGGAGTATGCAGTAGGGTTGCAGTGAAACTTTAGCATATTAACAAATTAAATAGAATAATATAGTTCAATTATCCTTTAGTACAATCTAACAAATCCTCAAGAAAAAATAACCTTATTCCCTAATTCCCTACAAGCAGCCTTTCCCTTGAGCCTTTTCTGCATGTTTTTAGACCTCTGAAGAAGCTGTAACTAGCGAAACGCGTTAGGAGAGGGGGACACTCGGACTGGTACCTTACACCAAGGAACTGGTGAGCGATTCAGCTACCTAAAACCCTGAAGGACCGGAGGAAGACCCATTGTTTTTATTACTTGCAAGCATTTTATCTATAAACTGTGAGTACATTTTTATAGTTTTAAGGATTGGATTTTATTAAATAGTATTACACTATTCTGCAATCTCCCCTTTTGTATATCACATCGAGCAATCCACATATCTGGGAACATCTGAGGACTGGGAACCAGGATCACTTTATTCCCTAATTCCCTACAAGCAGCCTTTCCCTTGAGTCTTTTCTGCATGTTGTCTGCATAATATTTTTAGCTACAGAATTTCCTTTAGCAACCATTTGTTTTTGCATTGAAAATGCATAACCTCATATATATTGTTTGCCATTTAGCAGCTCAGTTACAATCAGAATCAAGCGGCACGGAGCGGCACGGGGCGGCCTGTTACCAGGGGAGGCAAAAAGCGTCCTCTGGTAACTTTAAGAGCCAAATTTCCGTTCTCACAGGGGAACTTCTTTAAGAACACTGAAGCTTAATAGTCACACCCATTACCAAAAGAAATTCTCAAGGGGTTTTTTTTGCACTTAGTCTGAAGTTTTTACTTGTGATTGACATAAGTAGACAGACAAACCTATAAACTGAATTAACATTTAAATCACTTTTTAATAGGTTATTTTAGGCATGGGCTAATGCACTGGATACAAAATGTATTGTTATTGCTACTTTCTATTACTTATCATTCTATTCAGTCCATCTCCTATTCATATTCCAGTCTCTTATTCAAATCAATGCAGGGTTGCTAGGGTAATTTGTACCATAGAAACCAAATTGCTGACTAGAGAGCTACTGAATAAAAATCTAAATAACTATAAAACACAAACAATAAAAATGAAAGCCAATTGCAAATTATCTCAGAATATCACTCTCTACATTATAATAAAAGTTAACTCAAAGGTGAACAACCCCTTTAATGCCACTGTGCCTATAAGTGTGTCTCAAAGGCTGACAAATTGTTCTTCTCCTTTTAGGTGAGAATTTTTCTTGAAAATGGAGCCTAGAAACCAGATAGTGTTTGGAAACAGAAACACAAATATGACTAGAGGATGGACTACATTGAAAACCAAGTGGGTGTTGCAGTCACCTCCATTTAAAAACTCGAAAGTTTGTGAACAGTAACATTTTCACATAAAAAGTCAGATTTCAACATTCTTAACTCCAAAAAAACAAATAATATGGACTAACATTACAAAATTTAAGTGTAGAGGACTGATAAATGCATCCCATTTATAGTTTCATTATAATGGAGTTTATGAGAGATGGCCATTCCGTAATTTGGAGCTTTCTGGATAATGGGTTTCCAGATAACGGATCCTATACCTGTATTAATGCTTTTAATCAGTGCTGCATGCAGCTGTCACATCATACTCTCTTCAGTGACACAGTTTCGCAATCTTTTTTATTCAGGTGCCGTGGATCTTTCCAAACGTAGCCCAGTAGCCTCCTGGCTGTGTGCGATGCTTTACTGCTTTGGAAGCTACATACTCGCAGATGTGCTTTTAGGAGAGTTTCCTATTCACTAATGAATTGCCTAATGATCTCACAATTGTTATGGTCTATTTTAAACAATAATTTTTCTTAATTATTACATTTTCTTTTTATTCATAAAACACTACTTAATTGTAACCAATATACATACAAACAATACTATTGGGCTTATTTAATGTTTATATGCTATTTTAATAGACAAGGTATGGATATCCAAATTACAAACAGACCCCTTATCTGGAAAACCCCAGGCCTCAAGCATTCTGGATTATAGAATCCATACCTATCTAAAGTGCATAAAGTTGCACTTTAAAGGTGGATTTATGTCAGTATTATCTATTTTATGTCCTTTATGCTAGGTACTTGACTTTCTTTTGTCCCTTAAATATTTGCTATAAGATTGTTGCACTTTAAATGTGCATTTATGTCAGTATTAACTATTTTCTCTCCTTTGTTCTAGGTACTTGACTTTCTTTTGCCCCTTAAACATTTTCTATAAGATTGTTAGCTTCTTGCCTGTGAAGCTTGTGTTCATTGGACTGAAGGAAGTGGTTCGTGTTTGCAAGATTGCCATAGGAATCCATCGTGCCCACCATCACTACCATCATGGCTGGGTTATCATGGTACTGATCGGATGGGTCAAAGGTGAGACCAAATCCAACAATAAAATGCTGATCTGTTTATGTTACCTGAAACAGCATTAGGGTCTTTACACATATTCTAGCATTCGGCGGCTTTGACCTGCAATGTCACATGGCTTAGTGATGTCATTTCTGTCACATGACTCACTGATACTTGTTTAGTGTAATAA
>CM044431.1:201481657-201503183 GCA_024363595.1 Xenopus borealis | reverse complement strand
AGACATGTACTTACTGCTTTTGGTTTGGAAGGTGGTGGTACGGTCAGCTTTTCTAGGTTCTCCCAGTTGATGGAACGGAAAAATGGGTGCTCCCGAATGTTCCCATTGCAGCCAAGTCGTTTCTTCGGATCTTTAATCAGAAGCTAAAGTATATATATAAAAAAAAGATCTGTTACTTATATATTGCTGGAGTTAAACACCTGCCATTCATATCACAAAGAGCCAGTCACTTTGTCTGCAAATTATATTAATACCACGAGTGACGAATTGCGTATAAACTGGAGACGGGTCTGGAGGACCTCAACAAAATAATAGACACTCCTAATTAACAAAAAAATTAATCTGGTCTAAACAAATCAATTATTTTATTCCATGTTAAATACAGTGGCTGTCCAGCCTCACACAGACAAGTATTGATTACCAGCTGTTAAATCTAGATTCCCCCTTAAATACAGTCCATGAGAAATCAACACCAACCAGTAATATCCACATAAATAGTTATCAAAAAAGTTTAGCAAAATGCACTTAAAACAAGGATGTAAGTCAACATTTATTCCCAAACAAAATGATGATAAATATGGTCATTAAATGATGATGGCATTGGATATGAAGATATCACAATTATGGAATTGATTAAATGCTTGATATGGAGGAAATTAATATACTGTATATTATCTAATATATGTGCAACAAACTACTTTTGTCAAAAACCCTGAAATGCCTAGGACGTCATAATATAGTGAATAAAGTATTATTATAAGTTACCGAGGAGTTTCATGACCATATAAAAACATGAGGCCGAATGCCAAGTGTTTTTATACAGGTCAAGGAACTTCGAGGTAACTTCTAATATCCTCATATTTTGAAACATGGGTACTTTATTTATTATTAATACACAAGTTTTAGTGAGTCGAGTGACACAAATTACATAACTACTCACCGTTTATAACAGATGACATCAGTACTCACCATTTGTAAGGATATCATTTACAAGATATTTATGGCTTTTGTGTATTATAATGTATTTTCACTTTAATGCGTCATGCAGTGTCAACATCTTAGCTCTAAAAAAATTAACTCTAAAATGCTGGGGCGGTGCCATGTTCCTTGATCCCATATCTTACTAGTAAATATCATGACATGGACTCATTCATAGAAAGTCACTTCTTGTCTTATAAAATGTGATTATTTATTTTGTACATCATATGCATAGGGCTATTGCTAAATCTGTACAAACAGTTATCACCCTTTAGAATACAGATATATTATTACAGAGTTAGTGACAACCCCTGTATAAGCTCCAATATTCACCTGTCGCAGGAGATCTTGCAGTTCTTTGTTGAGCCAGACTGGAATGTTGGGCTCCTCATGGAGAATGGCATTGCACTTTGACGTGTCATTTACGTAGCAGAATGGGTGAGATCTGGTTGCCATCTTATATATGGTGATTGCAAGGCTCCACCAGTCTATTCCTGCACCATATTCTTCATCTTTTATCACCTAGGAAGGAAAACAGAGCATCTATGTAAGATCTGTCTATAAACACAGGTAACAATTCCACTATCACCCCATCTCCCCAGGCCTGGTGCCTTGGGGTCATCCTAGATTCTGCCCTGACATTCACTCCTCATATCCAGTCACTTGTTAAGTCATGTCACTTCCACCTAAGGAACATATCCAAAATACGATCATTTATCACCCAAGATCAGTGATCCCCAACCAGTAGCTTGTGAGCAACATGTTGCTCTCCAACCCCTTGCGCCAATACATTGGCGCTATAGAAATACATGTTAACAGTTGACAGAAGCATTTCTAGCAGGACATATGTTGTGTCTCCACTGCACATCTTCTTTCCACTCCTCTGCTATTGTGGTGCTGGTTCACCGTTGACCCGGCCGGGTCCCCTAGCAACCGTGTGAATGTAGAAACGGATCTGCAAACACAAGTATTTGCAGTCGGGGAATGTGCCCCTTTTATTATGCTGCCAAACCATCAATGTTTCGGGGGTACAACCTCCCTTCATCCAAAAGGATGGTTGTACCCCCTGAAACGTTGATGGTTTGGTAGCATAATACCTGTGTGTGCAGATGCATTTCTAGCAGGGACATTTTTGGAGTCACAAATCTATACTATTAAGGTGGTTTAGGCCTCGTACAGAAGCCAAAAATATAAGGTACATAATTATGAGCCTAATCTATTGTTTAGTTTTCTGCATTAAGTGTAAGCTGCAAAATCTGAATATCATCATGCAGCTACAGCAATTTCAAAACCATATGTGAAAGAGACAGAGATGAGAGGTAACATTTTGATTCCATGAAACATATTTGCATCCTGTCTCTTTATCCCTGGCTAGCAACTTGTAAGAAGTCAGATAGCCAGGAACAATGAAATATTCTATGTAGTCGTTCTTCATGCAGCGTTATAAACTACACTTACAAAGAGTTTGTTCAAATGTTAAAAAAGGTTAATTAATTTGTGTCATAAATCAGAATCCTAACACCTTTTGCATTTGCTTTGAGTCTCTTACCTCTGGTGCCATGTAGGGCAATGTTCCTACTGTTCCTCTGGCTGTTCTTTCTCCAAAGATGCCCTCAACCGCCATCCCGAAGTCAGCGATCTTTAAATGTCCCTTGCTGGTCACTAGGACATTGGCTGCTTTGAGATCTCTACAAGGTACAGATTAAAATGGAAAGCAGGTCAGTGATATCGCAAATATATACGTACAAATGAAAAATGATTGAAAATATTAGTTTGATGAAAATTGGAAAGTTCCGTGCACTGTCTTTTCTTTGGGTGTAGGACCATTTAAATTCACCATATTGATTTTTTAAAATCTTCTCTGCCATGAACATTGTGAATTTTAGCGAACAGTGGGTTTAAACTTAATTTAAAATGAATTAACAAACCCAGAAATAAACTGAAAGTTCAACAAACACAGAAATAGTGAGAGTTTTTTTGCAACATACCGATGGATAATCCCTCTTGAGTGGAGGAACTGCAGGGCACACACCATCTCTGCTGCGTAGAATCTTTGAAAAAAAAAAGAAAACAAGCCTTTTTTTAAATTGTTATAATGAATAAATATATTTACGTACTCAATTGTGCTTCCTTAATCAGAACCTTGTTTATTTTAACTAATTAGGGCTCATTTATTATCCCATGGCTACAGTGGTGTAACTACTCCCTGGTGGGCCCCGGTACTGGATGGACACCTGGGCCCCCCTGTCGGGCCCATACCTCTATAAATCCCATCTAACTGCCTGCCATAACCATTATTGTGGCTCCAATGGGCCCCAAGGGGGTGGGGCCCTGGTGCAATTGCACCCTCTGCACCCCTGGTAGTTACGCCACTGCATGGCTACTAGAAAAGTGCACCAAAAAGGTGTAAAGTGTGAAAAAACTAACACATTATATATATATATATATCTGCAGTAGGTAGAGGATTGGTGGAAAAAGGAAGTGGGGCTACCGGACAGCACTTTTCAAATGAAAAATATATTGTTGATTCCATCATCAGATACACATATAAAAGCAATAATAAGTGCTGCCATAGAATGATAGTGGAAAATTCAACATGCTTTTATATGAACATGTGGGTCCTCTAGGTTACACCCTGCTCTGTTTTATTCCTATTACACATTCAGCCATTTACCTTATTGAGGCCGTCTTCAGAAGTTCTCCATCCAATATCTGATTATCCAGGGTCCCTCCGCTGATGTATTCCATGATCATGACAGCATGCCGCTATTTGCAAAAAAGAAAAGAAAGAACTCTGAAGCTCAGACATATATAACCCAAAACACAAGAATAATAATGGGATTTCTCATTTTTTTAAGGAGAAAGCTGATAAATTTTCTTTCAAGTTCTTTCTTGTCACCCTATCCTGATGAAGATAATTAAATCATCAGGGTGCATTGAAATTTCTATATACACACTGATATTATGGCTGAAGCACCAACTTGGAAACTCTTAGGGGGAAATTCACTAAGCGGCGAAAATTCGCTAGCGTTGCCTTCACTAATGTTTGCCGCACTTCGCCAGGTGAATTTTCGCCAGCATTATGCAAATTCACTGAAGTGCAAAGTTACGCTAAGGTCAGCGAACGGTAATGTAGTTGCGCTAGT
This sequence comes from Xenopus borealis, assembly GCA_024363595.1. NCBI lineage: Eukaryota > Metazoa > Chordata > Amphibia > Anura > Pipidae > Xenopus > Xenopus borealis. The sequence continues at coordinate 201,499,059 of CM044431.1, read as the reverse complement.
GTTACTTCGCCAGGCAAAGCGCATTTATGCTAGCGATGCCTAATTTGCATACGGCGCGAATTTCAAAGTCTAATAGAAGTATATGTTTCAGCCACTACATTGCACTACACAACCACAAGAAACCTTTAATAAAAAAAAATTAAGTTGTCCTTTTGCCCTAAACATGTGCCCCCTGTATAGTTGAGTTGCCATATGTTAGGACAGTGATCCCCAACCAGTAGCTCGTGAGCAACATGTTGCTCTCCAACCATTTGGATGTTGCTCCCAGTGGCCCCAAAGCAGGTGCTTATTTTTGAATTCCAGGCTTGGAGGCAAGTTTTAATTGTATAAAAATCAGGTGCACTGCTAAATGTCTGAATGTAGGTTGACAATCCATATAGGTGCTACCAAATGGCCAATCACAGCACTTATTCGGCACCCCAAGAACATTTATCATGCTTGTGTTGCTCCACAACTCCTTTTACTTCTGAATGTTGCTCACGGGATCAAAAGATTTGGGATCCCTGTGTTAGGAAATGTAGGGGGGAAGGAGGGTAACCCCCCAAAAACATTTTGCTCTTTGTCAGACTATCACCCTAAAAAGGTAAAACACGCCAGCGTTTTTTGGGACTTAGAAAAAATTTCCAATTTTTTCTTCAAACTCCTATCTATTGTATTGAACTTCTCCAGTCTAGCGTAAGTGGTAACATTCAGTAAAATGGTCATCTTAGTGAATTTGCGTAATTAAGATTCTTGGTCAGTGTGAAACTTCATCTGGCGCAAGGGTTTGAAGTTGCGCTAGTCTATCTACTTCGCTGGCGAAAATTCGCCAGAGTCAGTGAATTTGCGAAGTTACAAATTGATGTCACGCTGTCGAATTAGCGCTAGCGTGAGACGCTTCCCACTTTAGTGAATTTTCCCCTTGGTATACTCTACAGTCATTGTTGGTGCAAGCCTCCCAAAATGGAGGAGGACCCAAATGTATTGCTAACCCCCCTTTCTTGTGCTGATGGTATGCTAAAAATAGGGCAATTGACAGGAGACCCCTACATTACAGCAGATACAGTCATAGAGAAAACAGATAAACACTGACACAGAAATGCAAAGTTATACAAAGACATACAGACAGACAACTTGTAGATAGAATGCAAAATAAGAGATATATGTAGCTGGATAGATATGAACACAGACTTAAAGTGAATCAATTAGATTAGAGACAGATAAAGTGGAAAAAATTGTTGGGGTTTTACTAGGCATAAACTCCTATAAAAGTGGGCAAAGTGGGTAATATCTTGTACCTGAGTATGGAAGGATCCATATGCTTGACAAAGGAATGGGCATCCAGCTGCCATCTTCAGTACGTGAGCCTCAGCGACAATTTCACTAAGTTGGATCTGGTCACTTTTCTGTATGACCTTTATGGCCACGTACTGGGTCTTGTTAGGCAGAGATGCCAACATCACCTGAAGAAAATACAGAAAATGTATATGATTAAAAGGTTATTTCTGGGGCTGGGTTGACCTCAGCCTAGGCCACTTTAATAACAGTATAGTGAGACATGGCTTGAATCTACACCTTATCCTCCCTGTATAAGATAAACATGACAGAGCTAATAAAGTGTTGGAATCAAAGTTTAAAAAACAGCAAGGAACAAAGAATTATTTTAAAAAGGTGCCACCTGCTGCCTCCCAACATTTCTGGGGCTTTCCTATAATTCCAGGCTTGTTAGGGACACATCAAGCAACTGATTCTGACAAACAGTTCCCAGATATCCATCACTTACTTTGCCAAAGGAACCACTCCCAAGCTCTGCGTGGATCTGACACATGCTGACTGCCACGGAGAGAGGAACTTCTTGTTCTTGGTGGCTCCTCTTCTGGTCTTGTCCTGCTTCAAGGGAAAGGCAAACATTTAGTTACTGGAAAATATACAAAACACTGGCAAAATCTTTTCCTTTGTGCATATTGGCATTTATTTAATATGAGATTGTAATTAGATTTCCTCATACGTACATATTACAAAATCTAGACTGGTTAACTTTTGAGAGATACTTTTAAGTAAGTATATAATGTTTCAGTAAGTATATAAATATATGTGTGTGTGTATATAAATCTATATAAAATATGTAATGTACGCAATGAGTTCTGTGACCATATAACAGAACGGAGCCAAGTACTAAACTCCACTAACTCCAAAGTCACTCCTAATATCTTTAAAAATGTTATTTCAGGCTACATACAAGGATGGGACCTGTTATACAGAATGCTTGGCAGCAACAAATGCTTAGGTTTTACAGATAATAGATAAGAGTCCATAATTTGGATCTACATACTTTGCTGAAAAATCATATAAACATTAAATAAAACCAATAAGATTGTTCTGCCTCCAATAAGGAAACATTATTTTTTATTTGGGACCAAGTACAAGGCACTGTTTTATTAATACAGAGAAAAAAGGAATAATTTTTCAATCATTTGAATAATTTGTTGAAAATGGAGTCTATGTGAGATGGCCTTCCCATAATTTAGAGATTTATGGATAACCGATCCCAACATATACTAATGTACAGTTCTCCATCCCATTCTCCTGCTGTTGTCTGTGGTTAAGGGAACTTATTTGTTACATCTACCCCACCCACAATTGAAGGAACCATAAGAAGGTGACAGTGAAAAAATAAAAAGAATTGAGATGGTAAGAAAGAGCAGCGACAAGAAGGGCAGTGAATCTATGCTGATACCAAATACTTCATATATTAAAACAATATGGCCTCCAAACACTTCTAACAGTATTTATTGCATATTTATTACATAAGTAACCGCTCTGCCAATGTTTTGGACCCAGACAGAAACCCAACTATTGGTGGAAGTGAATATTCAATATATTATTTTATGGTTTGAAGTATTTTGACTATTAAAAAAGCCACACAGCAACCAAAACAATCTGTTGAGATGGGTCAGTATCCCTGTAAGTGAGTATGAAAACACACAGAGGCAAGTGGTTGTGACAGAACTGGAAAAACTGCAGAGAGGCAGCTATAGATACAGACAGACACACTGAATAGACAAACTTGTAAGTCCAAAGATAGAAATACATCTAGTTAGACTGATAGACAAACAGATTAGGCAATCTATACATTTGTGATTTACTTTAAATAACTGTAACACCCCCCCCCCAGGCTTTCATCAAAATCCACTTTACAAACTGCTTTGTTTACCCATAAAATGCTGATTAAAAGCATCTTAATTACAACTTCATTTTATATAACTTGTTTCTACTTACCCTCTGCTTTGATGGGGTCCTCGACATTTCGGGGTCTTTTTCTTCCCTTTTCCTTCTTTTCCTCCTCCTTGATGTTATCCCTGCACTGATGTTTCACCTTTTTCTTTCCTTTTCTTCCACTTTCCTTCTCAGTGCTGTTGTCCATCTTTCTCTTCATGTTGATGGGATCCTTCTTTTCCATCTCTGCCTTAGTAGCAGCAACAAGTTGTTCTTCTTCCTCACTCCTTATTGGAGGAGTACTCTTCTCCATCGCTGGATGATTTTTTAAAATCAAAAGTAGGGGAATTTGCTTTCCGCACGAAAAAAAAAATCGATTGGAAAATCGATATGAAGCACGCTGGTCTGAGTCAAACCAAGTACTGAGACCAACTGTCACTAACTGTACAAGACTGAGCTGTGACCAACTGTTGCAGTGGCATGTGCACATTTCAGAATCTGAGTTTTCATGAGCAAAACCAGCTCTGACAATTCACACATTCCCTAAAGCTAATAATGCAGGTAATATGAAGCCCCCATAAAACTACAGAGCTGGACCTGAACTAAAGCCACTAGGAACCTGCTAAAGAACAATTTTTAACTAACAACATTCTAATCAACGTTCACTTTCCTAATATGTCTGCATTCTGATTCTAACATTATAGCGAATAGAAGGTAGAATATTCGTCATCCATTAGTATTTTAAAGGGAAAGCAAAGCCCAGATTCAGCATTGATTTCATTTTATAAATAATGGTTGACAGTTCTGCTCATGTGTGTGCAAATAATTAATGAGTTGGGTCTGAGAGAGAGGTATGTTGTACTGGTTCTATTCTGCATACTAAGAACTAAACCTCAGTATAGGTAATATTAATTATAATGTTGCACTGCCTTGTATTGGTGTAGCAAAGCTAAAATAGATTTAAATGGTCATTATTGTGCTGCACTTATTACTAGCAATTGGTCCTTTTGATTCACCATGTGCTGCTGCCACAGACACAATGCACCTAGAGAGCTGCAAAGGAGAGATAGAGAGAAGTGCTATGGTAAACCTATACTATATGTATAATATAGGACAAAAACATACACAAAAAATTATATATTCTTTATTTTCCAATGAGCAAAATATTTATCTTTAAGAAAGAACTGGACATTTACATTTATCAAAGCCGTCAGAAGATCTTTTCTTAAATCCTGACTCCTTTACTTTGCAATATCATATAAAATTGGTTATTCTTTAAGGATGTAAATTTATAAAACATACACACACCAGTCTAAAGTATTGCATTCATTTACCGGACATTCGGCCATAGTGTGAGTAGTTTATAAAACGGATTTGCCAAAAATCGCTGAAATGCATTAAAGTCTTTTAGGGGCAGATTTACTAAGGGTCAAATTCGAGGGTTAAAAAATAGGGAAGTAAAATCCTTTGAATTCGAACATCGAATTCGGAGGATTTTACCGCAATTTGATCGTTCGAATGGAAATAATTCGATCGATCGATAAAATCGTTTGAATCGTTCGATTCGAATTTTAACCATTCTATCAAATTTTTTTATTCAATCAAAAATAGTTAAAACCAATTTGGTAGGTTTAATCTGGCGAACTAGTCAGCTAAATAAAAATTTAAAGGGCAAGTAATTCGCCTGTCGAATATTTGAACAGAATTTTATTCCAATCATTCAATACGATCTAATTTTCAAAATTCGATGGTCAAAGTTGCCTTCAAAAATATTCGAAAATTCTAATCTTTTTGACAATTTGATCGAATTATATTGCAAATAAAAAGCATGATTCATGGTGATCTCGAATGGTATTCCATAACCAGAGTAGCGAGCTTCATCATTTTTATGATTGCCAGCTTTACGTTTCTTTAAAGATTTAAAGTACTTGATCACTGAATACTGATGCATTTTGTGAAAACATGTTTTCCCATTAAAGAATCCCTTTAAGGATGCGGATATGATAAGCTCCCTATAATCCATCAACAACCTTTTGAGCAGCATTACATCTAGGAAAATGTTTAAATGAATGTTTAAAAAAGGAGAAAGAACATAGGAACCAATAAGTAAGCAGGTAAGGTCAGAAATCAGACCTGCCACCCCAAACCTAGTAGATGGGTATTAAAGCTATAGATTCTTAATGCACTACACCCATAGTTCCCAAAGTGTGAGACTTGCCCCTGATGGGGCTTAGAATAGTAGTAGGACAGCTCAGCCTGAAGGCAAGTAGGATGAGAGCTAGGTGGAATTGCCATTTGCTCTCCTAGAAAAACCTTACAGAACAGATTAAAGGTTAGGGTTGGATTTCAAGCAAATATATATTTGCCATCCTAGATATGACTGTATGGCTGATATACCAATATATTCCTCAACTCTTACTTATTTTATGAGCTACGGTTGGGCTTTGAATAAAGGTCAGACCTTCAAGTGTATCTTAAACTGAAACAGTTTGACACTAACTAGAGCAAGTAGGGTAGGGACATTTTATGAGATGCATTACTTTACTATCACTGTTTTAATTTTAGAAGACTATTGGCTGATTTTTTAATAGTTTATGTAACCATTCTGATGCCGAACATGTGGGCTAGAGGTCAAGGTGACGTTATTGTGTGTGTTAGTAAGTATAGCACTATAGATGAGAGGAATTAAGTTGCATAACTGCCTAACACACAAATTTATTTTAAAGTTTACTCAGGGAAGCACTTTGCATGTTCTTTCCATGGGTCATCATGTTCTTCCCAGTTCCCCAAACAGCCCTTGCAGGAGAAGCACTGTGTCCCTTGTTCCTGAGTAAATGATACAAAACAAAACAATGTGCTGTATTTTCCAAGGTGAATACACCTTCATTGAAATACTCATTTTTAAATATATCTTTATAGTTACCAAATGCAGTCATACACTGGCCAGGGATTTGATTATCCAGCTTGAATTGAATTGTTGAGTATTGTTAAATTTGACTAATTTGGTACAGGTTTTTTTTTTTTGTTCTCTGGCACTAAACCCCACCTCCACAAAACAGACTGACTTTGATGGGTCAGTTTTATTATTTTAAAGTGCTTTTCTTTCTCTTTAAGCCCAATCCTATGTGATGATCTTCCATTGTGAGTTCCATAGTGCTGATGGGTTGCCAGGGTAATTATATAAGCCTCAGAATAGTGATTTATAAGTTATAAGCATGCCTACCTGTAAAGAAAAACCCAGCAGCTGAAAAATTGTCAGGCTGAATCCTGGAATAGAAGGGCCAGTCCTTGAAGGAGTTTAACCTGGATTCCTCTGCTGCATATTCCTGCAGATCTCTTTGGGGAACTTCAGGCTTCTGTACACGGATCTCATACTTAGGAATGTTGCCAACATCTTTCCCTTGTATAACTCACAAGCTGGGTTGTGTTTGATATGATCTTCTAATGGAGGGGTTCTAAGGCTGCTAGTGCAGAGGACAAGTCCACAGCAGAAACACTGGACACTGGACACTGTGCTCCACTCCTGTGAAATAAAATCCGGCATCGGCCATTTGCTTTGGGCACCAAGACCAGAATTTGATATAAAAGAGGAATGACTGTAGTCTCCTGGCCTCACTTCTCATTTGAAAGTTGTAACTGCTCCCAAGTTGTTGGCGTATGGCAGCGTGCTCTTCATTTTCCTCAGAAACTAGTTGTTTAAAATCAATATTTAAATATGAAAGCCTGCTCTCAAAGTCTGAAGAATCAAGTTCTTTTATGTTCAGGACATCCACATTCTTATTAACATTCTGGCTTTGTTCTGCAGAAGCCATTGCCTACACAAAACAGTTTTACATTAGCTTAAATGATAATTAAAGGGGACCTGTCACCCAGACAGCTGTATAACAAAAGCCCTTTTAAAATTAAGCCTGAAACCTTTTTTTTAATTAAAACATCCATACTTGTTATAAAATCTCAGCTGTCAATCATATATTGCCTGCCTGTGCCTAAAGATGGCCATACATAGAGAGATCTACTTGTTCGCCAAACAAGCTATTCTCTCCCTGATATGCCCACCTTGAGGTGGGCAATATTGGACTGATCTGATCATGGGCCCTAGAGCCCAATGATCGGATCATAATGTAGGAGTATGGGTGGGTGGATCGCGGGACTGCACCTCAAACCAAAGGGATTTTTGGTCCTGCCTGATTGACATCTTGACGACTTTTGCCAGATATCGTCGGAAGGCCTCATTCACGGGCCAATCAGCTGCCTACTCGGTCTGACTGCAGCTTTTATCAGCCCCTGTATGGCCACCTTAAGGCATAGAGGAGGGACAGGAAATTACTTTCACTTTCCATGTCACTGCCCTCTTCCCATGCTCCCTCCCTTCTCACCATCTTATTTTATTGCCAATGCATGAGCATGGGAATCAGGTTCCTCATTCTGGCACACACAGATGTGGATTTGTGACAAGGCCGCAAAGGCTCGGGCCTAGTGCGGCATAATGGCAGCTCCCCGCTTGTGAAATAGTAAGACTGAAGAAAACATGATTTAAAGAAAGCTTCAATCTTAAGGGAAGAGGATTATGATTTGATCAAAAGCATTTATATTTGCTTATCAAAGCATTCAGGCATACTTTAAATATTGAGGACACTGAGCAACCATCATCGTCTTTGCCAGCCTTTCCTCTTCACAAGGAATGGAATAAGTTGTCAAAAATTCAGGTAAATTTAATAATATCCTTTTTAATGTGAGATGTTAGTGATACGCCACCTACTGTTAATTATCCTGTGGCAAGATTTTTGAAGAAAACAGTTTTGCCAATTGACTATTTGTCAGTTCTTAAGCACCCAACGAACCAGCATATTAAGTCTGAACTAAAAATATCCAGGGTCAGACTGGGCTAACCCATACCCACTCCCTGCACTCCTCCTTAACCAGCTGTCTCCTAACCCAGATGGCAGCACTTGTGCCCCGTAAAAAGTAACATGTTTGCACGGTGGGGGCCGGCAAGTGGCAGCATAGTGTAGACTTTGTGGCTGGAGGGCCAGAGGAAGGTGTGGGGGGCCCTGAGGCTGCAGGACCCATGGGCCCCCAAGTCTGATAAGGAAAGTACACTATGGGGTAGATTCATCAAAGAGTGAAGTTCTGCCACTAGAGGGAAATTCCACAGCTCTCAATTCATTTCTATGGGATTTTGCAAGGTGTATTCATCAATGGGTGAAGTGAAAGTTCACCCTTTGATGAATACGCCTTTCAAAATCCCATAGAAATGAATTGAGAGCTATGGAATTTCCCTCTAGTGGCGGAACTTCACTCTTTGATTAATCTACCCCTATATGTTGATAAAACCTGCATTAAACCACTGTAGCTTTAAAAGAATTGTTCAGTGTAAAAATAAAAACTGTGTAAATATTTAGGCTGTGCAAAATAAAAAATGTTTCTAATATAGTTAAGTTAGAGTGACTGGATGCTTTTCAGCTCTCTTGGTTCCACTGATTTGTAACCAGGCCGCAACCAATCAGAGACTTGAGGGGGGCCACATGGGTTATAATTGTTTACTTTTGAATCTGAGCTGAATGCTGAAGATCAATTACAAACTCACTGAATAGTTATAGCCCCCTTCAAGTCGCTGACTGACTCTGAACTAAACTCTGAACTGAGTTAGAGGGCTGAAAAGCATGAAGAAGTATTGTGGCTATTATGTTAGACATCCAGTCTCTCCAGCCTTTATACATTACATTTTTGGCTAACTAACTATATAAGAAACATTTTTTATTTTGCACAGCCTATCTACTATCTATCCAGTTTTTATTCTTACACTGAACTGTTCCTTTCATCTCTGCGACTTTGGCTTTGCCTCTGTAGGCTGAGAATTTAGAAGTTATGGTTACAGAGAAGACTCCTAAAAAGAAATTCTAGAAGCATTGAAGGATTTCAGACTGCCATCTTTTTCTTTGGTTGCAGCTTTAGACCGACCCGTTTTATCCTCTAAATCAATGGCTTTCAGAGTAGCAGCTTGTAAAGCCCTACAGGTCAGACAAAGCATCTAAGAATGTACTATGTAAAGTGCTGTATAAGTGAAAGAGATTGTTCAGAAAGGCACTGGACAATATAACAGGGGGGAAAAAAAAAAGAGTAGTTTTCTACTCTAGACAAGTCTTCGAGATAGCAGTCACTTTTGTTATCTAGAAGAAGAGAAGATTCAGAAGCATATCGTTCAGGTAAAGTGTTTATATCTACATCTTCAAAGTCTGGATAAAGCAGCTTCTTGGAGCCAAAAGCCCATTGATGCTCAGCTTTCCCTACCTCCAGTGAGGAAAAGATTTCTTAGTTTTTACAAATTCTGGGCAAGATAAATTCAGGACTCTTGGGTATAAGCCACTGTCCAAAGAGGTTGCCAGCTGGAGTTTCACAAAACCCCACAGTCAACAGATGTTCCACAAGACAAATATAAGCTCTATTGTGCTATTACAATATGTCCAGCAGCTTCTAGTAAAGCAAACTATATCGCCAGTTCTAGTTCAAGGATGTGGAACAGGCTTTTATTCACCTCTTTTCTTAATAAAGAAATCTACAGGAGACCTGTACCCATTCCTAGATCTCCAAAGGTTAAACAGGTACCTGAAGGGCCAAACCATCAAGATGGAGACATTAGCTGTAAAGTTGTTCATCTAGAGGATTAGCTAATCCATAGATCAAGACACTTACCTACATATCTTGATAGCAAAGAAAATCAGACGTTTCTTTGTTTCCTCGGTCCTTAAGCCTGGCAACTTCTCCCAGTACATTTATCAAGGTTCTTGTGGTTGTGATTGCGAAGATGAGACTTCCGAATATAAAGATCTATCATAATTTGAACGATCTTCTATAAGTGGGTTCCTGCCTCTTTGAGTTTGGTTAATAAATAAGGTTGAGTCAAACATATTGATCACAAAGATTGGTCTATCTGAGGGACCAGTTAGACACCCATCTTAACTGCTGAGCATTCCACAGGAGAACATACAAAACATTATTATGTTAGTTTCTTAATTCATAGGAAGGTCTGTAGTCTCAGTGAGAAAATTCTTTAGTTGTCTAGGACTACGAAAAGTCTATGATTCGCATTACCAACAGTTGCAAACAACCATTAGCCTGGGATGTACCTTTAGCTTTAAGAGCTTTGATAATAGCTCAGTTTGAGCAATTACATCAGATTTCTAGCTTCTAACTTTAAACTTGTAATTTTTAATAGTCTTTACGTTGGCTTGACATGTTGGGGAATATGGATCCTCCTTACATGATATTTCATAATAATTAGAATCTCTTCCCAAGATTTTGTCCAAATTTTATATTGAGTCAATAGTCTTACCCTCGTGACTTCCTTTTGATCCATCTCGGGAAGACCTGACTGCTCCGGGTGTCAAACATATCTACATAAAGAGAACAAAGGAACTAGTAGAAACCTCTTTGTGGTCCCACTGGGCAAAGAAAAGTGGAGTCATCTGCCAAGTCCGCCCTAAGTTCCTGGGATGTCCACACCATTTTAAGGGCTTGTCAAAAACATGGCAGATCTCAAGACTCACTCATCTGGGGCTGTTTTGGCCTTTTGGGCAGCAGAAGCAGGAGTGTCGATGGAAACTGTTTGCAGAGCATCAACTTGGATTATGCCTAGCACGTTTATTAGAATAATGATTTTCTCAAGCAAATCATGGCCTTAGAAATAGAATAAACATCACTTAATTTAAAGGAGCTCTTAGCTCAAAAAGTGAATTGATGTAAATTTACCCAGTGTGCCTCATGAGGAAACTCATAGCAATAGTAGTATAGCAGTTATAGTAGGAAGAGATTGTGCCTATACTAGCAGTGGGATAACAGTCTCTGGGAAGGGACTGTGGTTGTGGAATAGCAGGTATAGTAGGGAGAGACGGTACCTATAGTAGCAGTGAGATAATTGTCTCTGGGAAGGGAGTGGGACTGTGGCTGTGGGATATCAGGTATAGTAGGGAGAGATAGCGCTTGCAGTAGCTTTGGGGATGGGGTGGTCTTCATCTTTTTCCAGGTAGGTGGTATTTCTTTTTCCATTGTTTGCATAAAGACATGAACTATAGGCAATGTCTGTTGGGTTGGTTTAGTCCAGTTGCCATTTGTTCATATTTAAGGTTTGAGTCTATTAGTGATATTAGCTCAATTTTGTCAGTGGATTTCTAATATTAAGATCGTCTGGTTGCTGTTAAAACATGAAATATCAGGTGTTGGGCTGTTTTGGGGTATCTGTTCAGATTGTAGTTTAGTAAGGCTAATGGTGGTGTTAGTTTTATATGAAGGTCCATTGTTCTGTGATCTTGGGGCAGTACCACTAAATATTAGTTAGGTTGCCTTTGTTACACCCTCTCCAGCAGATTCCTGGGACATTTGGGTATTACTGTTATAGAAAGGTTGGTGTTTTGTACATCTGTAGATGTATATTTATAGAAGTCATGTTTGGGCACCTCCTGCCTGTCTACGTAGGGAGCGATGCCGAGCTAGTCTCTTCACCGTCCACCTATGCTTAGCCCTACGCATTTCGCCGACTCAGCGGCTTCTTCAGGGGCATAGGTCTAAGCCGCTGAGTCGGCGAAACACGTAGGGCTAAGCATAGGTGGACCGTGAAGAGACTAGCTCGGCAACGCTACGTAGACAGGCAGGAGGTGCCGGGACAGTGTGGGAGGAGGGTGACGGTTAAGTATGGAAGTCACACAGACCCGCGGAACTCGGAATTCACTTACAGAGCTTGAATGATGCTCTACAAATAGAACAGGATCACTGTTCACCGTGCGCTTTTTTAATGTATTTGTATTTTATGGACATGGTCCAGCACAGCATCATAGCACGCTGTGGGTTTGTAGTATTTGCAGTTGAAGTTATGGTGCATTTATGAGATGCCCCTTTTAACAGTATAATTAAAAGTTATGTTTTAACTATTACTGAGGAATCTGAAGTGTTGAAATCGGTTACACGCTTGTGGTCTGAACTGGGTTACTGGAATGAGAAGGTGGGGGTTAATTCTTTGAGCCTCCCACCCCCGTCTCAATTGTTTGGTGGTTTGTTATATTGTTATTAACCTTGCAGACCAGACGATGTGGATACACTGTTGCAAGCAGATGCTTACTATAATACTACATTTATGAAACTTGCTTGGTCTGGGTGTAGTAGGGAGGACAATATTGTCATTAATCTTGTGGAGATTATGTTGAAATATATTTTTAGGTTTGTGTTTAGTAGTGAGATGGGTCTGTAATTTGCACATGCTGTTGTGTTTTTCTGTGGTTTTGAGATTGCAGTTATCGATGCTGTGAGCATTTCTTCTGGGAAGGAGCTTCCTTGAAGCATGTAGTTGAATATGTTGGTGAGGTGTGGGTTTAATATGTCTTGAAAGTTTTTGAAGTAGGCATTGGTGAGCCCATCTGGAACAGGTGCTTTTCCTTGTGTGGTTTGTTTTTATGCCTTTACATCCTCTGGTGTGATATTGGTAATTAGTTGTTTGAGTTGTTGTGGTTGAATTTGGGGTAGTGTTACTGTGGTTAGGAATTTTTGTATGGCTTCCTTGTTGGGCTGTGGAATTGTTTTGTCTTGGTTAAAATTCTACAGTAAAGATTAGTAATCTGCAAATTAATCTGCTATTTCTTAATAATTGGGGGAAGTGTCATGTTTTATCACTTTATTGGAGCTCATTGGCCCACTGGGAGTTTTGTCCTTGGGATACTTTGGTCTTTCTGTTGGTGTTGGTGGGATTTTACAGGTATCCGTGTCTGTTCCCTCTGTCGCCATTTGGGCTCTGAGGTTTTTCCTATTTTTATCAGAGAAAAGAGCTCATAGAAAAGTATGTGTGAAACAACTGCAGGATAAAAATCTATAAAAAAAATCTTACTAATTGAGACACTACAGGGAAGGATACAAGGTATCAGATATATCCTCTCCTTGTTCAGCTGTTGTACACACTTGATAATATAAAACCTTTAATTATGATTAAATAAAAATATCAACCTTGTACCACCACTAACAACAGACCCACTACCATCAACTCTGTCAGTACTGCTGGACAATGTACATAAAACAACAATTAAAGGGGTTGTTCACCTTTGAGTTAACTTTTAGTATAATGTAGAGAGTGATTTTGAGACAATTTGCAATTGGTTTTCATGTTTTATTATTTGTGGTTTTATAGTTATTTAGCCTTTTATACAGCAGCTCTCTAGTTTGCAGTGTCAGCAATTTGGTTTCTAGGGTACAAATTACCCTAGCAACCTTGCATTGATTTGAATAAGAGACTGGAATATGAATAGGAAATGGACTGAATAGAATGATAAGTAATAAAAAGTGGCAATAACAATACATTTGTAGCCTTACAGAGCATTTGTTTTTAGATGGTGTCAGTGACCCCTATTTGAAAGCTGCAAAGAAACAGAAGAACATTGCACATCATTAAAAAACTATGAAAAATAAATAATGAAGACCAATTGAAAAGTTTCTTAGAATGTGCCCTTCTACAATATACTTAAAGTTAACTTGAAGGTGAACCACCTCTTTAATTAAAAACACATAGTGTGGACAGGGGTAATTGCTTAGTATCCACTGTTAAGTAAGAAGGTATTTTCTACTACTTTGGTAGTTAATCATAATGCCCTAATAGCGAGCACTTCCACCTTCACCTAATCCTCAACCAGTAACCCTTTGCCAGCAAGCCAGCAGATAATGAAGCCATGTCTTGCCATCCTCCAACCTACCCCTTCTCATATGGCAGTGCACAATGTTAGTGTTAGGATTCTAGTAGAAGTTGGCGGAAGAAGTCGAGTGTTCCAGTATGTATATCGGACTAAATTGAAGCCAGCACCCTCACCAACCCTTCCAAGTGTTCACCCCCTGATTCCTAGACACTAGCCCACATACACTAATCTCTCCAAAGCTGTTCCATGTTCCCACAAAGCATTTACAGGTCACAGATATTTAGCGAATATTCTTATATTTAAGTTAACTGTGTTACACTTATACTGTGACTATATTTCTATTCTATGTGTAGTGTATTTTGTGAGTGGGTTCCTAAGCTCAGTAAGTGACAGCAGCACAGAGCATGTGAATCAGTGAATCAGCAGAAAAGAAGATGGGGAGCTACTGGGGCATCTACTGGGGAGACACAGATCTTTACTGCTAAAGGGCTGTGGTTGCCTTGGGCTGGTAAACAAGCACACAACATCATGTACAGCATTCCTACTACTTTAGTTAGGGTTTAGTTCTCCTTTAAGTGCTGCAGCCATTCCATATAATATATATATACGTATGTATGTATGGTATTTACTCAGATTCAGACCTGTAGGCTAGCTGAGATGCAGTAGTCAGCCATATATAACTCACCTACTTGTGAATTACAAATGGCTACTCAATAAATATATATATATATATTTTTTCATTGAGCCTCAATGAAAACCCATGCTCCCAGTCTAATTTAATGCCTCCCTGTGTCTCTCTGCTGCCAGTCAAATTTAGCCACTTCCTGTGTCTCTCTAAGATTCACAATTTTGCTAAACAGGTCTCCCCCATGTCTCCCATAAGACACATTTTGGGATTGTCTTGGCCCCAGAGCTGTTCATGCAACAGTAAAGCTGTTTGAGCTGTTCATGCAACAGTAAAGCTGTTTGAGCTGTTCATGCAACAGTAAAGCTGTTTGAGCTGTTGAGGCAACAGTAAAAAAGCACTGAAGTTGTCATGTGACCTTATCAAGATGATGTCATAGACAAGTGGAAAGGATATATATGAGTAGCAGTATATATAGAGTAGGACAGCACAGTGGCACAGTGGGCAACATTTGGGAGGAGGAGGCTCTAGGTAGGAGGTCGATAGGGCGATAGGCTTTAGTAGGTCTTCAATTACCTAGAGGGAACTTAGTCCCTGGGTCCCCTTTTCCACTCTTGAGCCGCAATCAAAAGCAAAATAACCTGCATTGAGGACACTGGGAACAAGATAAAATGCAAATTGCCCTATATATAATTTTCTCTGCTGGGTGCCATGAAAAAGTACCGGGGTGTGGGGAAAAATATATAATATACAGCAACACAGAAACCAGTGCAGCTAACATCAGAAATTAATAATCAGTCCTGTAGCATTAGCTTATATTACAGACCAACCTGAATTTTTTGTTCCTGGATAATAAGTGATGCCTAAGCTTAGCTTCTCAACAGTTGCTCAGAGCCCACTGAGCATGTGAGTGTCACAGACACTTTCCAAGATGGTGACCCCCTGTGACAAGTTTGAAGTCCTGGATAATTGCTGCTATTGACAAGCTGAAACTTTAGGCTGGTGCAATACATTCAGTTTATAAAATAAAGCATTTTTAGCCATTTCCATTTTTAAGGTTTACTTCTCCTTTAAAGGTGCAAACAATACATGGGATTACATATCTGAACACTGTTTGACTTTTAAATCCTGAATCTGAGATGTGTACAGTTGATCTCAGTTCTTATACTTTTTGGAACTTTCACAAAGTTAAACAGTCAAAGTAACCAATGGACTTCAATGGAGGGCCAAAGGGGTGGGCAGCATGTTGGATGTGGCTCGCAGGCCACCATTTGGACGGCACTGGCCTAGTGGGTCTAGAGCTGCAAAATGTTAATGGGCAAAAATATATCATAGAGACTGTAAAGACCATGCCCTCCCTATACCACACTTGCTGCATTTATGTTCCTTTATGGTTTATACTTTATATGCTCTGCTTCCTAAAATGATAATTCCCCCATTATGAAATAGTACAGAGGTGCAATGATTACCAGCATAAAATATTCAGCAGAAGGAAAAAGCACTGTTACTACCAGCAATAAATAGAAGTGTGAGCTCCAGTATTAAAGGAGAAGTAAACCCTCCACAGTCAAAAGTCCCCACTGACCCCCTCCGTAGGCACGCCTCCCCCCTGCACACTGTTACGCCAGAATTGTGTCCCTTAGAAATTCTTACCCGCACAATGCAGAACAGCTCAGTGGAGCACAGGGGCGCCATGTTCGTCATCCTCGGCTTCTTCGTTGAGCAATCGTCGATCCATATCCATATATGGCGCATGCTCAGTTGGAGCCGGAAAGCTCCTTAAATTGCAAAGAGGATCCGGAGCATTTGTTTCATGGGTTCAGTGACCCCCGATTTGGAAGCTGGAAAAATTCAAAAGAAAAAGGCAAATAATTCAACAAAGTATATAAAAAAAGCAAGTCTAATTGCAAAATTGCTTAGAATTAGCCTATCGCATGCTAGAAGTTAACTTAAAGTTGAACCACCCCTTTAAGCTTATTTTGTAGACAGGCTAACTCTTTGAATTCATTTGTTGGTGAGTTCTTACTGCGCCCTGGGAGGCAGGAACATTAACTAGAAGCAGTCCCAGTGCCTGGCAGTAAGGACAAAAGTGTCAACTACTAGTAATTTTACCAGTATAATTTAGCACCTTTGTAAGTAAGTCATCTTTTTTGTCAATTACTGCTGTACTGCAAGTTGGAGTGATATCACCCCCCCCCCCAGCAGCCTAACAACAAAAGAATGGGAAGGTAACCAGATAACAGCTCCCTAACACAAGATAACAGCTGCCTGGTAGATCTAAAAACAGTTGTCAATAGTAACAACTCATGTCCCACTGTGTTCCATACAGTTACATTGAGAAGGAAAAACAGCCTGCCAGAAAGCAGTTCCCTCCTAAAGTGCTAACACAAGTCACATGACCAGAGGCAGCTGGGAAATTGACAAAATGTCTAGCCCCATGTCAGATTTCAAAACTGAATATAAAAAAAATCTGTTTGCTCTTTTGAGAAATGGATTTCAGTGCAGAATTCTACTGGAGCAGCACTATTAACTGATGCCTTTTGAAAAAAACATGTTTTCCCATGATAGTATGCCTTTAAGTATCCCTGTTACCAGATTTCAAATGGGGGTCACTGACCCCATCTAAAAAATAAAAAACAAATGCTCTGTAAGGCTACAAATGTATTGTTACTGGTGCTATTTTCCATGCAGGCCCGCTCCTATTAATATCCAGGTTTCTTATTCAAATCAATGCATGGTTGCTAGGGCAATTTGAACTCTTGCAACTGGAAAACTGATAACTAAAATGCTAAATAACTGAAAAAAACGACAGATAAAAAAAAAGGAAAACCAATTACAAATTGTCTTAGAATATCACTCTTAGGGTTGCCACCTGTCCGGTTTTGACCCGGACAGCCCGGTATTTTGAAGGGCTG
>CM044431.1:201444876-201469112 GCA_024363595.1 Xenopus borealis | reverse complement strand
AAAAAAAAAAAAAAAAGATGAGGACTTACTGGGGCATCTTCAGAGGCACAGATCTTCCCTGATAAGGGCATGGACATGCATTTTTACAGCGCAGTAACGCAGTGCGGTTTTTAAAACAGCCGACCACAGCATAAACACGTTAAGTGGATACAAGCTTAGGCAATGACACACTAGGTATTTACGCAGCAGTCGACTGCACATGTCCATGCTTTAAAGGGCTGTTGTTACCTGGGCTGGTACAGAAGCCCAAAACATAATGTCCAACATTTCCAGCCTGTATCTTTAGTAAGACTTTAATTCTCCTTTATATAAAAAAAATAAGAGAAAATGTATTGGGTGGTGGCAAGTTTTTAGGCATTAGCCAGTTAATCTGGCACATACCTTTGCTGAAGAATGCCCCAGGCTCTGGTACTTAGTATACATGTGCTGGGCAAGCAATCACTGGGAACATTAAAGAGGCGGTTCACAAAGAGAGAACAACTTACCGCTTTGATTTCCTTAAGTCGATTGTATTCATCTGCAATGGTCTGCAAACAAACACAGCACAACTACATTTTAGAGCGTACTCATAACAATGTTCAGGCATACAATGCATGAGCTAAATTGTTACATTTACTTTAACCTTTTCCTGCCTAGTAATGACTGCTGACTCCATAAATGTATCAAAGTGCATCCCCAGGCATGGCAAAGCGTTCCAGTGACTGAAGACCAGTATTGGTATGGGACCAGGTATCCAGAATGATAGGGACATGGGGTTTTCCAGATAAGGGATCTTTCTGTAATTTGGATCTCCATACTTTAAGTCTACTAAAAAATAAACAAACCAAACAGGATTGCTTAGCCCCAATAAGGATTAACTATAGCTTAGTTGGAGCCAGTACAAGGTACTGTTTTCAGAACAGAGAAAAATCATTTTTAAAAATTGTACCGTATTTGCTGGCGTATAAGACGACTTTTTCCCCCAGAAAAATATGCCCCTAAGTGGGGGGTCGTCTTATACGCCGGGTACTACTTCATCCGACGTCGATCGCGATCTGCCCCGCTGCTCCAGCCGCACTTCCTGGTTGTGACGTCAGAAGTCTCGCGAGACGAGATTAGACGCGCAACCAGGCAGCAGTGAGTTCTGAGAAAAGAGCGCGGGGAGGCAGAGCAAACAGAGTTTGAGCAACAAGACGCAGAAGGTAGGGCTAAGCACCTAACTGGGACACAGGGAAACATGGACACAGTGACACAGAAGGTGGTCTGAAAGCAGCAAGCAGGGACACAGAAGGGGGGCTGACAGCAACAGTGACACAGAAGGAGGGCCAACAGCAGCAAGCAGGGGCACAGACGGTGTGCGGAAGAGGGGGGTAGTCTTATACAGCGAGTATATAACAAACTGTACATTTTAAGTGGAAATGTTGGGGGGTCGTCTTATACGCCCAGTCGTCTTATACGCCCAGTCGTCTTATACGCCGGCAAATACGGGTAATTATTTAATTGAATATATGAGAGATGGCAATAGATGCACAAAAGATACTAATCAAGCACCCTCACACACTACCCTTAGACGATTGATGCAGTAAAATGGTTGGGCCAAGTTTAAATTGTATGTCTGAGTCTTAGAAGTGTAAATAAATTCCTGATGTTACCAGCAACAAACACGCTATTCAATATAGCTGCAGAGTCTGTAGGCGTCATCTGGGATTGTGCTGGTGCAGGAGAAATAACTGACCTTATACTCTTCACCATCTTCAGGGTGATTATCCAGTTCTCTATCCAGCTGGGACAGGGATTTAGAAACCTCATCAAGTTCTGCTTGCAGCAGTTTGTATTCCTGCAGATCACTGGCAAACTCTTGCTTGTACTCTTGTCGCTGCTGGTCTGAAGTAATGGCTGGGTAATCACTACACAAGTGAAGAAAAGATTGTCCATTTCACTTAATGAACGGATGATTCAGAGAAGCATTCAGATTAAGATTAAAACAGACTGGTTTGAAATATTTTAAAATTTGAATGATTTCCCGTTAAAGAGAAGACTATGCCTAATGAGCTTTAAGTCCAGTTGGTCAGAGTCCATATACGTGGGGTAGAATAGTGTGAGTTTATGAATAATGTATGCAGTGCATCATACGATCACCCTAAAAGCATGCCTGTACAGGAACAATGATTTTAAATACAGATGTCATAATAAAACTTTGTGTCCTTAGGTGAGACAGTGACAGGCAAAGAGCTCATTTATGAACACTGGGAAAATGTGCACCTAGGCAGTAACCCAAAGCTACCAATCAATCAGTGATATTTTTTTTCAGCCAGCTGCAAGGCAACAATTTAAAACAAAGCTTTTTTGGTTGCCACGGGCAACTGCCCAGATGCAAATCTGCATAGCGTTTATAAATAAATGCCATTGTGTCATAGTCAAGTAATGCCCCTAAAGGACAACAATTACTGGCCTCTTAAGCAGCTGCAAATCACCAATTGAAATACACTTTACCAAAACAATGGATTATATTATAAAAAAAAATAAAAACCTGTCCCAGCTATCATCTTCCAACTCATCAGCAGACTCTCCTCCTGTATTATAGCCTCCTTCATTGGTATCAATGTCGGACCTCCTGGGCTTTCCAGGTCGCTTCTTAGGAGGCGCTTTCTTGCTTGTGGCATCAGAACTACTGCTGTAAGCACGTGGGGACATTCCATAATCTTCTTTCAAAGGCAACTCCTCCTCTGGTATACTAAGTGATTCAAATGTAATGAATTTCATAAAAACCCTTTTCAGTAAAAAGAGTGTAAAATGCTGCCCATGCCTCATGCTTATGATATCTGCTTGTACAAAGGAGAGTGGGGAAGGATGGCAGACCCCTTGGCAACAATGCTAGGGGGCTGTCAAGTCGGATATGCGACTAGATTGTCGCAGATCCGACTTCAAAGTAGCATCGCAAAGAGCATTTGCTACTTTGCTTACTGGCTTCCTTCCCCTGCAGAGCCTCCCATGCACTTCCTGCTGCGCAGAGGCTCTGCATACACTATGTTGAGCGATCTCCAGGCAAGTGCACTTTTTTTTTTATATACTTACCTGTACCGACAGACACTTACAGCACATTTACACACACATTTTAGTAAAAATTGGTATTTTTTTTATTTTAGCACACGGTCCCTTTTGTACACTTATTTACACACTCAACTTTTATTAGTGCACAAACATGTATACACAAAAACTAACAAACAGCTGTTTTTTTCTTTTTTACTTATTCATTGTACTGTTATATTTGCCTAAAAACTTATTTCAACAGCGTGACTATTGGATAATTGATTTGGGCCACTAATTACGCCGTCCGTCAATAATTTTGTTATTTCATTGATTTACGCTATTTTTGTGGTTTTATTGCAATTTTATCCCTGCATTATTGTTTCTTATGTTTATTTAGTATAGTTTTTCGGTTTGGTGCTTTGGTATAGAAATGTATATTTTACTTCATTTGATCCGTCAGAATATATGCTTTCCAAAAATGTATGGTTATCTGGGGGTCTTTTTACAGTTTGGGGGTCTTTTTACAGTTTGGGGGTCTTACGGCACGTAATGCGCAGTCAGGGTACTGTTTTCAGCATCGGTGTTGGTTAGCGTCAGAATTCATATGTATGTTTTTCATTTGGGGTCTGTACATACCACATTCTTTGGTAATTCTATGCATATTGGGCATCAAACTATTCAGAGCCTCCGACGTCCATCTTTAGGGTGATTTATCTTTGTATGTAAACCGTTGTGTGAGATAAATACGGCAAACTGCAACAATTTTAGGCGATTTTCAGAAATGTTGTAAAAAACTCAATGTTTAGGAAAACTATGCAGTTTGGTAGTTTGGTGTATAACAAAATCTTTATCTGTATTGGATTCATCAGTGTTTACTTTCCAAAAATATATGGCTCTGGGGGGTCTTTGTGCTGTTAGAAGGATCTTTTGGCAGACAATGCTCAGTCTCACAAAAAATGGCAGCAGAGAAAATTCATTTGCACTATTTTATTTGGGGTCTGCACATGCCAGCTGCTTTTGTTTATCTGTGCATACTGGACATCAAACTGTTCCACAGACCCTTGGTGTCAATATTTAGAGTATAACTATGAAGATTCTCATTCATCCAGGTCATGGGTACACCTATACATATTAGGCATCAAACTGACCCTAGGCTCTCATATTTGGGGTGATTTATCTCGATACCTAAAAGTATGTGTGGAAATACGATACTGCAGGGTGGAAATTTTGAGGTGATTTTTGGAAATGTCACCGAATTGCCAAATTTAGGAAAGAGTAGAAAGACATGCATACCCATTTTGAATTCGGGGGAATGTGTACATTCAGAAAAGGTATGGTTTTTGTGGGTGAACTTACTTTTTTTATACCCTAAACCCCTAAAAATGAGGAAAGTGTGTTGATTTTGCAGTACCTGGAAATACATAACCGATAGCTCACCTGGGGTGTCTACATTTTGGGGCCTCCACATACTTAGGTACACCAATACATATTGAGCATCAAAATGTGGACTCCTGGAAATCATATTCAGGGTGTTATACATTGGTAACTAATGATGTGTGAGAGATACGATGCTGTAGATTGGAAGCTCTGAGGTAATTTTTCAAAAATTCACAAATTTCTATAAAAAAATTATAACTTTAGGATAGAATAGTAGTTTGGCGTACAGAGATTTACCCAATTTGGATTCTGCAGGATCTGTTCTTTCTAATACTGGGTAGTTTTCTAGGGTAAACCTACTGTTTGACCTTGAAATCAGAAGTATGCCGTTTTGTGGAGCGGTGCTTTGGAAATTTGGTAGTGTATTGCTTGGAGATTTTCAAATACAGTATATAAGTGAGAAATCTCCATAAAACTATATATATTTGGTATTGGCATGTTCGGGACACATTGAACTTTCTAAATCTGCACTTAAAAGCCCTTTTTACAGGAGTGGAATTACCCCAAAATTCTAGCATATTCTGAGAGTTCAGGTTGTCCCGAAAAAAACGATATATTGTTTTCCTGGGTAAACTAAAAGACCCCCCCAGGAAAGGCCCTTAAAACAAGAGTACAAAAATGTCTAAAAACTGCTTGGCAGTAGATGTTCCCATTTAGGACAAAATGGCTGGCAGCGAAAGGGTTGAGTACTAACAAGTGCAATATAAACAGTAAACAAATTTGAGTGTTAGGGATCCTGCATATTCTGAACTAAGCTTATACAATATACATTACACACTGAAAGCCAAAATGGACACCCTATTCATTTTTTATTGCTTGAATAAGCAACTGAAATGCTGTGGATCACCATGTCCTGTCTTTCACCAACAATAAAGGAAGTGCTGTGTTGACCGCTGCACCCAAGATCATTGCCTGAAAAACCTACACATTTTACAGATATATGGCTGCTTGGGACATTTTCCACTGTTATCAATGTAAAGTAACTGTGATCAAATGCCTACTGTGCATTTAAGAGAAATATAGTCTGTAAAGCATGGTGTTTCTTTATACAAGGGCTGCCCAGCTATGCCAACAGCCATATGCAACATTTTCTTTCCCCTATCTTGGCCAAAGGACAGACTCTGCATTCTTCTCTTTATATAATTATACCCCAGTCCCAGTCATTCTAGATTACATGGAAAGAAATAATAATAGCACTGTTTTATATAAATACAAAGTATAGACAAGTAATTACTGAGATGAATATAATGCAGACAGGAAAGATAAAATATACACCCACGGGGGGAAAAATGCACACTATCCTGAATATAAATTTCTATCAAAGGCGTTTCATTTGGTTTCCTAAAGGTACAGAATATATTATTCTAAGGCATAAGAATTCAGGAATTTATTTACAACTACATCTAATACTTGAAGCAGACTATTCCAAAACCATCTGCTGATTGGTCAACTATTGGCAACTATACATTTGGTGGGGGGTGACAAACAAACAACCAGAACAGAACGAAGGAAGTAACATTTTGGGCTGAAGCCAAAGGCTGCACAATCCAGTATGATAAGTTGCTGTTGTAACTGGTTTGACCACCTCACATACCGGAGATTGTTTGCAATACAAGTCACATCGAGTTATGCTTGGAAGAAGCTAAAGTTTGTACATGAAATACAGATATAGCCTGTAATGCAGGAATCTCAGTGGCTAGTTTTCCAACAGGGAAACAAGAGAAGCTAACTTAAATTATCATAGCACATTAAAATGTATCCACCATGCCACATTCAATGACTAATTCCGCTCGACAACAATATACACATTGACTGCCTTTTCTCGAGTCATCCAGAGCGCACATGCCCTTTTTGTATTTCAAGTGTCCCATTCTCTGATTAACACTCATTACAATACTTAGAAATTGTACTTACGGATGAGAGATGTTCTGAGATGGGTAGGCCTGAACCCCACTGCCACTTCTGTAGTCCGCTACTGAGCCATTGATTTTCTCATTGTAATCAGACAAGGCAGGTGCCGAGTTTGCAGTTACATTTTTAACCTGTTGCAGGATAAATAGACTTATTTTACAGACCACTAAGAAACTGTTACAAGCACAACATTCACATTTTAAGTGCGCAGCTTGAGAAGCAATAATGGTCTCTGAAGTAGATGCGGGCCAACAGTGAAATAAAATGAGTGAGAAGCAGAACACTTGGTGGAGTAGAATAGAGAAGTGAGGTAAACGAGTAAACAGACGTAGGAGATGAACAATTTGGGAGGGAGGGGGTCATGAAAAAATCCTGTTTACTAAGCAGTAGCATTGTAAACAATTCTATAAGAAGAAGAGTAATAGGTTTATTTCCATACACTGCTGCTTGATGGAGTTCAGGAAGACAGCTGGCATGCTGCAGGGTAACTAACATTTAATTATACCAATATAACCATAGCAGTGACTCATGCATTTAATATATTTATGTACACAGAGCAGAATTAAAGTTGCCTGCAGGACACAAAGTCCAGTGCCAGGCCAACACCGCCCCCCACCTACTTGCTCTCCAACTTGTTCACTGATGGAGTGACGTTAGGGCTGAGGAACAGGAGGGCAGCACGTCTCAGAAATGCTAAAGAACCATCTCAAATAATGGAAAATCCCTACACATTCACCTTGCTGTATACTTCAGCTTTCTTGGATGGACACAGTACTATACTTTGCATGTTTAATACCCTTGATATTATGATTTTTTTGATTCTAGTCTGTGTTCAGAAGATGGGGGGTGTGCTACAATTTGGGTTTTCAAATAAATGCATGTAGAAGGCCAATATATTGCTTTTACAGTGCAAGTGTTTTAGTCTTGGTCTGGTATCATCTATAAATTACTGCAACAGTAACAAGTCAAAACAACTCAGCCCAACTATATTAAACTTACAGCATTCAAACCTCTACTTGTCTCTCTGTAATGCAGGTCTCACAGGTAATGATCAGGGGTTTTTGCTCCAGTTGAGCAATTTAAAGGGCCTTAACTAAACTTACATGATAAACTTCCAATATTAACTTAGACTTTATGTATTCTAGTTAAAGGAATTGTTCAGTATAAAAGTAAAAACTGGGTAAATAGATAGGCTGTGCAAAATAAAACATGTTTTCAATATAGTTAGTCAGGCAAAAATGTAATGTATAAAGGCTGGAGTGACTGCAAGTCTAACAGAACAGAACACTACTTCTTGCTTTTCAGCTCTCTTTTGTTTACACTGACTGGTTACCCTGGTTACCAGACAGTAACCAATCAGTGAATTGAGGGAGGGCCGCATGGGTCATAACTGTTGCTTTTGAATCTGAGCTGAATGCGGAGGATCAATGGCAAACTCACTGAACAGTTATGTCCCATGTGGCGCCCACTTCAAGTCGCTGACTAACTCAGTGTTAGAGAGCTGAAAAGCAGGAAGTTGTATTCTGTTATGTTAGACATCCATTCACTCAAGACTTTATACATTACATTTTTGGCTATCTATATTAGAATTGTTTTTATTTTGCACAGCCTATTTACCCAGTTTTTATTTTCACCCTGAACTGTTCCTTTAAGGATAAAAACTTCTCTTGAATTATTATATATTTGTAAGCTTGGGAGTAGGTATTTAGTTCAAATGAGCTACTAAATTTAGAAGCATCATATCGTAGAACTTCCTGGCTAAAACGTGCCCATGAGGGATCCATATTGGTTGCAGATTCAGGATAGGACCAAAATGATCCACTTTCTGGGTTGGTATCTGATTGGGCACATTAAAGAAGAAGGAAAGCTACAGAGATAGTTTATTGCCAATAGATTAGCCACAATGATGCAAGCTAGAACACTATATTTATTCTGTAGAATGTTTTAGAATACCCAAGTAACCCATTCTAGAAACTCTGTTTGTTTAGGATAGCAGCTACCATATTAGATTGGTGTGACAATTTCCTGCCAGAGTCTCCCCTGGGAGAGGGGAGCAAACGGAGCATGCTGAAGCCCTAGACCTGGCGATTTATACTGAAAACAGGAAGTCTGACAGAGAAGTCCATGTGTAAACAATAGAAGGAAAGAAATGCCGTGTTTCTTTCAACAGTGGACTTTGATGTTTACTGGTGTATTTATATAGACCTTTCTGATTAGGTTTACTTAGTTTTAGCTAAGCTAATGGCAGGGGGAGGACTAAGCCCTATGATTGAAACCAATGCCCAGGTCGGGAGACCTTTATTTCAGTTAAATGCTAAAGCCTCCTGGCATAAATGCATTGAGTATTATGACCAGAGGTAAATAGTTAAGGACCACCATATGGATTATCAATTTTATGATCATAATTTTGTAACTAAAAAACCCGTCTTTGTTAATAAATACATCTGCACAGATTACTTATGTGAGTGGACCAGGGAATGTGCACTGATCAATCTCTCTTCTTTTTCTCTATGTCTGTAGTTAAAGAAACAGTAACACCAAAAAATCAAAGTGTTTTAAAGTAAAGAAAATATCATGTAGTGTTGCCCTGCACAGTTTAAACTGATCTGTTTGCTTCAAAAACACTACTATAGTTCATTTAAACAAGCTGCTATGTAGCAATGGCGGAAATTGAAAAACGGCTATATGGCACAGGATAAGTAATGGATAACAGATAACATTATGTTCTACAGCTTATCTGCTGTGTAACTTGAACCTTTTCTCCTTTGACTAGTTGCCCCCATGGCTACATAACCGCTAATTTATATAAAAATAGTAGTGCTTCTGAAGCAAACACTGCAGTTTTACCAGTGCAGGGCAACACTGCATTATATTTATTACTTTAAAACAATTTAATTTTTTGATGTCACTGGTCCTTTAATTTGGCCAGATCAGTAGCACTTTCATTGTATTTTAGTACTTAGCCATAGAGTGCTCCCGCAACCTTTCCTTTTTGCCTTTAGTTTTAACCTTTCCTTCTCCTTTAAGGGGCTGAATTATCTAAATGGATGGATTTTTGGAAGTGTATTTCTAACTTTTACCCACGGATAAATAGGCTCAGGTTCAGACTGGGGGCCTCCGGACCACCTGGCCCCCATCTGAGACAGGGCGCGCACAAGTGCATGGCACGCCGCTGCAATTTTTTTTTTTTAATATATGCAGGGCTGGGGCCCACCAGGTTTTTTCCCGGTGTCCCGCCGGGCCAGTCCAACCCTGAATAGGCTTCTTAAAATCCCATAGGAATGAACAGAATGTAGGGAAGTTTTGAATTTATTAAAATCAAAATCATATTTTGATAAAGCTGCCCCTCAGATATCTATGTCTAAATAGACATGTCAGTTGGTCAAGATCACATCCTCCTGTACATATAGTACAAGAAAAAAAGATCAGAGGGACATGAAAAAATATGTAAATTCAAGACATTATCAATTCTCCTTAAAAACACAGCACATTACATGGAGAGCAAAAATGAGGTTTAAGTACACACCTTACGTGTTTTGTAGCCTCAGGCTACTTCCTCAGAAGCATTGTACTCTCATGGAGCAATGCTCCTTTCATATACAAGTACATACATCATACACACCCCATTTAAAAACATGAACGCCTTACAAGTACAAATTCCTATAGCTAGACCAAACCTAAATGTCTCAAACACATTGGAGCATTGAGCTAGATTACTCCATACAACTATACACAGCTACTCACCCAGAACCCCAGGGATTAAAATCAAGAGACAATAGAGTCATAACTTTCATTAAAAACCATAACAATTCCCATTCTCTATTCACACTACCATGTGTCTTCAAATGGTAAATCCAGAAAGTCTCATATCTAGACAGTCTAGTGTCAGTCACCCTTTATAACCAGATATTTTGGTTTATAAATAATCTGGAAAGGAATACAGGTATGGGATCCATTATCCAGAAAGTTCCAAATTACGTAAAGGTTGTCTCCTATTGACTCCATTATAAACAAATAATCCAAATGTTTAAAAGTGATTTCCTTTTTTCTCTGTAAAACTAAAACAGTGCATTGTACTTGGTCCAAACGAAGATTAATCCTTAATGGAAGCAGAACCAGCCTATTGGGTTTATTTAAAAGGGGAACTAAAGTCTAAAATAGAATAATGCTAGAAATGCTGTATTTTGTATACTAAACATAAAGTTACTGCACCACAAGCCTAATTAAACAAATTATTTATGCTTTCAAAATTGGCCACATTTGGTCACCATCTTGGAACTTTGTTATACATCTTTGCAAGACCAAGACTGTGCACTTGCTCAGTGTGATCTGGGCTGCTTAGGGATCGTCATAAATTTTCAAAATATGTCAAATAATATCTGACAAAAGGAGAAACAGCTGATTGATAATCAGAATATACAGAGTGCACTGCTTCCTGTGTTGTCATGTAATCTAATGTGGATTTTATAGTTTTTGTATTGTTAAATACAAGGTAATACTGTATGCAGTGAAATTGCCCCATCATATACTTGCTCTGACTGCTGCAGATCTGATTCTCTACAAGCCCGGCTGTTCTACAGGGAAACAAACAAAGGTGCTTGAGTTCTGTGAAGTAAGATGGGGTGTTCCCCCTGAAGAGCTGCTAGGGACCATCTGAAGTTTCTTAGCCTCAGTAGTCAGAGCAAGGAAATGAAGGGAGAATCTCAATGCATACTGTCAGGTAGACATTTTTTAATTAAAATTTTCTAGGAGATAGGTTTCTTTTTCATTAAAGAAAGTAAAAATGTATTTATGTTTTTTGCCTTTACATCCCCTTTAATGTTCACATGATTGTCTAGTAGTTTCGAGGTGTGAAGATCCAAATTACAGAAAGATCCTTTATCCAGAATGCCCCAAGTCCCAATCATTCTGGATAATAGGTCCCATACCTGTTAAAGATCTGCCCTTGTGAGATTCTTAAATACTTTTAGAAAAGGGAGAATTTTTTTTTCTATTGCTAAGATGTTCCAGAGACTGAACTCTATAGATCTAGCTTGTTGGAGGATGGATCTGCTTAGGGGTGTCAAGAGGACACCTATAGATGTTGGAGTTCCACAGAGAGCAGAACATAACATTTTGCATTACAGCAAGCTCAGTCTACATCATAAAGCTTCATGCTGTGACTGTTTCCAAAGCGGAAAAAACAGCAGAAATGTGTGCAAGTGTAAACAATGTGCTTAGGTAATGAAACTCCTAGCCCCGCCCAGAAACTTGCCGAGAGCACCGCCCACAGGAGAGATGTTCCCTTCGGGCGTGACAGTGTCTCAGCTGCACAAAGAGGGTATAAAAGTGAGAGATGTACCATATCAGCAGGTAGCTCTGACCTTTGGCAGCATTTAGAAAAACTTTTATCTTATCAAGGAAAAACAAATACATTCATGTTCTTTTATAAATTTGCAGCTACTTCTGTACCAAACCTGTCTCAGTAGTCAGACACCACAGTGCAATTATAACGTGCATGGATTTAATTTACGCACGAATAGCAACTGCCTGTATGCAAGAAGGCTCAACACACAAAGTACAGGTATGGGATCCTTTATCCAAAACTGGTTATCCTGAAAGCTCAGAATATTGTAAAGGTCGTCTTCCATAGATTTTATCCAAATAATAATTTCCTTTTTCTCTGTAATAATGATTCCACCTAAGATAGATTACAATTAACCCTTACGGGAGATAAAGCTAGCTTGAGTTTATTTAAGGTTTATATTATTTTCTAGTAGGACTTAAAGGAGAGCTAAACGATGTGAACTCCGATGCCCAGATTCTGAACGGAGGGGCAAGTAACGAGTTAGGGACTCTTACAAGGGGTAGCAGCTAGGCTGGGGGGAGGGATCTATGTAGGGTGGAGGGGTAGGGTTTTTTTCATTATGGACTTAATTAACGAAAATTTTACTTAATCAGTTATCTGGAAACTACCAGATTTCAAGCATTCTGGAGAACAGGTCCCATTCCTGTACCTTGTGAGCCAGGGAAGAGCTTCCTTCCAGCTACTGAAAAATTAACAATTTTGCCTTTTGTTCAGCTGCTCATCAGTATGGTTCCCAGTTTACCTTAGCAGCCAAGCAATGGTTTGAATAACAGACTGAAAGATGAATAGTAAAGGGCATACATAAAAAAGTAATAAAAACTAAAAAAACAAAAATAACATTGCAGACACACAAGGCAATGGTTTTTGGATGCAAGGTCGGTGACCACCCATTTGGAACTTGGAAAAAGGCAGAAGAATGGCAGCAAAAAAATTATATAGAAGAACATTTGCTAAGAATAGAAAAATCTATCATACTAATCATTAATGTAGTATACACAGAAGTCTATAGCCAGTATTAATATTAAGTCTGGGCTTTACATACCCTTTAAAGAAACTTACTGTATTATGGATTTACGAGCATTGCATTGGAGATAGATATATGTTTCATGAATATATCTATTACTATAATAGAGATTAAAATCTCTACTAAAATAATTACACAACTAGTTGACAAAACAGATTATTATTAGGTGAAATTGCTCCATTATCCTGTTAGTCTGCCAGTGTAACATTTGATTGCTGACACAAGGCAAGATTAACATACAAGGCCTCAGGGCTTCAGTGTAACCGCATTTGGTAGCGCTCCTTTATTTCATAGGAAAGAATAATATGTGATGTTCTTCTACTATATAAAGTGAAGCCAATACCACTACCATTTACATTACATCTGACAGTGTGCCCATTGTTACCTGGATGCGAATGCACGTGACAGAAGAGGTAATTTATGGCTTTGATACTAGTGGGAAGGGAAAGGAATCTTATTTTTGGCCCAGAGTTCCAACTTTGGAGGAAACCTATGTGTATTAAAAGTCCAAACCTTAAAGGGACAAAAATTCATTGTAAAGGATTGCACCATCATCTTTACCCAGTTTCCCAAAAACTCATTGTTGTCCTGTGTTCCCATGGCATGAGCACTCTAGTAAAGTCCCAAAATATAATATAATGTGCATGTACCAGGCCATATTCAACCATAGCACAGTCTACCCTCATTTCACTTGCTCTTCTCCTCTCCCATTATCTGTAATTCTCGGACATGCCTCTCCCCCTTCCTTTATCTCTCCTCTTAATCTCTTCTGCTCTATTTTAATCTCATTACTCATTTCTGCCATCTTTTTCCCTTTTGTACTCTCTGCTTTCCATTTCTATTTTCCCCATTCTCCCTTTTTGTTCAGCTACTACAGTGGTTCTCAAC
The DNA here is from genome assembly GCA_024363595.1 of Xenopus borealis. NCBI lineage: Eukaryota > Metazoa > Chordata > Amphibia > Anura > Pipidae > Xenopus > Xenopus borealis. The sequence goes on along the minus strand of CM044431.1, from coordinate 201,455,496 downwards.
CTGGGGGTCGAACGACCCTTTTACAGGGGTCACCTAAGGGGTGTCCAAACTACAAAACCCATTGTTTGGACAGGGTGGGTTAAAGAATAGTGTTGCGTTGGCAATTTGTTATTAAGGGAGTGCGCATTAGCTGACAATGAGAGAGAGAGAGAGAGAGAGAGAGAGAGAGAGCTGAAGACTGAATGCAAGTCTCCCGATGGGCTTCCTCTGATTGGTGGATTTTTGCTTTTTTTCCTTCTGCCAGACGAAGTAGCAATGAAAATTATTTTATGGTTGGGGGTCACCACAACATGAGAAACTATATTAATGGGTCGTGGCATTAGGAAGGTTGAGAACCACTGAGCTACTGCCTTCTCTCTCCCATTAGATTTTACACCACCATTTAAAGAGGTTAACTTTTACTTTGATGTAGAGTGATGTTCTGAGACATTTTTCAATTAGTTAGAGGAGTAATAAACAGTAGAAATAACAAGATTTGCAGCTTTACAAAGCATGTTTTCATAGTTAGGGCCAGTGACCTCCATTTCAAAAGAAAAAACGTAAATATTTAAAAAACTAAAATAATGAAGACAAATTGAATTGTAAGATGTTACCTCTTGCTAGAAGAAGTTAAGTGCAGAATATAGTGTAAAATCCTTTTTATGCTATCGCAATAAAAACCAATTGGTTGCACTCACATTTATGTGGTTAAAATTAGGCATAACATATCACCCTGTTCAGGTCAGTGTCATTTAAAGTGGCTTTGGTGGTTTGCAGTTTGGGCTCAGACCCACATTGCCTCCACAACCCGCTATCTACTTCCTGGACACTTGGAGATGACGTCAGCTGCCTGTGCATTACGTGTTTGTCAAAGCCTCTGAGGAAATGCGCAAGGCACAGGCGGCTGATCTCCAAGCGTCCAGGAAGTAGCGAGCGGGGTGTGGAGGCTACGCGGATCGAAGCCCAAACCACCAAAGCTGCTTGAAATGGCACAGACCTAAACAGGGAGATATGTTATGCCTGATTTTTATCAAACAGCTTTTATTGCTATAGAAATAAAAATAATTTTATACAATATTGTGCACTTTAACTTCTTCTAGCAAGAGGTAACATCTTACAGCCTAACTTCTTCCACTTCTGATGCTGCATTTCTGCACTAAAAAGGTATACTTGGGAATATATGAGATTGTGGAACTACAACATCACAAATAAATACTACACTATAAAATTCCCATTCTCTCTCTTTTCATTCTACTTTTTCCCCTGAGCTTGATTTAGCGCTGACCGTTGTAAACTTTGGATTTCTATTGCATTTACTCGGGGATAAACAAAGACTGTTGAGTCGGATACTAAAGGGTAAGATCTGGAAACTTTAGTCACTCTTATAAAGCAAAATGCCTCAAATTCTGTAACTCTGTTAGAAGAAAAATAAATATGTACTTTGTAATTACACACATGTACATTTTCCCCATTCAATGTAAAATGAAATTTCACACTGTGTGCCAAATCTCATGCCTTCACAATCATACCAATGACTTTTACATCTTTTTTCAAAGTAAGAGAGTTGCAAGCTTTGCACTGCAACTGAAAACAACTTTTCTGAAAATTACTTGTGCGGACGTGCCCGAATTCTTTTGCATCAGTTTTGCATAATGCAGCCCACCTATGGCTGGAAGCTCTTCTCCTGGGCTCAGTTTACTACAGCGTGTAGACGACCATGTGATAAAAGCCCAAGTAAAAGTTTGCACACAGACACGTGTGTGTGTGTGTGTGTGTGTGTGTGTGTGTGTGTGTGTGTGTGTGTGTGTGTGTGTGTGTGTGTGTGTGTGTGTGTGTGTGTGTGTGTGTGTGTGTGTGTGTGTGTGTGTGTGTGTGTGTGTGTGTGTGTGTGTGTGTGTGTGTGTGTGTGTATAAAGATTTTATAAGTAATGTATTAAGACACAGAAGATCCACCACTGAAAGGGTTAAACACGGATCAATTAATATATGCAACACCCACTGAGTGGCCTGGGATTACAGGGCTATTTAAGATTTACACAGATGTTTTGTATCATCCTTGAGAAAGGTCGTAATGGCGACCGAAACGTTAGATTGTGATATGATTCAATAAATCAGAAGTTTTTATATATATATATATATATCCCAATTAAATAGAAAGGATTTGAAAAGAAAATTACATAACACACCATCCTTTCTAGGGCTCTAAATAGCTTGTGATTATTTACAGATCGTATTTATTCATTCAGGACTCACCCATTGTTCAACTTGAGGATCTCCATCTTCATAAATGTGGTTTTTCTTCCAGAGGATGTTTGCTTTGCCATACTGACCAATCTTCTTTCGGGTTTTTACAGCAAAGAAGATAATAATGGCAAAGGCCACAACAATCAAGAACCCCAGGACTATTGCAATTGCCTAGGAAAGAAAGATAAAATGGTCTTGCAACAATAAAAACCTGTAAAAAGTTCTATTTAGCCAAGACATTAAACAAGACAATCATAATAAAAGAAAAAAATCACTACAAAGCCGTTTTCTTCTTTGTTTTATGTGTGTTTTAAAGACTTCTGCAATGTGATGCCTTCACAATCACTGTCAATTTCAATACGCCTACAAAGATCAGCTAATGCAAATGTAGATAATGGGAAAACATTACTAATACAAGGTCTACTTTTAGTGAAGTATGGACACTCTTTTTAGAGGATTTCCATGCTCATTTTAGGATTACTTTCGTCTAAAGGGCTAAGTTCCACCAAAATAGCTTCCTCTACAAGTAGGATTGCTAGGATGTCACAGACCCTAGAGAAAACTGAAACAGATTATAAAGGTGTTAACACATCCATATACAGGATCTCTAAATTATACATTATATATGTGATTAAGTATGTTGTTTTGTAGACAAAGTAGGGTACCTACCTCTTGGGGCTCTACCACACAGTAGTGATAAAGATATTGATTCACAAATACTCCTGTTTGTACTGGAGAATAGAACTGGTTGCATATTGACACAATCTGGGTGTAGAAAGCAGATCCAGAAGCCTGAGCTACAGGATTTACTCCAATGGTGTAAACAATGGTGGCAATGAAGACCATGCCTCCCATAATTGCACTGACGATGATTACGATCAGGTAGAATTTTCTGGAGGTGGCAGTACGATTCCTTGTTACAGTCATTACGAATATCACCATAGCAATGATAAAGCAAAAAGCAGCCATAGCAAGGATGAAGCCTTTTGCTGCTCTTGGGTCAGTATAATTTCCTCCATATGCAAAACCCATGCCCATCTGAGAGCCTCCGAAGCCATAGCCATTGTATCCACCGCCGTAACTCCCGCCCCCCATGCCGTAACCCATGGACTGTCCAGTGATGTCGAGATCCCAGGGTAGAGTTGAAGCCACACACGCAAATATACCAACACACATGACCACAATAAGAATAGACATGATCTTTATTATACCAGGAGGGGAGCTCCACCTGTAAAAATGCTGTATTTCATCTTCCGGGTAGTAAGAGTAGGCTGGCTGTGAGTGCATCTCTCCACCGTACACATCTTTACTTGGGGCATAATTTGAGGGTCTACCGTACATGTCTCTGCTTGGGGCATAGTTTGAGGGTTTGCTGGTGGGAGAAATAGAAAAATCATACATGGGCAGGCAAAAGTGGTCACAGATATTGACTCAAAAACAATTTCTCAAAATATTAATGGGGCAGATTTATCAAGGGTCGAATTCTAAATTTCAAGGTTTTTTTTATGGTTAAAACTGTCAAATTTGACTATTCAAATTCAATTTGAGTTTTTCAAAAAATTCCAATTTGATTTTCAAGACATATCATATGCTGGCCGTTTCAGAACTCAAATTCGCCTATTTGTCAAATTAAAGTTTTCAGTCAATTTAACATTAGATTTTTAAAATTAATTTCAATTGGTCAGATTTAAAATTTATGAGTTTAGGGGCGTTTTTAAAATTAAAAATTCGACCTTAAAAAAAAAAAAAAAAAAAGCCTCTAAAAGTTAGCTATAGTTTTTTATTAAACTATAACATTTTTATAATTTTTTTGCCAACAGTTCTGCTTTTGTGTTACTTGAAGTTCCTAAACCTGATTGTTTTGCCAACCTGGCTGTCCCTGTCGCTGGGGCGACTAATCTCCCCGAATCTCCTCGTGTGGATTGATCCTAAAGGACCAGTCACACATAAAAGATCAAAATAAATCCTTTGCATGTTGGGCAGATAATATATTTTTTTCACATTGCTGGCCTTTTAAAACAAAGAAGATATACAGAAATGGCAATGCCAATACTACAACTCCCGGCCTCAGTGGTATATTTTCATAAAAAATTCAGTTATTATGCTGTCCTGGAATACTATAGCAACTATTTACCTGTCCCTAATGTGACATATTGACTGCCATTATTGTTAAGTCACATACAAAGCATGACGTATTTATGCATAAATCCTCCTGAAAAAAACAAGACTAACACAATGCCACTTCACAGGGCTCTTTCATTTGGTGGAGCCGGTTGTACAAGATTCCATTCAAATGCATTCTAACCATACACATTAGGATTTTCAGAGCACAGAGCGCATGAGCAACTGCAAAAAAGAAACTGGTTGATTCCAGTCAGTTTAAATAAGCTCAGGGTGAAAGGTAGAGAATTGGTAAATTAAGTCTGTCCTTGTAAAAGCAGGCTCTGTGGATGTGAATATCTTATTGTACAGGTATGAGACTGGTTATCCAGAAAGCTCAGGACCTAGGTTTTTTTTTTTTATATAAGGATTATTTCTGTAATTTAGATCTTCCACCCACACAGGTGTTAATACCTGTAAATGCCCCCAAGTCTTTAATAACCCCTCGATGCAGAGTCAGCGCAGCGGAGCTCATAGGCAGCATCTTCAGCGCTTCAGGAGCCTTCTGTAAGAAAACAGTGTATCCTTGCATGTGCAGTTTTAGCAATATACCCGTCCCGACAACTGCGGAAAGCAACGGAAATTTCCAGACTCCCGCAGTGGTGAAGATAGTGCCCCTGAGCTCCGCTGCGCTGACTCTGCATCAAAGGAAATTAACGTGATACGGACACTAAAAAAAGACAACATTTGAATGTACATTAATTGTTACCTATAGGTCATGTTGATCATTTTTTGCCGAGAGGTTTGTTTTTGTATATAATTGTTAGTTGAAGTCCCTAAGCCTGACTCTCTGACTTTACCAACCTGACTGTCCCATCTCAGCCTGTTAGTTACAGTTTCTAATGCCAACGGACTCCTGCCGCACAAATATGGCAGCCCCCTCGTACAGGAACATGGGGGATCAGACAGGTAATGTAAAAGCATCATGCAAATACTTTATGGCAAAGTCAGAAGTAGCTTTCAAAGCCAATATTATAATCAATGTAAAGAAAAAAAGGTTAATTTCAGGTGTCAGTATCTCTTTAAATACTTAGGGGCATTTACCAACTTTTGTGGAGGTGGAGGAGCAGGGAGGGTGTACTATGGAGAGCAAGGGTTTTCATTAGTTTGGGGGTTTGGTTCTCCTTTAAGTCTACTAGAAAATCTTATAAATATTAAAAACCCAATAGGCTGGTTTTGCTTCTAATAAGAATTAAGAAGATCTTAGTACAAGCTACTGCTTTATTATTACAGAGGAAAAGGAAATAATTTTAAAAAATGTGGATTATTCTGATAAAATGGAGTCTATGCGAAACTGCCTTTACATAATTTGGAGCTTTCTGTATAATGGGTTTCCAGATAACGGATCCAACACCTGTACATAAAGAAAAGCAGTGCATAAAGGTTTGCTTTTATAATAAGGTGCTGCTATTTGCTCAATACCAATTAAAGGGGATGTAAAAGCAAAAAAATTCAACCCCATTTTGACTTTCTTTTAATGAAAAAAAAAAAAACTTATCTCCAATATACTTTAGGTCTATTGTTTTTATAATAAACCTGACTGTATGCAGTGAACTTCGTTCTACGTGCTCTGACAGCTGCAGATATGAAACTTCAGACGGTCCCTAACTGCTCTGCACGGAAACTATCATACTTTCAAATGGCATGGGGGGGGGGGATGAAGAACCCCCCCACCATACTTCCCAGAACTTGAGCAGCTCTGTCTGTTTCCCTATAGAGCAGCAGGTATTTATCAGTCTTGCCGTATTGGCTTGTATGGCAGATATTATTTGACTTGTGCGGTTTTGAACATTTATAACGATCCCTAAGCTTAAAGGGCACCTATTGGTTAAAGATGCTATCCCCAACCAAAGGTGCGGGCTGGTAGACGTTTTTTTTTTTTTCAAACACATCAGTTAATAGTGCTGCTCCATTAAACTTCTGCACTGAAATCCATTTCTCAAAAGAGCAAACAGATTTTTTTATATTCAGTTTTGAAATCTGACATGGGGCTAGCCATTTTGTCAATTTCCCAGCTGCCCCGGTCATGTGACTTGTGCCTGCTTTCTGGCAGGCTGATGTTCTTCCTTCTCAATGTAACTGAATAGTACGCAGTGGTTCATGGGTTTTTACAATTGAGTGCTGTTCTTAGATCTACCAGGCAGCTGTTATCTTATGTTAGGGATCCGTTATCTGGTTACCTTCTCATTGTTCTGTTGTTAGGCTGCTGGGTGGGGGAAAAGGAGGGGGTGATATCACTCCAACTTGCAGTACAGCAGTAAAGAGTGATTGATGTTTATCAGAGCACAAGTCACATGAATTGGGGCAGCTGGGAAATTGGCAATATGTCTAGCCCCATGTCAGATTTCAAAATGAAATATAAAGTTTGTTTGCTTTTTTAAAAAAAGATGCATTTTGAAAAAATGTTCCCCCCATGACAGTATCCCTTTAAGATCAATGCCATAGGAAGTTGTTTCTCTACCTTTGTAAAGGCACATTCAGAGAAACAGCTGTTCTTTAATAATCAAGTGTGAAAATATGCATTTTCACACCAAAATCTGTTGTGTGAATACAGGCCAGCCTTATGCCAGTTAGAGCACTGTTCCTACGTTTAAATGCAGGCAGAGAAACACCCTCAAGTGGCATTAGTCTAAGAGGAAGCAAACTTTGCAGAGAAAAAAAAAAATATATATATATACTTACTATTCATCTGGGTGATATGGAGGGGGACTTTCAAATGGTCTGGCCGACATGTTGTAGCACAAGTTTCCCTAGATTACCACAAGAAAGAGAACCCTAAAACAGAGAGACAAAATAATTTATTTATTATAGGACCAACAATATACAGTAGAACCCCCATTTTACGTGTGTCATACCAGAAAAAGATGATGTAAAATCCAGAAAAATGTATTAAGTAGAATATATACATGGTAAAAGAAAACAACAATGTAAAATTAGGGAAAATTTTAAATCAGGGAATGTAAAATGGGGGTCTACTGTATCTCAAATCTGAAAGGTCACAATCAAAACTCAAACAAACAGATGCTCGGGCACATGTGAAAGATTCCAGTGGAAAGTTGTTTTTCATTCCTGAAACACCAGCAATGGACAACAGGTTTGGTTTTCCTTTTGTATTCAGCAGGTCAAGGGAGTGGGTGCATCTTTCTTCAAAAACATTTACCCCCTGCCATGACGACTTTATAGAGAAGATGCCAGCAACTCATATTTCACATTAATTCAGTTATATTATTTCAAAAGCAGCTGCTTCCTCATGCTAAATACTGCATGTTTCTAAATATATCAACGGTTTGCTAAAGTTCCCAGCAGGACTTGGAACTAAGAAAATATCTATCTATCTATACACACACCTTGCTTTTAATACATAACAATAGTCAAATGACTGAGGAAATGTGTACAACATAAACAAATTGTTTATCAGTTGATACACCAGAATTTAAAGGGGTGGTTCACCTTCAAGTTAACTTTTAGTATATTGTAGAAGGGCCAATTCTAAGAAACTTTTTAATTGGTCTTCATTATTTATTTTTCATAGTTTTTTAATGATTTGCAATTTTCTTCTGTTTCTTTGTAGCTTTCAAATGGGGGTCACTGACACCATCTAAAAACAAATGCTCTGTAAGGCTACAAATGTATTGTTATTGCCACTTATTACTTATTCTATTCTGTCCCTCTCCTATTCATATTCCAGTCTTTTATTCAAATCAATGCAGGGTTGCTAGGGTAATTTGTACCCTAGAAACCAAATTGCTGACACTGCAAACTAGAGAGCTACTGAATAAAAAGCTAAATAACTATAAAACCACAAATAATAAAAAATGAAAACCAATTGCAAATTGTCTCAGAATATCACTCTCTACATTATACTAAAAGTTAACTCAAAGGTGAACAACCCCTCTAACACGAGATGATTTTAAAGAAGACATAAGCAAAAACATGAATGTGCCAGTGCAACTCTTAGATACAGAAGGAGTGCTTTAAGAAGTTGAGCTTCTGGTTACTTTATTGAAAATTTCTGCAAAAACCCCCACTTGTGCTGTTCCTGCTGCCTCCTTTCCCAGGCTGTTCAGGGGAGCCAAAGGCACTTTGCAAACTGCACTGTAGGATAGGAATCAATCAGCAGCTAGGCTGACCTGATAGGAAACTGAAGCCTGTCTTTGCGTCTGTGACTGCAGAGCTGGGATTGGCTGCCCCCCCTCCTAATATGCTTCTAGGAAGGGACCATTAGGACACACCTACACAATTTGAAATACAGACAACAGCCAGAGAAAATCTATAGGGAGCTCAAAAAAAGGGGCTAATTTTGAAGACAATATTAATACACAGCCCAAAGTAAATCCAGCACCATATACTATAAACCATTGCCTACAAAATTAGGGTTTTTAATTTATCCTATAGTGCTCCTTTAATAATGGCTAAACAGCATTTTCGAAGTGTGTATACCCTGGTCAACATCTCTGTTGCCTGCTCAGTGCAAGGATGATTTGGCTGACCATGCTCACTCCCAAATGGCACTGAACCATACCTTTGGCTAGCTAACCCAAAGGAGAGGATATGAGCAGGAGCTGTGGTTACGAGACCCCATACATAGTTCAGCATTAAAGAATAAAGGTGACCATAGACACAGAGATCCGCTCATTTGGCGGTTCGGCAAATGAGTAGATCTGTCCCAGATATGCCCATATTGAAGTTGGTGATATCAGGCTGATCATGGGCCCAAGAGTCCAAAGATCGGATCATAATGCATCCAAAATGTGCGGGCGGATCGTGGGACGCATACATGCACAGATGTGGCCGCAATCCAACAGGATTTTTTTAACCTGCCTGATCGAGATCTAGCCAACTTTCGGCCAGATATCGGGAAGCCTGTCGGATGGTCTCACACACAGGCCAATAAGCTAAGTCGGTAGCTTTTATGGGCCTGTGTATGGGGGCCTTAAGACTGCAAAGATACCTGAAGAAAAATTCATTCTTTTTTGGGTTCCGAAGAAAGAAAAAAAAAAACCACACTACAGTCAAATTGCTCTGCCTAACCTACAACGTATTCTGTGAGTTGGAATAAAACCACAGAAAAGAGCAACCTAATACTAATCTATAATACAGAAAGGGCTATGGTCTTGGTGAGGTCCAAGTGCTTCTTTGAGAAACATATGGGGCCTTAATGGGAAATAAAAAAAGATGAGCCCTTGCCTTAGACCACTGATCCCCAACCAGTAGCTCGCGAGCAACATGTTGTTCTCCAACCCCTTGGATGTTGCTCCCAGTGGCCTCAAAGCAGGTGCTTATTATTGAATTCCAGGCTTGGAGGCAAGTTTTGGTTGCATAAAAAACAGGCTGCCAGTCCATATAGGGGCTACCAAACAGCCAATCAGAGATCTTATTTGACATCCACATGGACTTTTTCATGATTGTGTTGCTCTCTAAATTTAAAAAAACTCTCTAAATTTAAATGTGGCTCACGAGCAAAAAAGGTTGGGGACCACTGCCTTAGACTATACAGCATTCATGGGAATGGTTATCCAGAATGCTTGGGACGTGGTGGGTTGTAGATAACAGATCCTTCCGTAATTTGAATATTCATACCTTAAAGGGGAATTCATCCCCTCACCGATTGAACTTCGGGCGCATGCACAGTAGTACAAACCCGCCCGGGAATCTGACTGGAGGGGACCTGCAGGGAGGGGTAAGTAGCAATTCAGGGGCATTTGCCCTGGGGGAAAGGTAGGCTGGGGGAGAGGGAGGGGGCAGGCAGTTAGCGCGGGAGCTGTTGAATTCCCCTTTAAGTCCACTAGAAAATCATACAAAAACATTAAATAAACCCAATAGGCTGGTTTTGTTTCCAATAAGGATTATATGTTAGTTTGGATCAACTACAGGGTACTGTTTATTATTAGGCAGAAAAAAATAATCTTTTTTGTTTTTAAAAATGGATTATTTAAATGAAATGGAGTCTATGGGAGATGGCCTTTCCATAATTTGGAGCATTCTGGATAATGGGTTTTCAGAGAAAAGATCTCATACCTGTACTTGTTTTGATGCAACAGAGGCCAATATGAAAATGTCAGCGCTACAAAATAAGTTGACGCTATAGAAATACATGTTAATAATAATAAAAATTTGTATTGTAAAAATTGCAGATATTGTATGGGAATGGTCAAACCAGTTGTCTATTTGTTCCCACATATGCTGTCTAAATGTAGGGTTACAGATAGGGCTCTGCAGAAAAAAAAAAACTACTGG
>CM044431.1:201430005-201444771 GCA_024363595.1 Xenopus borealis | reverse complement strand
AGCACAAGTCACATGACTTGAGGCAGCTGGGAAATCGACAATATGTCTAGCCCCATGTCACAATTCAAAGTGAAATATAAAAAAATCTGTTAGCTCTTTTTCGGTGGCGGGACAAGTCATCCGGGTGCCCTAGGCAAAAAGATTAGATAGAAAGAGCCAATACTGCGCTACTCCATTAGCAAAAAAGGGGGGGGCTACTACCTTGAATATCACCGTTCACACCAGGTTAATACGACACAGGTAATCTAAAAATAGAATGCAAAAGGAACGCACATGCAATATAGCGCTCCAGGCACCATTTTTAAACACTCTGTTGCTCTATGGGCTTAATTACTTATCTTAATTGAGACAATACAACTCTATGTGCGCGCTTCCTTTTGCATTCTATTTTTAGGGTGCCCATGGCAACCTGGCTGATTAAGTCCGGCTGTGGCTGCGCCAGTGCGCATGCATGGAAGCGACGAGGTGGGGAAGTGTATACACCATTTAAATGTTGCAGCCAGTGCAGCTTCCAAACATTTCAAAGGCTCATAGTACTTTACTGGCCGAGAGTCATTAGTTGGTGGATAATGGTGGAATTAACACATAAGACTCCTGTTTCCTACCAAAGGATCAACCCTGCTGTGAAGGGGAAGAGGCCGCTGCAGGGAGTTTCTGTACTTCAATTGTATTTCAATGTTCTTCTGTTAAGAGGTCAGAAGACCATTTTGTGCAATATAACCCCATTTACGATAACTGGTCACAAATGAAATGCTCGTTAAATTGAGCATCAAAACATACAAGAGCTTTGCAGTCTTATAGTGTCACTTGTAAACCTCCAATATGCATTACACTAGGGTGTATTTTACTCTACATAGGAGTGGCTTAGTTGAAACTTTTACTTGACAAGGCTATAAATATATTATGGATGTACCAAACATATATAGGACTAGAATTAGGGAACAAATGCAAGAAAGAGTGGTTTATACAGTTATCTCATGGGTAGAGACTATTTATATATTCCTTGAGTCGCTGGAAGAGCAGGGCATTTAGGATTGTTACACAGAACATAGCATTACATTATGCAAAACAGTGACATTTTAACACAAAAGTTTCAATAAACAGAATGTTAAACAGAGAGAGTCCGCCCTTACCAGAGTAACAAAGTAAGATACACATGCAAACATTGTCAGATCAGTCATTCTACTTTTACAAAGGAGTGTTCATTAGGGATGAGCAAACGTTTTGCAGCAAAAATGATATCCATAGACTCCAATGGGTAAAAAAAAAAAAAAAAGTGGCCTCAAAGGGTTGGATTCACCTATCACTATTGTTCACACCAATATCACCTGTTGGCTTTCAGTGCCACATCTTTATGAAGCCCAGGTAGCATTACCATAAAGATGTCTGCAAGACCAGCAATAAAAGACTTGGCACAATAATAGGGCAAAGCACTTTGTTAGCAGTAATAGCAGTAAATGTCAGACATGCCCCTCTCTAATGTTGCTGCTTTGTTTATATCCAAACCATTGCTAAGTATTTGAGGAGGGCAATACCAAAATACAGGTACGGGATCCTATAGCCCATTATGCATAAAGCTCTCCCATAGAGTCCATTATGAGCAAAAAAAGAATTAAAAGGATTTCCTTTTTCTCTGTAATAATAAAGCCATACCTTGCACTTGATCCAAACCAAGTTGCATGAATCCATACTGGTGGCAAAAATATCATGTTGGATTTATTTAGTGCATCAAACATTTTAAGCAATGTATGGTGATCCATATTATGGAAAGATCCCTTATCTGAAAAACCCCAAGTCCCAAGCATCACAGATAATAGATCATATACTTGTACAGGTATAGGATCCGTTATCTTGAAACCAGTTATACAGAAAGTTCTGAATTACAGAACGGCCATCTACCACAGACTCCATAATCTACATTTTTAAAGATGATTTCCATTTTCTCTGTAATAATAAAACAGTTTGTTGTACTTCATCCCGACGAAGATATAATTTATCAGTATTGGAGACAAAACCAGCTTATAGGGTTTAAGTAATGATTTTATACGGTCTGTGTGAAGATCCAAATAATGGAAAGACCAGTTATAAATTAATAAATTAATAATCTGCATATAAAACATCAGTTCCTCCCTCAGGAGTTGTTTTGATTAAATAGCGGTTTATTGCCAAATTATTCAGCAGCGCAAGGGAAACCAAAATGTATCGTCTGAGCAAAAATAATATGCAGCAATGGGTGGGGGTACAGATATTCTTAGGCAAAAGTGTAGGAACTAATAATTTAACAGAAAAAGGTGCCAAATGCACTGTACCCTATCAATTCCCCCAACCCCTCGGACGTTCCTCCCAATGGCCTCAAAGCAGGTGCTTATTTTTGAATTGTAGGCAAGTTTTGGTTGTGTAAAATACAGGGGTACTACCAAATATAACTGCCAGTTACGATAAGGCTAACAAATAACCAATCAAAGCCCATATTTGGCATCTATGAACTTTTTCCTTGCTTGCGTTGATCCCCAACTCATTTGAAGGATATAAAGGGTTGGGGATCATTACTCTACTCCAGTGATCCCGAACCAGTAGCTCGTGAGCAACATGTTGCTCTCCAACCCCTTGGATGTTGCTCCCAGTGGCCTAAAAGCAGGTGCTTATTTTTGAATTAATGGCTTAGAGGCAAGTTTTGGTTGTATAAAACCCAAGTGTACTGCCAAACATTCTCTCCTGTAGGCTGCCAGTCCATATAGGGGCTACCAAAAAGCCAATCAGAGCTCTTATTTGACATCCACATGGACTTTTTCCGGCTTGTGTTGCTCTCCAACTCTTTCTTAAATTTAAATGTGGCTCACGAGGAAATAAAGGTTGGGGACCCCTGCTCTACACAGTGGGAGGAAATAAGTGTACTCCGTGAACTGAATGCCCAGAAAAATGGAGTCATTGCAGCTACAGTGGTTTCCCTGTTATGGGACACAGCCATACAGCCACTATTATCACAGCAACAGAATATAGGGATTGTTTGCCTAAAGTAATATCACCAAGAGATGAACTACGTGTCTAATTTATAAGAACTCCCTGTTTCTTTAGTTCAGTAATGGGTTGAGGCACAGGTTACAAAGAGCCTCGTTCATACATTATTCATGTGTTTATTTGTACAGGAGCTGCCATGTTGGTTTCCTTACCTTGCTGCAGTAACGCAGACATAAAAAACAACAACTAAACAATAGTAAAGGTAGAAAGGATTGGAAATAAAATGGTTCCCAGGTGTAGAACAACACATTCTATCGCAGAATTCCATAAAGAGCCTATAGAAGAGGATTCTCACCGGTTACTCTCCAGCGGGAGTCGCCTTGGATCCGCCGACCCCTGGACGTGGTTTATCCACAATAAATGGTTCCTTAAACCACTGCTCCAGTCTCAGAAAACACTGCAAGTTGCTCGTTTCCCCCTGTCCGTCCTGTTTCGATCCTCCCCCCACTCCTATAAGGATCAGGGCGTGGCGGGAAGGCTGCACCTGAAACTCTGTGTGGGGAGAACAAACTGGTTTCTCTGGCCCCACACGAGCGCGCACACAAACAGGTTTCGGCTGGTGTTCTGTGATCGCTGTTGTTTCCCTGTGTCTACAGGTCCCTGTCAGGAGAAAGAAGTCCGCCAGTTCTTCCTCTTGTAATAACAATATTCCAATGGTTGTGGCTGGTGCGTACATGGAGAGGGCGTGGATCCTAATAATGGGCGAGGTCATAGCAGCGTTGATATTACTTGTGAGCTTTGACACTGGGAAATCATTGCTTCTTCTAGTGGTTTTGCTCCTGTGCTAGGCCTAGGATCATTTCTGTTAGGGATGCACTATTTTGGATTCGGCCAAACCACGAATCCTCCCTATAAGATTCGGCCGAATCCTAATTTGCATGTGCAAATTAGGGGTGGGAAGGGGAAAACATTTTTTACTTCCTTGTTTTTGTGACAAAAGTCAAATGATTTCCATCCCTGGCCTTAATTTGCACGTGAAAATTAGGATTCGGATTCAGTTTGGTCAGGCAGAAGGATTCGGCCGAATCCCGAACCAAATCCTGGATTAGGTGCATCCCTAATTTCTATGTGGCCTACAGAATAATTTTATCAATTAGGTAAACATGAGTAAATATGTGTTCTTTTACCCCTCATCTTTTTTTTTTTTTTCTATACTGTATATTCATTTACCCACATCTTTTACAATAAACTTAATCTTATCTCTGTCTTCCTTCACTCCTTCACCTTCCCCTTTGTTATGTCCCTCTGAGCTAGAGTCCTGCACCCGTACCCGACCCATACCTGCAACCCACGTTCTGACCCGCTTGGACCCACTACCTGACCCGCAAGTACCTTATCCGCGACTAGGGTTGCCACTTGGCCAGTATTTTACCAGCCTGGACAGTATTTTTGATTGTTAATCCCAATGTTATTAATAGTAAAAAAAGAAAAATATATAGGAAGACCATTTATTTTTTCCAAATAAAGGTGGCAACCCTATCTGCGACCCACTGACCATCAATAATCAGGAAGTGCTGTAGTGCTCATCGGAAGTAGGCATGCTCAGGAAAAAAAAGGAGGAAGTGCTGCCGTAAACCTGGAAGTGACATCATCGGATGTAGGCGTCATCAGAAAAAAAAGAAGATCCGCGACCCAATCCTTCACCTTCAAACCTGGAGAACCCCCGAACCGTGTCCATACCCTATTCTGAAGCTCCTACCTGCAACCCGCAGGGTACCGCTAGCCCACCGGTACCCGACCCGATGCAGGACTGTACCTTGAGCCATTGCCTTCATTCTGCCATTGCATTCCCCATTCTCTCCTCCTGTTCTCTCCCTTCAACTGCAATGTTCTTATTCTCCCCATAAAATAGTTTCTGCTTTTAACCCATTCTCCAAAATATCAATTTTCTTTTTCCCCACAGCCAATATACAAAGTGAAAATTTATACAAGGTCAAAACAGGGATATAACCTAAATAACTGTAAAAATCAATAACATTTCTGTAGTTTTTATGTTTTATTACCATTTTACTAATGAGGTTGAATTGCCCTTTAACCTGTAAGTCTTAGTTCTCCCAAGAGAAAACTGTTACAAAAGTGTCTTAAGTATATATTATGGGCTCTCTGCCAAAAGCCAGAGAAAGTTGTGACACTTCAGTAGAAATGCTGGACTGCAGGTTGACCTGTCAACAGTGGTACAGTTGGTATGCCTGGCATTTCAAGTATACAGAGGTCCAACCAGACTCAAACCAGCCCACTCCACAGTGACTGCCTATGGCAACTTACAGCTGCCCCTCTGACATTTGCCAGAACTCACAGATTGCCAGTCCGGGCCTGCATCGACAGTAGTTGAAATGCCAGGGCCTGATCAGAATTTTTTCTCTCTATCGGCCCTTTGCCTCTCTTTATCTGAATTCCTGGTCTATTATATCACCGTATTCCGGGGGAGCCATTTTTGTCACATTTCCTGCACTGCTGTAGGAGAGCACTGTGGTAGTATGGGTAACCATAAGCACCTACATACAGTATTGGAGGCCAGTCCCAACACTGTTCAGGTCAAGGTTGGAGTGAAAGTGCTGCACAGTATTATCAGCACAGTTAGACAGTACGTGAAAGAATATGAGGAAACAAGGACTCCTGCTCCATGACTGAATGGTGTCAGCTAGGAGTTCCTTTGCTGATAAATAAGGCTAGCAAACACTTGTAGAGGAAGTAGTGTGCTAACTATATTAGGCAAATACATTTTAACCCCTAAGGGTGGGGGCACACGGGTAGATAAGGGGAGATTTAGTCGCCAGGCGACCAATCGTCTCTTCTTTGGGGCAACAATCTCCCCAAACTGCCTCCCCCTGGCTTCTTGCTGGCTTAAATGAAAAGTCGACAGCTGGATGGTACTTGCGGAGCTTTGTTTTCTAAATTCGCCTAAAGTTTGAACAATACATCTGGTCAAAAATGTTGCTCGTAAAAATTATTTTGATGCCCATTGGTTTCAATGCGGTTGTAAATTTGTGAATTTTGCATTAAAGTTGTGAATTTTTCTGCAAAACGGCCCAGATTCGCCAGGCATGAATTTTTGCTGCAAATACATTCGCAAAACAAAATAATTTTTCGCCATTTTGTGAATTTTGCAGTAAATTTGCATATTTTTCAGCAAAGCGAAAAGGCCCAGATTCGCCCATCACTAATGATAAACACTGCACAGCAAGCACTAGCTCTCTGCATGCACATGGATGGCTTCCCTCCTTTTCCATTCAGATAATCACTCCAACTTGAGTATGCATTTTTAACACAATTCCAAGCTGATATATAATATATATATATAAAAAATAATATATTAAATATATGGACAAACAATCCCTGTTGTTTAAAGGGTAAGGCATTTTTTAGTAGCTGTATGCACAGAATGTCTCAATGTCAAATATATTGATAATGGGTTGAGTGCAGATGACCTCTTGTGTTTGTCTATATGTATTTTGTGGTCACAACCGGAGCCAAGTTTAAAAACAGGCCAACGTTTGGTCTCCATCTAAGACCTTTATCGATGTTCAGAACATGCCATTTATAACAGGATTCCCCCACTGGCAAATTTGACACCGTCCGTCCAACCAGAATGGTTGACGACCCCTCCAACCCCCTCACAACACTCCACTGTAGATTATAATGTACCGCCAACTGAAATGTATAAAAATATCAGGTCACCTCAGAGTTATGTGACCTGTATAAGGTCACATAACTCCGAGGTGACATAGTATATATATATATATTTTATATATATATATAAATTAGAATTCGATTTTCAGGGTTTCAAAATTCACATATTGTAGCCAGATATCGATCAGGAAGACCCATCAGAAGGCCCCATACACGGGCAGATACGCTGCCAAATTGGTCTAAAGGACCAATAGCAGCAGCTTTACCTGCCTGTGTATGGCCACCTTTAAAGTCTTTCTCTTGCCATCTTGTTCTACTGTTCCCAGCTTTGTCTGCTAAACTTGATAGCTCCCACTATTCAGATCTACAGCTACAACCCACTATGTGCAGGGTATGAGAGATATACAGTGCACTGAATATTTTAAGCTTTAGGTGTCAACAAATTACCGAAGCCAGAACTGGTAGAGGTAGTGAATATACATGAAAGAGACTTTATCAAAATGAAGAAGTTGTTAATGAGAACAAAAAGGACAAACAAAAACAACTGGAGAAAATGAAAAGTAAAAAAAGGAAGTAAAATTGCAGTTATCTGAGGACATAAAAGCAAAACATTTGAGAGGGCAACTGTTCAAATTACAAAATGGAGTAACAACAGTGCTTGTTACAGGCCATTGCTGAATGAGCGTCCTGAGAATTTCTGTCCTGACCACTGTGGTGCTCTCTGGAACCAATATATTGTGGAATCCATATCCCATTAAGAGCCATGATCACTCCTCAACACAATTACAGTCAAGTGTAGGAGAAGTCCTCTCCCAGCAACTTATATAAAATGTATATGGTCTAATTGTTCTCTGTTAAACAGTTATTAAAAAAATAAAGCATTACATAGAACATACATACATACATCTTTATCTAAATGAAACGAAGAAGATGGAAAGTAATTGGGTATAAGATAAGATGAGTGGAGTGATACATAAAGCCTCCTTTTAAGGAAAATGAATGTATTTCCTACCACACCACCTTTATATTTTTTGACACACTATTAGGAATTTGTTGCCACTAGGGTTGCCACCTTTTCTTGAAAAAAATACCGGCCTTCCAATATATTTACCTTTTTTCCCTATTAATAACATTAGGATCAACCATCAAAAATACCGGCCAGGCCGGTAAAATACCGGCCAGGTGGCAACCCTAGTTGCCACCTGCACACACACCTTCCTTGAAAGTGTGATGCCATCAAAATCTATCGCTCAGATGCCCGATACTTTCTATACAGCAAAAAAATGTCATTATTTTATTAGTTGATGGCACAATACATTTTCTATGATGTAGCCATTAAAGAATGTCTCGGCAGAGGAAGCAATATGACAGCCCCAACATTTATCAGTTACATGGTGAGACAAATCCTATTATGTTACTGTAAGACATGCTCATGGTTTGCTCATTCAGAGAAGCAAGAACCTTACAGCCAGGCCCGGACTGGCCATTTGTGGGTTAGGGCAAATGCCAGAGGGGCTGCTATAAGGTCCCATAGAAAGTCAGTGTTTAGTGGGCTGGTGGAGGCTGTTTGGGCCTCTATGTGGGCTGATGGGCCTCTTGTGTACCTGAAATGCCAGGGCCTATTTTAATTCTCAGTCCAGTCCTGCTTACAGCACAGCCATTAGGGGGGAAATATATATACATGCACACGTACTATTACTGTATAGCAATTATCCTTTTGACAACTTGAACGCCTCCTGTTTAGATTCAACTTCATGCTTTGCCAATGAGCTGTGCTAGATTAGAGTTTTCAGTGTATTCAGTTTATCAAAAGTAAATATAATTACAGATTAAAGTTGATAATTGTTTCGGAGGTCATTATGGAGTACACATTTTCTGATATTACATATCTTTATGTGAATGGGTGTTTGCTTTAAAGAAAGCACATAACACAGTGCAAATATAGTTTAAAAAGTGTCATGTTTTATATTTAAACAAAGGCCATTGCTGTGTTTTTGGGCCATGAGGAGCATCTGCTTGTGCTTGTCTCTACATTGATAGACACTGTGCCAGCTTGAGAGTAGACAGAGGGAATTTATACTCATGTGCCCTGAAATTCACTCCCTGTGGCTTCACCCAGGTGTAACACACTTCCTAACAAGCCCAGGCTGGAAACTCATGGGGGAATCCAGTGATAGCCACATCCCCTTCCATATCTGTTATAGAACTTATTTCCGAGTGCTATTTATCATTTTAAGCACTGCAAAGGACAACATTTTTTGTGATACAGGTATGGACCAGTTATCAGGAAAACCATTATCCAGAAAGCTCTGAATTACAGGGTCAATTCATCCACATTTTGGAAAATAATTTCCTTTTACCCTGTAATAATAAAACAGTACCTTGTACGAAGATACAATTGAGACACAGTTAATATAAGATTTAATTAACCCTTATTGGAAGCATAACCAGCCAACTGGGTTTATTTCATTTTATGATATCTGGAAAACCCCAGGTGATTTAATTCTACTTGCTGATTGGTTGAACCTGTCCAGAAGCAGTATGACCCAATAAGATTCATGCTTTTAAACAGGTAACTATTACATACCAGCTGTACACCTTTTTTCACAAATTTATACAATACAGTAGTTATATATAAACAGAACAAAATACCAAAGAAACCAATTAACACAGTATCTAAGTTTTATCTATCACCAGGTGGTCCCAATATGGAGCTTAACTAATATAGAGACCGTTTGCTTGGGCACATTAAAATTGTAATCATTAAAATGTACAAAACCAAAAAAATACATAAAGCAGAGTGTTAGCAAGTACACCTCAACAAATCTGAAGAAGGAGAAGGGTTTGAGAGGTAACCCCACATAATCACACCTCTGTGAGTTTCAGATGTCACCTCTTTGAAGAGTTACAATGTGCCTTTTGTGATTGTATTAGTGGAGGAGTTTATATGCCGAGAACTTCCCACACCAGTTGAACTGAAGAAGCTGCTCGGATGAATAGTGAAACTCAGCAAGTCCAGTTGTTTTTGAATTACTTATACCAGAGAAATCGATGTGTATCCAAATCATAAAAACATGAGCAGAACTGACATAAATTGCATCTGTATTTAGTAATCACAGAGATCAGCTTTCTCTGCAGTTATGTATATTTAGTGGAAGGCAAGCTTATTGTAAGTGCAAACACCAATTAAGTACAGGCACAAATATAGAAATGTTTATGGAAATTACATCCTACCACTTTCTAGCATAGAATTCTAGCTATCTATATAGTAGAAAATAAGGCATCAGCACTGTGAATTTACAATCTCTTGCCTTAAGGATATAGAAACACATATAGGAGCCTGTAATTCTCGTTACAGGTTTGCTTCCATTAATAATGACGACAGGCCCCTCAGCAGGATCTGAGTGCATCTGATGTCTGCATTAAAGGAGCACTAAACCTCTGCACCAAAAAGCCCCCCCCTTCACTGCCTAGCATTGTCCCCCTCCCTATACCCACTGTGCTTTAGTCCAAAACAAAAAAAACCTTTAAAAAATCTGACTCTAAACTGCAGAGCTCCAGGGCACCATCTTCCTGAGCTTTGTATTCTTTTGGGAAGTCACACTGCACATGCTCCAGCAGGCTTCATATAAGCACTGAATCTAGAAAGAACACAACACTGTTTAAAGTGATACTGACACTAAAAAAATTATTTTAACATATGAATGTACATTAAATGTTACCTATAGGTCATTTTTTGCCGAGAGGTTTGTTTTTGTATATAATGGTTAGTTGAATTTCCTAAGCCTGATTCTCTGACTTTGCCAACCTGACTGTCCCATCTCAGCCCGTTAGCTACAGTTTCTAATGCTAACGGACTCCTGCTGCACAAATATGGCAGCCCCCTCATACTGGAACATGGGGCAACAGACAAGCCAATTTTATAATAGATGTTAAAAAAAAGTTTAATTTCAGGTGTCAGTATCTCTTTAAGATGTTGCCCTGGAGCTCTGCTGTGCTGCATTTCAGGGTCAGGTTTTTTTTTTTTAACTAGCGCACAGTACAGCTAGGAAAAGAGTGCAATGTCAGGCAGTTAATGTTTTTTTTTTTTTTTTCGTATGGGGGTTTAGTTATTAACATTATTATTAACATGTATTTCTATAGCGCCAACTTCTCCTTTAAGGACTGGAACATAAGAAAAATACCATAATTCTATGGTTTCGTTTATTTCTGCAATTTTCTTATATATGCAAAGCATCAGCTGTAGATTTGTGCTATAAGAGAACAAAAATAATTTAATATCACTAACAATGTTAGGGTGGCTTATAACGTGTATGAATGGAAAATTAGCCTGTGTGTAAAACAGACGGATACTGTATGGCCATGTATATGGTAAAAGCACCATACTGATAATGTATGAGCAGATCAAATGGTCCCTTTAACTGGCATACATGACAAGACAAAATCGTCCAAACTTCCCAACCAAATCTGGACATGTATGGCAAGCTTTAGACTGAGCTAGAGTCCCGTCATTATAGGAAATCATACAGGCACTTG
The DNA here is from genome assembly GCA_024363595.1 of Xenopus borealis. NCBI lineage: Eukaryota > Metazoa > Chordata > Amphibia > Anura > Pipidae > Xenopus > Xenopus borealis. Next base: position 201,433,587 of record CM044431.1, on the reverse strand, counting down.
GATATCTGTAAATATGGAAGCAGAAAAATGGCTATTAAAATGTTTTTCATTATTGCTCCCCTTACAATATACCACGTGCATTCATTTTAGGTAAAAACAACTTGTGTCAATAGTTCCTTTTCCTGAAATATCCAACAATTCTTTTGTGTAAAAATAAATCATAAAATGTATTAGGTCCCGTTGGCACACATTTGCTGTTACTCAGATCAAGACATTGTTGCTAATTCTCATTAATTGCAGTGTTGAGCGACACCTTTATCAGTACTGCACAGTAACAGATTTTGTCTGTGTGAGTGCCCCAAGCAATCAAAGGCAGTAATAATAACAATAAAAAAAAAAAAACATTTTGTGCAGTGATATACATAAAACAGCATTAATGAGACATATTGCAGGGAAATTACATCTTAACTCCATACAGCCCCTATAAAACACAGAGGTGAGGAAATACAGGCACAAAATGGTTATTCATAAGAAATGAAACTAATAACACAGCAAAAGTCACAATCCTTGTATCATTGTAACTGGAACCAGTCCAGGCCTTGGATGTGGCATGATGGTGTCCAGCCAATGTAATGGATCTAATAGATAAGTATATTATGACTAAAGGTGGCCATAGACACCCATACAATATTGAACAAAACAAATTTTCATACAATATTTGGTGCGTGTATGGTAGGAAAGGTATGATATTGGCAGAAGACTTGGATATCGGTCGGCTGGTAAATAGGGCTGGACGGAAAATTTGATCGGATGCCTTTGAAAGGGACCCTTAACATCAGCCACTGTTTAGTGCTACCTGTTTATCCTACAATTCAGCTCTACACGTGTATCTTTTCCAAGTAAGATCATAATTGTACTGTCTATGGCCACCTTTACTGGTGTTTTTATATTTTGCCTGGGATTATTTTATTTCTAAAGAGGAATGTGAAGGCTATAGATAAACAATATAGGCTAGTTCATAGTGCTGGACTAGTGTTCAGTAGGGTTCACTTACTAACACAGGTGATCAACAGCACTAGAACAGTTTGTCTTTGCAAGTATTCTGTAATTCACTTTGAACACTCTACAACCTGTAGACAACATTGGTTGCTATGAGCAACAGCACTGGTGCAGTTTAGCACCTATCTTTGTCCCAATTATTTTAAAATGCAGATGTTCCCAAACAAGCTGCTAAACTCAGTTGCGTTCTTTTATCAGCAATTTTACACCTGGGCTGTAACCCATAGTGACCAATCAGTGATTGGCTTTTTTCAGTCAGATGCAGGTTGAACAGTGAAAGCAATCAGATTGTTTGCCATGAGTTACTGCTCGGGTGCAAATTTGCCCAATGTTTATAAATTTGTCCCAGTATGGCAGCTGTAGGCAACCTGAGAACACCAGCTTTCAGCAGCAACCAATTTACAGAACAAAAGTTCTAACTGCTTTCTGAGGCTGGAATGTCTCTACTGCAAAGGAGAAGGAAAGGTCCCGGTACAAAAACTTGCTTTTACATTGCGACTCACTTGCTGCATAGCATTGTTCACTTGTAGCAGTGTGCAACTTGTGTTGCCTTGGAAACCTGAAGCATTCCATTGACGATTTATTAGAAAGGGAGGAGGGTCACAGGTCTGAGAATATGTGAAATTTATAGGATATGGGAAATTGCTATGGATTACATATAGACGTGTATAAGTATACACATGCATCATCCCAGGTCCAGGGTACCATGCAAATGTGCAGTAGTCAGCGTATATCAGGCAACTTTTTTATTCTCTTTCCCTTTAAAATAAAATGCAGCAGCCTGTATTTTTTGCAAAGTGAACTGCAGTCACCTTCTTCCTGTGCAGTCCCGTGTGGTTACTGTACATGCACCATGTTTCAATTAAAGTACCTAGGGAAAAAGCCAGCCCAATTAGTAATTAGAAATAGATGGGGATTGTTAACAAATTGAGGACTGCTTTTAACACACTGGCACCTCCTCGTTGATTTTTCCTTTTGTTCTAACATAATCTTTGATCAATCAGCCTAAAAGCTGAATAATGGATCTTTGAGCAACACATGGGCTGTAGCTGTAAGGGTAAGAGTTGTAAGAAAGTTTTTTCACTTTGCACAGATTTACATTATCTTTCGGGCACAGCTTGCACTTATAAACATTAAGACTGACCATTCTCCAAGTCACAGTTCCCCAGCGTATTAAAAGAACGTATTCATAGTCAAATAAAAACACAATGAAATAGTATAATGTAGGGGAAGATGAAGTTCAGTTCATATGTATATTTACATCTTTCCTCAAGCTTCACATAAAGTCAATTAATTATATCCATCATTCCAGTCCATGACCTTGTCGTACTCCTGAATCCTTTGCTTAATGTGCGAAAGTTTATTCTTCAGATATTCACATCGTTCTTTCTTTTCTAAAAAAGTTGGCTCCTAATTGTGAAAAAAAAACTTATGTATATCAGCAGCCATTGGTTTGAATAACATTTAGAAATACCACAACGCATCATAGGCTTGGTTTATAACTTGTACAGAGAGAGACCATCAAACTATATACAGTAAAGAAAAAATGAATTGATTACTGCAGATTAGCTGGCCTTGCATTTTACTAGTACAGGTAATCCACGTTTTGTACTTTGTGCATACATTTTTTTAAAAAACCATTCTATTGGCTCTAACTATTTAACCTGCTTGCATAATCTTTGGAAAAGAATCTCCTTATGAATTGGCATTGGCCTTACAGGCTCCTGTAGCTTGTTATAGAGGAGAGAGCCCTCCAAGACAAACACCTATTTTAAAAGCGTAAGACAACATAAAAACACAGGACTGTGCTCACTGATCTTGTCTAAAGCAGTTAAGATAATAGCAGTGGCTATTCCAGTATACTTTAATTACTCTTGGAGTACCCTCACAAGCCTATTGTATTCCTGTATCTGATAAGTATATGATTTAATGAAGAGTTCCATTATAAGACTTGTTTTGTCAGGTACAGAGCCAAAAATACATTAGAGATTTTCACGTTTACATTGCTTACCAGGGAGGTAATCTATCTATGGAATTCAGAAAGGTTTCTTATACTCACATTCTTTTTCTTTTGGTATTCCTGAAGAACATTTGCTATCCTTTCATATTCCTGAAAATAACAGAACACATTTTAAGATAGATAGAAATTGGATTAAAATGGCATGTAGCGCTCAGACACATCAAGTTTGCCTATTAATTGATTTCTGTGACCTATATATAAAATCTGGCCTTTATATGGTCATAAAGAACCTTGGCGATTTGTAATATACAAGTACAGGTATGGGAACGGCAATTCATAGACCCATTATCCAGAAAGCTCCAAAGAGTCTCCTAAAGAATACATTTTATCCAAATAATCAACATTTTTTTTTTTTAAATATTGATATTTGTCTCTGTAATAATAAAACAGTACATTGTACTTGAGCCAAACTAAGAAACAAATCTTTATGGGAGACAAAACAAACCTATTGGGTTTATTTAATGTTTGATTTTCTAGTAGATTGAAGATCAAAATTATGAAAAGATCAAATACCTGGAAAACCACTTTTGTGAGTGGTTTGTGGTTTTTTTTTTTTTTTTTTA
>CM044431.1:201415712-201429882 GCA_024363595.1 Xenopus borealis | reverse complement strand
AAAAAAAAAAAAAAAAAAAAAACACCAAACACCAACACAAAATAATAACCAGGCTATTGTTCCAAAAACACCATTTCACCATGTCAGTTGCAGTACCACTTTCCACATTAAGTGGTGGCAATACAACACTAAAATAGTAACACCTCATATGGTCTGTAATGCAATATCAAAATATTTGCAGAATGAGTGTCCAACACGTATTTAAATAGCATCATAATAATTTCTAAAATGGATGCAAACAAGATGTCTGGGCAACAAACTGACCTTCATTTATACCAGCATAAGATCGTAGGAGGAGAATAATGAAGATTAAGAGAGAAAAATCATCCTCCCCTGCATAATATTGTTGCAGGGGAAGGACCTTTGCTTCAGAGTAATAATCCCAGCACTGTTTGCGAACTGTCACCTTTTAATCAATCAGAAAGAATAGCAGCACTGCCCAAAAAAAAAAAAAAAACCCTTACATGCTGATTTTCTGGGTTCCGTGGGAGTTTCTGCATTACTGCATCCAGCTCACTGAACTTTTTCACAACAGCCTGCACTTCAGCATGAAGCTCTTTGTACTCTGCAAACTGATCATTAAACACTGCTTTGTATCGATCTCGTTCATCTTCTGACTTTATGGCCTGGTATTTCCTGTGGAAGGGAAAAAAAATATATTTACATGTCTGGATTTTACCCTTTAAGGAAGAGGTGGTTAAAATATTCATGTCCAAGCCAGGGAAATACGTAACTTTTTTTTTTATTAGATAAATGAAGGCTTTCCAACAAAAAAGTGCTTTTGAAGATACTGACTCTAGCATGTTTACGTTAGTGCTAAGACACAAAATCTGTTTAAAGCAGCGTGTAGCATGTCAGTGGTACATAAGTTATTATTGTTCTTTATGCAGTATCAACCTAAACTATATAAATAACAAGAAACAGTCCACAACTAGAACCACAAGCCCACAATTTTTTAAAATTATAGTTTATCATGTACTCATATTTAGCGCTCTACGTATCACATGATATGCAAATACATAATACTCACGCAACGTAGTCTGGCATTACAATGGGCTTTGGTATATGTCCTGCTGGGATGTAGCCACTGAGAAGCTCAGGCTTCATCTCTGCTTTTCGGATACCTCTCTGCTGATCTGGGACATCATTGATATGGCCGTTTCCTAGTGCCACATCACGCTTAAAAGAAAAAAAAAGGAAAAGATTGTTTCAAGGTTCTAAAATCCTATGTCTGTTAGGATATGGTTATGACATTTCCACCCAAAAACAGTTTATTTTAGGGATGCACTGAATCCAGGATTCGGTTCGGGATTCAGCCTCTCAGCAGGATTCGGTCAAATCCTTCTGCCCAGCCGAACCAAACCCTAATTTGCATATGCAAATTCGGGGCAGGGAGGGAAATTGCATGATTTTTGTCACAAAACATGGAAGTAAAAAATTATTTGTAAATGGTCTTGCTATTGAAAACAGAATCCATCTGCTTATGTAGACTGACCCTAAGGGCATCCATCTAGCCGTTTATAGTCTCTCCACTACTGCCTCAGACTCTAGCTCAAGGGTGCCCAAAAGGTAGATCTGGATCTACCAGTAGACATTTAGGACAAGTCCAGACGAGGCGACTGATCTCCCCAAATCTTCTCGTCTGGACTTGCCCTAAATGTCTACTGGTAGATCCAGATCTACCTTTTGGGCACCCTTGAGCTAGAGTCTGAGGCAGTAGTGGAGAGACTATAAACAGCTAGATGGATGCCCTTAGGGTCAGTCTACATAAGCAGATTCAGGGAGATTAGTCGCCCCAGTGAAAAATCGCCTCTTCTTCGGGGGGACAATGTCCCCAAACTGCCTTATCCCTGCCAGCTAAACTGAAATTCACATGCGGCTGTTCGTTTTCCAAAGTCGCCTGAAGTTTCCTTGTGAGGCAACTTGGGAAAACGAACGGCCGTGTGTGAATTGGCGCAGGCGATTTCCAGTTTAGTGGGTGGTGGGGAGGGAGAAGGCAGTTCGGGGCTGGGACATCTAATCTCCCCGAATCTGCTTGTGTAGACTGACCCTTAGCTGGGGATCAGTAAATCTCAAGACACTGTCAACAAACAGTTTCTCTATAACACCCTCCTGTTTCATGCTTTTCATTCAGATATTTAGGGTCATTTGGACCCTAGCAACCAGCGTTTAAACAGCATTCTTGAAAGCTGCTGAATAAAAAAAAACTCAAAACCCGCAAATAAAAAAATGAAAACCAATTGCAAATTGTAACAAAATCACGCTCTACATCATACTAAAATTTAACTCAACCTCTTTAACAGCCATAATTCATAAATCGCAGGGTAAAAAGTAATACTATAATGTAATTGTGAGGTTTTAGAAGTAACTTTTTAACTACTGATAGTTATTTGGATACTAATAATTCTATCCACCTAATAGAGTTTTTTTTAGAGCAAACTTGGTCACTAGTAATTCTCTGTTTGTTGATGAAACTATTCTGGTATGGGCTATGAAATCAGAACATAAGAAGGGGAGTTAAAAAAATGTGCAGACATGTCTGTGCCCGTACATATTCCTTTAGTCATATAAACAAGCTGCTAAGTAATTCTCTTGGTTTTAACTGCATACAAAATGACTGAAGCAGAACCTTGTAAGAGAAACAAGAGATGGAAAATTACTAGAAAAATATTACATTTTCTGGCCAAATCTGAAATGTCCTTATGTGTTAAGGAATCAAGCAAACAGGTGAATCATGTGAATTGTTAAATCTATAATCATTGACATTTATTTATTTGACCATTGGGATTGCATAAAATCTCTCACACTTTATTTATCAAAGCACGAGTTGTGTTTTCTCCAGAAACTTGAGATTTTCAGGTTACACTAAAAATTTTCAGGTTAAAAAAAATAGATCCAAATTTTTTGAGATTTAGTATGCCATGAAGCTGCTAAAAGCCCGAATCTGAAAATATTCCAGCTAAAATCTGTTAAGGTCATGTAGAAGTCAATGGCATAGGTCACTAACTATCGATTTTGTTTTTGTTTTTTACAGTGGGCTGTGCTCGAAAATGAAATATATCTGTAGTATTCGAGATTTTTTAGCCTATACTTCAAGGTATTTAAAAGTTTTTTTCTCCCTGAGTGCATTCAATTGAGTTTTTTACATTAGGGTTTTATCATAAATAAGCAAACATTCGAGTTGTGAGTTTAGTTGAGGTAGAAGTAATATCTACGGGGCACAAAAACGTTTGATTATCACGCTTCTAAGAATAATACTGGAAAGAAATTATTTCATGTTCCAGGATGATTTTTATGAGCAATGTTGTGGTACAGCAATGGGGTCAAATGTGGCCCCTACTTATGCTAATATTTTTGTGAATCTTTTTGAAGAAACATATGTGTACTGTAATAAGCAATTTCTGAAGCATTGCAGGTGTTGGCTTCGATATATCGATGATGTCTTCATGCTATGGGAGGGGCCACAGGGGACCCTCGATAGGTTTTTTTGTGAGTTAAATGAATATACAAGATCTTTAAAGTTCACAATACAGGTAGATACACGCATGATTAACTTTCTAGATGTGTGGGTTTATAAAAATAATGACAAACTATTTACAGATTTGTATGTTAAGCCCACAGACAAAAATACCTTGTTGTTGTACTCTTCATCTCATCCAGCACATGTAAAAAAATCTGTGCCAAGATCCCAATTTGCACGTGTAAAAAGGATTGTCTCTGAAGAAAATACTTTAAAAATGAGGCTTGATGAGATGGAGAATAAACTTATAACAAGGGGCTATCCCAAAGATATTCTAAGAAAATCAAAAAATGAAGTAATGTGTCAGACAACTAAAAAAAGATCTAAAAAAGATGACAGAGTGGCTTTTGTAAGTTCTTATAATGTCCTCTCTAAAGATGTTGGTAAAATAATTAATAAGCATTGGAATATTTTAAAAACAGCTTGCCAGGGGATACCAGTCTTTCAAAACCCCCCATTATTGTCTTTTGGGAGAGCCCAATCCCTAAAAGACAAATTGGTGCGAGCGGATGTTGGAGTGGGCAAGGTGATGACACAAGTAACTTTTGGCAACACAAAGAATGGCACTTATCCTTGCCTCTCGTGCAAACAGTGCAATAGCTGTATTAAAGGGGATATAATATATCATCCACACAGAGGCACTACTTTTAAGATAAGAGGGCACTATACATGCCTGTCAACTTTTGTGGTATATGCATTAAAATGCCCATGCGGGCTAATGTATATCGGACAAACCACTAGACAAGCCAAAGAAAGGATAGGAGAACACAAATCTGATATAAAGAGAAAGGTAAAACAAAATCCTGTGGCGTGCCATTTTGTTGATGTAGGACACTCAGTTTCCCAGTTAAGGTTCCAAATCTTACAACAGATCCCTAGACCTAGGAGAGGTGGTGATAGGGTTAAACAACTATTAAGGTGTGAAGCGAACTGGATTAAAAAACTTGGAACCCTCGCACCAGGGGGTCTAAATAAGGAATATGAATTGTACTCTTTATTATAATGTTTTGAAACAAAAACTGAGCAGTTTGAATTTGAATGTTATTTAAAAAAATTCCCTAATATGTATATAGAGAAATGTTTACTGTTGTTTTTAAATGTCTTTAAATATGACACATTATCTTCCCCAGTGGTCACGAGAAATCATACTACTAAAGTAACAAAAAAATAAACCAATATGTTGCAAAAGAATGACAATATCAATGTAACCAAATTGAGTAATGGAAAATATAAGGATTGATACTTTAATTGATACTTTGATTAATGATACACTGTGACCACCAGAGGGCATTGTTAATGTGGGTATTTAAGGAAGTTCAACTATGCAGTTTTTAACTTTGTCAGCTTGAAAAAGGACCAGAAGGTCCGAAACGTTGCTGTGCCAGATGAACTCTGTGAAATAAAGTCAATTTTAACGCTACATGGGAGTGCTGCTGTCTACTTTGAGAAATTGACCACAAGGATGTGCAGGTGAACACATCAGCTGGCGTATTATGGGACACTAAACGATCTGATCTTTTCTGCTCTGGATACTCTTGCTCAGGTAAGTGTAAGTTATTGTTTAAAGGGATACTGTCATGGGAATTTTTTTTCCCCAAAATGCATCAGTCAATAGTGCTGCTCCAGCAGAATTCTGCACAGAAATCCATTTCTCAAAAGAGCAAACAGATTTTTTTATATTTAATTTTGAAATCTAACATGCGGCTAGACATATTGTCAATTTCCCAGCTTCCCCAAGTCATGTGACTTGCGCTCTTTACTGCAAGTAAGAGGGATATCACCCCCCCCCTTCCTCTCCAGCAGCCTAACAACAAAACAATGGGAAGATAACAGCTGCCTGGTATATCTAAGAACAGCACTCAATAGTAAAAACCCACTGTGACACCTTCAGTTATATTGGGATGGAAAAATAACTTACTGCAAGAAAGCAGTTCCCTCCTAAAGTGCTGGCACAAGTCACATGACCAGGGGCAGCTGCGAAATTGACAAAATGTCTAGCCCCATGTCAGATTTCAAAATTGAATGTAAAAAAAAATCTGTTTGCTCTTTTGAGAAATGGATTTCTGTTTTCCCATGACAGTATCCTTTTAAGTTCAAATCAAAGCGTTCAGGAAATGCAATTCAAAACAATGACTTACCATGACAATTGGAGGAGGAATCTGGTTAGGCTTAATCTGAAAAAACAAAAACAGAAGTGAATCTTTTTTTCTAGAGCTGGACATCAACCTGTTCTATAGAAACACTCCTGACACAGGACTCAGAATCTGCTCTCAACTCAATTGTGCTAAAGTTGGTGGTTTTGTATTTGGTTAGTATTGATCACATTTAGAATTACAGGAAAATACAACAGTGTATACCATTAAATATAAACATTGCTAGCTACCAGCTTGTTAACAAAATTCAAAGGGAAATTCCAAAGGGAACATCGGGGCTGCTTCACCAGTCCAGTGTTTTCTTAGTTTTCTGACAAACATGTGGGCCAGAAAAAGTGATTTGAGACTAATATGAATGAATACTCACAGGGTTTAGGGTCCCCAGAAAAGTGTTTGGCAGATCAGACTATGTATCAGTTAATTGGCCAAAAAATAAAATAAAAGAGCCATGATCCTCACAAGTACATATAAAAGGATCACCAATCAACTTAGCTAGCTTAGAATAAGATATTATGATTGCATTGGCACATCCATAAGAGGTCAGATCATTTAAAAAATGTGTAGGCTTTAAAGATTCCTCTAAAATGTTCTTTTTATACCAAGTGCATACCCACATAACCCTCTACACAGGGTTAAATATATTGTCTCATACAGCCCACAAATATTTGTGTATTTTCCCCTCTGATGTGTGTATTAATATTATTTACGATTATGGTTATATACAAACTGATATAGATTCTTACCTCCTGACCTAAGAACTCGCGTCTCTTCCTGGCTGATTCATGCCTCCAAAGCTTTAGGGAAACCATTGCACTAATGAAATAAATAAGCATGCTGACAAACAGGAAAATAATTGCTGCCGTTTGCCCACCTTCCACTCTGCAGAACGATGCATTCATCGGGGTGTTAAATAACTGGTAATAGCAAAGCCCACCTCGGTTAGTGTCATTAACATAAACAATTGCTGACGCCATGTAGAGTATAAATAAAGATACATTGATGCCAAATTCTGTTAGAGGCCACCAGGTAGAATCCAGCAGAATGGTTCGATAGTACATAGACATACCAAGAACAAGGAGAATTATAGTTACTATCCAGGCTAAACCAGCAACAACAAGTACAAATGGAGTCTTGGGGCCATTGTAATAGTAACCACCCTGCATACTTGCAGTGTATCCATATGGCTGAGTGTAGCCAAACATGTTGTACCACTCATTGTCCTTGTGAATATAAGCAGTAACACAAGCAAATACAGCTGCTCCAAGGAGGAGCTCTACAATGCATAGGATTCTTAGTAAGCCTGCCCAAGATTTCATGTAGGCATATCTCATATTGTATTCTTCTACTCTCTCGCTGTATGTCATTACAGTCTGTGTTTGGCGTCCCAAAGAGCCATAGGGGTCATGAGGCAACATAGCTGCTTCTTCTCTCCTAGAATTGTAGCTACCACCTGATCCACCATATGGGTCTTTGTAGGAACTGGCAACTGTCTTTGAGTCTCCTACTGAGTTTTTTCCATGAGGTTCTGAAGCAGGGAGAGATGGTGACCGTGGAGGTGAGCATGGAACGCCACCAGATATATAGTTAATATCTGACATTGGTTTTTCCCATTGATTTTCTTTTTTACCCTTGAAGATTTTTTTCCAGGAATCTGGGATGAACCTTCTAACAGGACGGAGTTCAAGTGCTGTGACTGGCTCTTCGCTATCACTTGGGTAGAATTCAGGCCCAAATGGAGGGTGTAGTGGGAGAGGAGGTGGTGGCAAGGGATCAGAGCTTAGAGCAAGTTCACAGTCATCCAGAGTCTCGAGGTTGCTTTCTGGGAAACGAGAATCGGCTGGTACTTCATCATACTGTGCCCAACGGCCATTTAATTTTCTGTCTTTTGTTCTGGGCCCTGAAGATGAGTCTCCTCCAGACATTTGTGATATTTCCTGCAATATAGTTATAATATAAAATAAAAACAGCGTAGCGATGATTTACTTCAGTAAGAACTATGAATTAAATAATACACTATCTATCATGTTAAAGGAAACTTGCCCTTCATTTAAGTGGCTTGGCTAAACAACATAAAAGTTTTACAGGTATGACGCCTGTTATCCAGAATGCTTGGGACCTGGGGTTTTCTGGATTTTCTGTAATTTGGATCTTCGTGATCTTCTGCTAGAGAAACATGTAACCATTAAATAAACCCAAATAGGCTGGTTTTGCTTCCAATAAGGATTACTTATGGGGTCTGTTTACCAAAGGTTGTAAAAATGGTCTATAACCCATCACCCATTATCGCAGAAAATATTCTTCAGGCAAAATTAACACCACTCGCATGTTTACTGAAGTGCAATGACACACATTTGTCTTGTGATAAGTGGAGTTACTTACGCAAGAGTAGCAGTTTGCTGCAGTGTTATTCCTGGTGAATTGTTAGTTGGTTGGCACTCATTTAAATCTAATGTATATATGTATGTATGTATATATAAATAAATGAAACTCCAATAGCACTGACCCTTCAATAAATTCTTCGCCGGGTGCTAACCAATAATATAAGTAATAATAGCCTAGAGAAAGTACTCACGGCATATTCGATCAGCTGTATAACAACGTATATTTATCCGTGCATGATGTATCAAATATATATATATATATATATATATATATATATATATATATATATACACACACACATGAATGAGTTTATATAAAACGGTATTTATTACCAGTTTATAATGTGTTATTAAATATACTGATGGCCAATTCAGTGCTACCAGGAATAAATTATTTTCCCATTCTATTAATTTTTTTAAATAAATTAGCTTAAAATACATTTATAAGTATTCTTTCCAGGGCAATCACAAATTTTCGTTGCATTTGTTTAACAAAACTGACTATACTCCTCTTTTACTATGTAATTTCTGTCTTTATTTCACAAAACACCACTCTTTGGGTGGCAATAAGAATTGGCAACAATTTTGTCTATATTTGGTGGTAATTCTGGTGATAATCTTTAGTAAACCTTGTGAGACAACTTATGTAGCATTTGTGATAATAGGCGTTAATATATATGTTCACCAGAATATTCTCAATGACAGAAATGATCGTATTTTAGTAAACTTCATCTAGCGGATTTTCTGGCGCAGGCCATTATCGCACCTTAGTAAACCTACGCCTATATCTTAGTTAAGATCAAATACAATGTACAGTTTTATTGGTAAAGAGGAAAAGGATTTGGATATTTGGATAAAACGGAAACTGGGGATAGACTTTCCATTTCTGGATAATTAATTCTAGGCATTTTGATTTTTTTATTGGAATCACCCCAGTATCAGCAACTAATTGCATTAATTACAGGTCAATTTTATCTTATTTGACCTGCTTGCTGCTTAGCTAGCTTGTAAGGTGTTGTCGCCCAGAATCACAGGATTTGGCAGGGCTAAAGAAGCATTTAGCTCATCCAATCTACTGATGAAATGCTTTATTCTGGTTTAAAAACTGCTGTATACTTGCCCCGAGCATTTCCTGTACAGAACCAGCCCTGACCACATTTACTGAAACTTCTATTCAAATTATTTATTGTCCTTTGTATAGAGAAGTTCTTTAGAAAATTCCTTTTCTCATTGAATCCAAGGGCACCTTCTAATATGCTATGAGCACAAATGTGGCTATTGACTATTGTTGTGGAAGATGCACCTGCTTTATTTTATTTCATGCCCCAAAACAGTGGAAAAAGGTTGGTCATGAAACCAGTGTAAATTGAAGGATTGACAAAACTTTTGCATTAAACTAGCAATCAGAGGCTGAGTGGCTGTCCTTGACACTTAAAGCTGTCAAACTCTTGCTCTAGAGATCTGCAATCAAATCGAAATTTCAAATTAAGGCATTTCAGAACCTTAAAAACATGAGTTTTGACTTTCACATACACAATATTATTTTAATAATACAGGGAGTCCTCAGTTACATACACCAAACTTACTTACAGCTCACTCTTACAAACGAGGGCTGTTACAGTAACATACTATGGTTTACTTGACCTTTATTTGTATTTTGCTCTAATAAACCACCTTCCCCAATCTCCTCTGGTATGTGTTGTGCAGTGCCGGCCTTAGGCCGATTGCACTGATTGGGTTCAATCGGGCCCCGCGCTCCAAGGGGCCCCGCAGTCCTGCACTGCTTTTAAAACTTCTCTCTAACCCACAGCCCTCTGACTTTGCACATTGGTGTGCTGCCTCTGCCAATCAACCCAAATAGCTCACTGATAGGCTGAATTATCTGTCATTTAATTGTGATGACTGATTAAGCTGACAGCCAACCATTAAGCTGCAGACTGAGGGTGGGAGCAGATGCAATAGGCTTCCTAGCAGGCCCCGCCCCAGATTTTCATATCATAGAGTCTGCGTAGCTTTGGAGCGGGAGTCGGCACAGGAGTGAGGGAGTGGCTGCTGATGGCTGTGGCTGCTGAACCCCAAAAAAGAACAGGACACACCATGATGTACCACTACTGTCATTGGTGAAGAAAGTGAGAAGACTGCCACATATAATTGAGACTAATTGCCTGCCTGCCACAGTCTTCACTGCTCAAGGTCTGCTTACACCTTATTAACACTGCGTGCCCTGGAGCTGGGGCCTGAAAGAGGAAGCCAAGCCCTCTACCCTGATGGACAGCCAGAGGTGAACAATTTAAGAACAGCAAAGCAGAAGGGACTAGGGAGTTAGCAGCCTTCACATGTGAGTGAAGTGTACAGTGTAACTGTCAGATGATACTGTCTCATTTACTTATACAGAAATATGCACTGTACTGATTTGATTAGTATTTGAGGTTATCAATTTGTTATTGTTTTCAGTTTTAGATTTTATTCATATAAATTATGTGTTTATTCATATAAATATGTTTTTAGCCAAATGGAGACATAATTATCGATTTTACAAATATCTTACATACTTGGGGTCAGTAGAATGCTGACCCATTCTACACTGGTTTTATTAGTATTTCTGGAATTATAGTGTGTTCATTATCTGTCTCTACAGTGATATTTGAGTGGTCATTGTTTCTAAAATAATGTTCCTGTCAAGCATACTGGTATGCCAAGGGTTATGCTTTGCTCACAATTCATTTTTACAAATATTTTACTGGCTGATTAAAGGAGAAGGAAAGGCTGGAGACACTTGGGGTGCCTAACATTTGGCACTAACAATTGTATCTACTTTTCTGAAACCCCAGGCCAGTGCTCTAATTAGCAGAAATGTGCACCGGCCCGAGGTTAAACCATTGAGCACCACAGAGCTTTCGACTTCCGTTTTCAATTTCCCCGGACTAAGGCATGTGTAGTTTAATAAAAAAAAAAAGACTTTTTAGGTGAAGTTCAGATTTTTGTTCTACTGCGCATCTGCAGCCGCGTGAAGACAGAAGAAGACGGAAGCAGATTGCTCCGTGGTGCTCACTGGTATATACCCAGGCTGGTGCAGATTGCTGCTGATAAGAGCACCGGCCCAGGGTTTCAGGTAAGTCAATATAATCACTTGGGGGTGCCTAACATTTGGCACCCCCAAGTACAGCAAGCCTTTACTTCTCCTTTAAGGGCCTTTGCTGCTATGTTGGACTTTCTTGTGCTATTTTTTGTTTATTCTCATTCTTCTCTCACCTGTTGTTTTGGTTAATCTACTAATCTAAGAGCTCCCAGGCTTTCTCACCAGCATATTTGTATTTTGGTGGGTTCTGGAACTTTTAGTTCAACAACAGCAAAAAGGGAATACAGATTGGTCATTATCACTAAAGAATTTTCATGACAGATTTCATTGCAGTATGTTCACTCCCAAAAGCCAGTGGCACATGTCTGGCTTTTATTAAATATTAATATCAATTATTTTTTTATCACTTCTTCAATTAAAGGGGAGGTACATCTTTAAATGACTGTTTAGTATGTCATAGAATGGTTAATTCTAAGCAACATTATTAGCCTACTTCTACAAACTCTTTCCAGCTTTTTAAATGGGGGTCACTGATCCTATATATACAAAAGCGTATAGTCATTTTTCTGTTGATGCCTCACCTGTTAATATTCAATGCTTTTATTCAAATAAATGCATGGTTGCTAAGGTAATGTGGACCTTAACAACCAATTGAAATTGTAAACTGTAGAGCTGCTGAATAAACTACAACTTATAAAACATAAAAACCCAATTGCAAATCATCTCAGCATATCTAAATCATACTAAATGTTTACTCCGAGGTGAACAACCCCTTTAATGCAGTACTGCATGATTTTAGTGAATGACAGAGGGGCTACTGTAAGATGCTTAAAGGGGTGGTTCACTTTTACACTAACTTTTAGTGTGTTATAAAATGGCCAATTCTAAGCATCTTTTCAATTGGTCTTCTTTGTTTTTGTTTTTTAATAGTTTTTCTTTATCTTCTTCTTTTGACTCTTTCCAGCTTTGAAACAAGGGTCACTGAACAAATGTTCTACAAGACTAATAAACTGTTATTGCTACTTTTTATGTAGTTTTTTGGGAATTTTTCACTTTTTGTTTTTGTAAAATACAGAGGGATGAGATACTACTGTATGTAGCTGAGGGAGCAGCCATTTAACTGGAAATGGGCAAAAGGGCTCATGTTTATATAACAAATGAGCTGTGTTGATACAAGTAGTTTTGTTCAAACAGGAGTATAAACAGAAGCCAAATGTCTATTCCTGCCTTTCTAATATAAAGTAGGACATGTTGCCAAAGAAATGGTTAGTTTTGTAGGTGCTGGATTATGAAGAAATGTTTCTGGCCCTTTAAATCTGGGGGCCCCCAAAAAATTTGCCCCAATTGGGCCCCGCAGTTGGTAAGACCGGCCCTGGTGTTGTGTAATCTAGAGCACAGAAAGTTAAAAATAAATATGATGTTAAGACAGACATCTGTCCAAGTTGCATTTAATAAGTAAACGTATATGTTTCAATTTACCTACAAATTCAACTTAAAGGGGCTTATCACCTTCCAAACATTGTTTACAATTCAATTGTTTTTAGATTGTTCCACATATATACTTTATTTCAATTACTTTGCATTATTAATTTTTTTTCTACTGTTTTTCCAAAATCTAAGTTTAAAGTTGAATGTGGGTGTCTCTGGTGTTTGAGTCTGGCAGCTCAGTAATTCAGTTGCAGATTCTGAACTGTTACAACTTTGCAACATTTAGTTGATACATTTCTCAGCAGCATCTCTGGAGTATTAACAACTATTGTATCAATACTAACAGCTGCCTCTAATGAAACCCGACGGATTCTGCACAGCAGGGACAAAGATAAGAAATATATCAACTAAATGTATCAATTTAGAACAGTTTACAGGGTCGACGACCCCCCCCTGAGCTGCTTTAGAAGGTGAAAAATGACACTTTATACTTCATAAATAGAAAGTCATTTAAAAAGTTGTTATTTCTGGTTATCTATCTGAAAACAACTAGTTGTTCGAAGGTGAACAACCTTTTTAAGAACAAACCTTTAGAACCCATCTCGTACGTAACCAGGGGACTGCCTGCACTAAGTAATAAGGTTCTTAGATAGTGAGGAATATACACAGACCTTTCCCTTCACAGCTCATTTATGACATTGGTGGTTTGTGTGTGCTTTCGTGCGTTTAATGTATACACCCATTTATTGCACAAAACTGCATAATATGTTGAGGTTTTATAAATGCACATTAGTAATAATAATAGCTGTTACACAGTTACAGCAAATGGCAGTTTAAACATCCCTTTACTAGAATATTATAGCAAACAGGGTTATCTAAATTCTAAATAACATCTAAATAAATTGCCAAATTAAATAAATTGTAAAAAAATGAATGTTTGAAACGCTGAATTTAGGTTCTGCTTGAAAACGTTTACAATCTAATTAGAGGCATGTCTGTAGAGCACTGAACTAACCTACAAGTGTAGAAAAGGCTCAGCAGGCGCAGGCCTCCTTTAGAGAGAGCTGTGCCTGGATCTCCTGCTGCTTGTTTTTCCCCATGATTTGAGATGGTAAATGGAATAAGCATTAATATACCCAGTCAACCTCATCATTATCAAACATCATATTTTCAAGTCAAGTCATTATTTATTGCCATTTGTACCAGGAGTACATAGGAATTTCCATAATCATATTTCCATGATTCAACTAAATAATTGTTGTTTGAGAAAGTTACACGCTTAGGTGGTGAGGGGCTCTCAAAAGTTTACTGAAGACTCCTATGTATTTAATTAGCAATTATGGGGAAGTTAAATCGATTCCTTTGATATATACCCACTTCTTCTGATTATTTAGGAACCTTATAAAGATACAACCTATTTAAAGGGACGCTTAACTATAAATGGATACGGTCATGGGAAAACATGTTGTTTTCCAAACACATCAGTTAACAGTGCTGCTTCAGCAGATCGCTGCACTGAAATTCATTTTTCAAAAGAGCAAACAGATTATTTATATTCAATTTTGAAATCTGACATGGGGCTAGACATATTGTCAGTTTCCCAGCTGCC
>CM044431.1:201385244-201415317 GCA_024363595.1 Xenopus borealis | reverse complement strand
GGCTACAAGTCGTCAGGCGACAAAATGCCCCCGAATCTCCCCGTCTGCTCTAGCCCTAAGTAGGAGTATTAACAGCCTGCCAGGAAGTAGTTCCATCCTAAAGTGCAGGCACAAGTCACATGACTGGGGGGCAGCTGGGAAAAAAGACAATATGTCTAGCCCTATATCAGATTTCAAAATTGAATTTAAAAAAATAAATCTGTTTGCTATTTTCAGAATTGGATTTCAGTGCAGAAGTCTGCTGAAGTAGCACTATTAACTGATGAGTTTTGAAAAAATCACGTTTTCCCATGACAGAATCCCTTTAAGTATGTTATAGAATTGCCAGTTCTAAGCAACTTACAATTGGTCTTCATTTCTTTATTTTTTATAGTTTTTGAATCATAACTTTTGAATAGGGGTCACTGACCAACTGTAATGCTACAATCATCTTGCCATTCGGGCAGTCTTCTATTCATATTCCAAACCCCTTTTCAAATAAATGCATGGTTGTTAGGGTCATATGAACCATAGCAACTAGACTGCTGAAACAGCATACTCGAGAGCTGCAGAATAAAAAGCTTGATAATTAAAAATCCACAAATAATAAAAAGGAATTGCATATTGTCTCAGAATATTACTCACTTGTCTTTACCATATTAAAAGTTAACCCAAAGGTGCACAGCCCCTATTGCAATACACTGCTCATTATAGTCCCATAATGCCCATGCAAGGTAGGGGGTGTACTGAAATTCTGGATCCAATGTAGGAAATGTACTAATTTCTTTAAACAGTATGGACAAAATAAAGTTAGGGCAAGGACGTATTCTAAAAGAAATATTTGAAGCCATCTCATTCTCCCCCATCAAAGCCTGTAAACAATAATGTCAGAATTTTTGGTAACCAAAAATCACATTGGCTATCAGTATTTTTTTATTGCTAGTCTTTAGTTTGTTTTACGTCAAAACTAATTTTTTTGTAATAATCACCATTGCAAATACAGAATCCTCAGCACACAATAACAAACACAGAGCAGCAGAGGAATGAGTTTAGGTGGCAATATACATAAACAGGGATGTGCAGGATCCTGAGGAGAAATCCGAGAGGAGGCGGTGCAGACAGAGAAACACCATAAAGAATGTGCGTGATTGGCAGTGGGAGGAGCCACAGGAATGAGTTCATGAAATGTCTTTTAAAGTAACATTGGATAGGGATCTGGGCTCTCTAAGCATGATGGGAGTCGCCGTTCATAAGCATTTTGGCAGTTACAATTTACATTTGCTACTCACCTGCTGTGTATGGGCGAAGAGGAGTACGTTCAAAATGCAGCAAGTTCGTAAAACTCCTGCTTTGTCACCTCGCTCAGCACAGTCAGCTCTCTCACTCCTGGGAGGCGGCCAGCACTTTCTCTTCACTCACAGTCTGTCCCTCTCAGAACAGCGCGTGGGTTCTACTCGGAGAGAAACTTAGGGATGAGATGGCCTGGCCGCACCACTCCATTTCACGTAAGAATCTACTTTCAGTCACACTCTCACCTGTCGCTTTCTCCCCCCACCCCGTTACCAGCGTCCTTTTTCGGTCACGTGACGGGCACGTTAAGTATACGCCCACTCTCCGCAGGTAGCCAGACTCACCTACGCTGGGTGTGACGCGCAGTCGCGCATATCTCTGTGAGCACCGAGGTATTTCCTTTCTGGGTTTGTCCACGGTGTCCATATCTGTATTGTATATAGTGGGATTGGTTTTATCTGCCTCTCTGCTGACACTACAACTCAAAGCATTATCAGGCATTGTGTAATAAACTTGTTATTATAAGGCTGCAAATACACAGCTCATAGAGAAACAGATTTTGTGATATATGGTATATTTCCTCAAGGCATGCGGAGGTATTGCAGTGGTAAATAATGAGACATTTTTTTAGAGGAACAAAGAGACAGTGAAATAGCATCCCCAGCAATTACCCTTTTACCTACTCAACCATGAAGTCCCGTGTGTGACTGAATAAAGGACATCAATATGTCAGGGAAGTGACACAGATCTTACATTATAGAAAGAATATGAACAGGTTCAGGTCTGGGAGTCGAAATAGGCCTTGGCATTCCAAATATACAGAGGCCCCAACTAGGGTTTGCCACCTTTTCTTGAAAAAAATACAGGCCTTCCTATATATTTACCTTTTTCCTATAAATAACATTTATGATGACATACATGTATGATGACATACACCTGGTTTTGCCTCCAATAAGGATTAATTATATCTTAGTTTGGCTCAAGTACAATCTACTGTTACTGCTATTAGTATTACAGAGAAAAAGGAAATCATTTTTTAATATTTGGAGTCTATGGGTGATGGCCTTTCCGGAATTCTGAGCTTTCTAGATAATGGGATTCCGGATAATGGATCCCATCCCTGTCCACACCTTGGTGGCCAGTATGCGCTGGTACAACCAATTGTGCCCAGTGTCTAAATAGGGGCCCTGAGGCTGCAGGCCAGGAGTGTGCATACACATGCATACCTCTTTTCAGCGCATCGGCACAACCGGGTTCAGGGAGGGAGTGGATCTGGGCCAGTGGGACAAAAAAGAGCCAGGGCCCACCAGGTTTTTTCCCGGTGTCCCGCCAGCCCAATGCAACCCTAACTGTGCCTTGTGGCATCTACTTGATAACATTGTGGAAATGTATGTGAAATGATGGGTTAAGCTGGCCGTACATGTAACAATAATTTTCATACAATTTTCTGTAGGTGAATGTTGAGTGGACAAACACAATCTGTCTAATATATTTGTGCAATGGATACTGGTCCGTTTGTCAGACAGAGAGGTTTGGCTTAAAGGACAAGGAAAGTTAAACTTAAGAAGTAGGCTATAAATGTGGTACATTGTGTTTTTGGCTTCTGTACCAACCCCAGCCCTTTAGCAGTAAAGATCTGTGTCTCCCCAGTAGATGCCCCAGTAGCTCCCCATCTTCTTTTCTGCTGATTCACTGCACATGCTCTGTACTGATGTCAGTTACTGAGCTTAGGGACCGACTCAAAATATACAGTACACACAGAATAGAAATGTCACAGTATAAGGCAGATTAGTAATTAATATGGATAATTACTACATGGCAGCACAGATACCAGTTCAACTAGCATCAGAATTTAATAATCAGCCCTGTAGCATCAGTTTTTTATGACAGGTAACGCTCATTTTCTACTTGATAAATTGTGATGACCCCTAAGCGAAGTGCCACAGACACTTTCCAAAATATTGACCCCCTTTGACAAGTCCTGGATCATTGCTGCTACTGAGAAGCTGAAACTTTAGGCTGGTGTAATAAGTTCAGTGTATATATAACATGGCATTTTTAGTCCTATTCATTTTTAGGGTTTCCTTTAAAGGAATTGTTCAGTATAAAAGTAAAAACTTGGTAAACAGATAGGCTGTGCAAAATAAAACATGTTTTCAATATAGTTAGTTAGGCAGAAATGTAATGTATAAAGACTGGAGTGACTGCAAGTCTAACCTAACAGAACAGAACCACTACTTCTTTCTTTCAGCTCTCTTTTGTTTACACTGACTGGTTACCCTGGTTACCAGGCAGTAACCAATCAATGACTTGAGGGAGGGCCACATGGATCATAACTGTTGCTTTTGAATCTGAGCTGAATGCTGAGGATCAATTGCAAATTCACTGAACAGTTATGTCCCATGTGCCCCCCCCCTCAAGTCGCTGACTTACTCAGATTTAGAGAGTTGAAAAGCAGGATGTTGTGTTGTATTCTGTTATGTGAGACATCCACTCATTCCAGCTTTTATATATTACATTTTTGGCTAACTAACTATATTAGAAACATTTTTTATTTTGCACAGCCTATCTATTTAACCGGTTTTTATTTTTACCCTGAACTGTTCCTTTAAAGTGCAGTATTCATGGATCTCTACACGAGGGCATGAATTTACATGAATTCAAATAGTTCTGAGGAATTGAAGATGCAGTAAATACTTAGAGACTGGGTAGGCCTTGGTGGCAGTTATGCAGAATTATATCTTCCACTTAATAGGAGGAATGGTAAAAGTTGGGCTCTCTTATTAGAATCCACAAGATACCCCTCACAGACAGAGCAAATGAGATTTTTAGCTCCACCTTGTGGCTGTAAAACAAATGCAGACAAGCAGATTTACAATTTATTACTTCTCGTAGAAAATCTTTGGGTCTTCTGGAAGATTGCTCCAACTGCGCATGCGCCCATACATCATTGTCATTCCAAAGAGAAGATGGCGCCCGTGAACTCAAATGTCCTGAATCTGCATTGAGGGGTAAGTAAGAGTTATTTACCCAGGGTACCACCTAGGCTGGGGGATAAGGGATGGTGGGTCTATCTAGGGTAGGGTTTATTTTTATTTATTAAGGGTTTGGTTCTCCTCTAAGGTGTTCCAACATCTATTCTCATACCTTCTCCAAAGTTGAAGTACACAATATGTGAGCTTGGAGGAAGCGCTTTTGTGTTTCTCCAGCTCAGAACTAAAAAGACTTTATTGACTCAGGACAAGTGCAGGAGCAGAACTGGGACTTACAGATGACCGAGACGTTGTCAACGTTTCTGTGCCCTAAGTAATGTAACTTCCTCACCCAGCCACAGCGGCAGCACTCAAAAGTGGGATATTACTTGTATGTAGGCTTTTGTTTATGCCCATGATTTCATGACTACAGTTTATGGAATACAAGTTCAGTAGAAGGCACAGTAGGACAGTAAAGGGTACTTGCAGTTGTGACTCCAGAACCACCACATTTTCCATCAGGGACCTTGGTTCTTCAGTTATGTATATTTGTTACATATTGCCATACTTTGAGGTTTCCTGTATGTTAGGACAATTTAAATCCAATCAATATGTAATTAGTGCTTGGAGGTGCTTTTTAGTGAGCATATAGCATTCATAACCTATGGGACCCCTTCTGTTTTGGGTGTGACACCATGATTCCCCTGAATACTGTACATTTTCCACTTATGATAGAAAACTAAAATAAATTAAACCAAGTAGTATAGTCCTGCGCGGGTCCATTTTTTGGGACCCATACCCGCAATCTGGACCCACGACCCGCATTCTTACCCGCTTGGACCCGCGACCCGACCCGTACCCGCTGACCATCAAGAATCCGGAAGTGCTGTCATTATCGGAAGTAGCCGTGATCAGAAAAAAAGAAGTAAAACAGGGACCTTAACCCGCCAACCTGCAGAACCACCGGTCCGCTTCTATACCCGCACCCAGAAATTCTACGAGCAACCCGCAGGGTACCGCGGAATTTTGCGGGTACCCGACTCGCTGCAGGACTCTACCAAGTAGCATAATGGATTTGAAATCAGCTCATTTGTCTTAATTTGCATCTAGAAAAAAGTTAAGAGACAAGCAGCAACAAACCTTAAACCAATTTACAAATTGCTATAAAGCAAAGCATCTTTTAATTTTGGTTCCAGTACATACAAAATAAAACAACAGTGTGTGATATTTATTCAGAAGCAAAATATTTGCTGACCATATATGTTAAGATCTACTGGTTTGGAGAGGACTTATGAATGACCCAATACACAGGCCTGTGGAATCTGCTGACTTGGTCTTGAGGGGGCAGCTGTTATTGGCATGTAGCCACCTTCATGTTGCAGTTGCAGTTGAACAATATTGAGTAAGGAAAAAAAACCTGCCCTGCAAAACAACAGGACCACAACCTACACTGCCTGGACTTGTGAGGGGCGGAGTATGGACTATGAATGGCTGAAGGCTAGTTCTAGCCCTGCTTACGTGAATGTATGCAATTCCTGTATTTAACAATCCAGTTTTGTTTTCCATCTCTCAAACAGGACATTATTGTATTAGAGAGGGTACAGAGAAGGGCAACTAAGCTGGTAAAAGGTATGGAAAATCTTCGTTCTGAGGAAAGACTGACCAAATTGGGGATGTTCACGCTGGAGACGAGGCGCTTAAAGGTGAATGAACCCCCCCCCCGCACAAACTCAATAGTGGTTCTCCAATTAAAATCACTCTAGAATGAACCAGTAAACATAAGTAGCTGCAAGATATGATCTTATTTATACAGAACTAACATCCTACAAGGCAATAGTAAGGTTGGAAACAAAATGATGCATATTTATATCATGAAATATATGACTGGGGGCAGCTGGGAAAAGAACAATATGTCTAGCCCCATTTCACATTTCAAAACTGAATCTAAAAAAATCTGTTTGCTCTTTTGAAAAATGGATGAAGCAGCACTATTTACGGATGTGTTTTGAAATGACAATGCATTTTTTTTCATAAATTCCTATTTTTTGGTTAATGCTGAACATAGGTGTACACTTTACCTTTAATGCAAAGAATTGATATTACTGCAGTAGAAGCAGTGATCGATGTACTTGCTGCAGTTATCAGACTATATGTCAATCACATATTAACTGATTTCAAGAGAAAATATTCTATTTAATGATCCAGCACTTGATCAGTTTCATACAAAAAGAGAGTTCACCTGGTAGATTCAATAACTTTTCAAAGTAAGTTATATCATAACCATATATGCTACCATTCAGATCAAGACTGAATGCCAAATACAGTAATTTTCCCCACAAGTTGGATTCTTCTCCATCAATGATATTCATCTTCAAAATCCATTATCCGTTTTTAGAAGATGCCATCTACAGTATATACAGCTGCTCTTACTGTAAATATATATCCTGTTGTGTTCTGTTGCTCTTACCACTTCCACCTAAATACACAAACATCTGACTGGGCCTTTCAGCATTATATTACAGATATAAAAGTCTATGGTTAAATTTCAGAATCAGTTGTTATCCTTTAGCCACTGCTGAATCCACTGAGTGATCTGCTCTATGTTTTGCTCCAAATCCTCAGGTGTATTGCTGGGTAACTGGTGCACAATTTCCTTTTGATACGACTCAGCTGCTTCTTCATAAATAGTCTGGAATATCTCACACTGGATGTTGTCCTGTAGTTTCTTTTCCTTGTATCCCCTCAAACAAAACAAATAAAAAACAGTTATTAACAGGGTTGTAAGACAAAACCATGATGCACATATAGTTAACTATACTAGAAAGCAGCATTGGCACTTGTTGTACACTTGATCCAGCTGTGAAAACCACTTTTGCCGCCATTTGAAAGAATTCCTTATAGAGGCCAACATGGGGTGATACTGGATTGTCTTAGATTTTAAAGCAGACATTGGATAAATGAAAAACAAAAACTAATTTTGTAGCCTCAATGTAGGTTGACAATCCACATAGAGGCTACTAAATGGCCAATCACAGCCCTTCTTTGGCACCCCAGGAACATTCATGCTTGTGCTGCTCCCCAACTCCTTTTACTTCTGCATGTTGCTCACAGGTTCAAAAGGTTGGGGATCCCTGCTATACAGGTTCACTGGTTCCTATCTCTGTTTCAAATTATTAATTAATTATCTTGAATGTCTCATTCAGTTGACTGGCACAAGTACCAGCAGTACAGGTGATAAAAACACTAACTGTGCCATGGGCATTAAAAGTAACGTTAAACCCCCCCCCCCTCAAATAAAGTTTGCCTAATAAAATAATTTTTTTTAAAATAAACTTTAAAGTGATGTGAGGCTGGTCCTCACATCACTATTGTATATATATTGCTATTGACAGCGTTTGTCCCTTTCTGTTCTCTTCCTTGGTGGCTCAGACACATATTGATACAATGCAAGACAAGGCAGCAGTTTCTGGGGAACTGGGTAAAGGCAACATTGTTTAAAAAGTAACAACTAGGAGTTAGGCAAATCCTGCCTTCAATAGCAATTGGTTTTACAAATAACTAAAAGAAAGTTGCTTAGAATGTAAACTCCTATGAAACATATTGTTTCAGAGAACGGCCACTGACAATTACAATTAGGAATTCTTCAAATGAATATTTTATGTCTTTAGTCTCTAATGCAGGGGTCCCCAACCTTTTGTCCATTTTGGGGCGCTGGGTAAAGGCTCCGCGGCCCGGACTCCTGCTCTAATGGACTAAATGTTTTTGGAGATTCTTTTTCTAAATGCAATGTAAATGCAATTATTTTCCAAGTAAGTTGAAAATGGACCTTACCTGCTTTCTAGACGCTGGTACAATAAGCTATTGTCAGCCCTCAGCACAAACACAATGTTGAACCAACGCTCAGGAAAAAAGTCACAACCATGATAGTCAACAATGACTCCGCCTTCACTCATCTTTTCTTCCAGCTCATCAACCACCTACAGGAAAATGAACCATGAAAGGTTTAAAAACACGCCACTAAAACCATGTTGGTTTTTCTTTATACTATACAATATTTTATCATTTTTATACATTAACTGAATGAATAACACATACATCTATAATTATGAATAGATTATGCTTTCCATTAAAGGAAAACTATACCATCAAAATGAATACTCGAGCAACAGATTCGAACGATTTTTTCGGTCAAATTTTTTTTATTCGATCAAAAATAATGATACCCAATTCGGTAGCTTGGATCTGGTGAACTAGGTGGTCGAATAAAAATTTAAAGGGGAAGTACTTAGACCATCAAATAGTCGAATATACAAATAAAATTAAATTTGAATATTTGATGGTCGAATTTGCCTAATTTGCAAATACGAAGATTCAAAAAATTTTTTTTTTTTTTTTTAATTCGATCAAACTTCGAATTCTTCATGTGAATTCTGTAAATTTGCCCCTAAGTGTCATATAAAAGAATGTTATCAAACTGGAATACATTTAAGTAAATATTGCCCTTTTTTATCTTTTGCCTTGAACCCCCTTTGTGTGCTGCCTCAGAGATCACCTGACCAGAAATACTGCAGCTCTAACTGAAACAAGAAGAAGTGTGGAAGCAAAAGAGAACTCTATCTGTTAATTGGCTCATGTGACCTAACAAGTATGGTTTGTTTGGTATGTTTGTGTGCACCATGAATCATATGATCCCAGGGGGTGGCCATTATTTTTTAAAATGCCAGTTTTCTATTTATGATTACCCAATGGCGCATACTACTAAAAAAGTATATTATTATGAAAATTGTATAGTTACATGAAGCAGGGTTTTACATATGATCTGTTTTATGCAAGATCTTTTTATAGAGACCTACATAGTTATGGGGTTATAGTTTTGGTTTAAGTGAACAGAACATCAATTGATCATCACACTCCCTTGACAGTTCACCTATAGGCATTCAAGAAATTAAATTAGTCACCAAAATTTAAATTGTAGGACGAATTGTAAATTTTTTTCTAAGCTTGTCTATTTAAAAAATAATGTTAACCAGCATTTATTGTCATTTCACCCAAGTGAAACTATGAATTACATCTAACAACTATTTTTTTTTTTAGCATGTTTGATTTCAACATCTTTGCCATATATTACCAGTGATAGTCTTTCTAGAAGATTCAATGGAACAGCATTATTTACTTATCAAAAAAAATATGACTAATGTAATTTCTATACATGCACTATACAGTATTACAGCTCCCATGCAGTGTATGAATGCTAATCCACAAAGCACACAAAAAAACTATTCTCCTGAGACGTCCATCTTTTTTTCCCAATGCTTGGTTGCTAGGGTAAATTTAACCCTAGCAACACGATTGCCGAAAATGCAAGCTGGAAAGCTACTGAATACTCAAAAACCACAATTAATAAAAACTGAAAGCCAATTGCGAACTGCCTCATAATATAACTCTCTACACTTTTAACCTCAACCCTTCTCACATACAGTTTTACAAAAGTTATATGGACAATATACAGACAATACAGAACACTAATTAATAGTGCTCTTCAAAAAGTTGTAACAGTTACTAGTAAAAAAGAATTACACTTCCTAGTAATCTTTTTTTATTTATAACGAAACATCAAGGTAGCAGAGAATATAATTAGGTACTGTAGTAGCTCTTCAACAAGAACCTGACACATTCTGGAAACTGATAGGATCACTCCATTATCACCTTTAAAAAAGGGAGAGCAGTGACAAAACTTGGTAAATGCACTAGCAATAGAGTAGAAATTGCAAATAATTTCATGGTGAAAAGGGTCCTCAAAATCATTTACAGACAACTACGGTCCAAGGGAGTTAAAAAAACAGCCCTATGCAGAACTACTTAAAGGAGAAGTAAAGTCTAAAATAGAATAAGGCTAGAAATGCTGTATTTTGTATACTAAACATAAACATGAACTTACTGCACCACAAGCCTAATTAAACAAATGATTTATGCTTTCAAAGTTGGCCACAGGGGGCTGTCATCTTGTAACTTTGTTATACATCTTTGCAAGACCAAGACTGTGCACATGCTCAGTGTGACCTGGTCTGCTTGGGGATTGTCATAAATGATCAAACCAGCACAAGTCAAATAATATCTGCCAGAAGCCGATACAGCAAGACTTATTAATAATCAGAATATACAGACTGCACTGGGTCCTGTGTTGTCATGTAATCTAATGTGGATTTTATAGTTTTTCTATTGTTTAATACAAACTTTCACCAATTCTGCAGCATTGGGGACCGTCTGACAATTCCTATCCACAGCAGTAAATGAACGGAGAATTTCACTGCATACAGTCAGGTTTATTATAAAACCTGTACACAATTTTTAATTACAGCATATTATAGATAAGTTTCTTTTTCATTGAAGAAAGTAAAAATGGATTTTTTTTTAACATATAGGCCAGAACTTCAAGCACACTTCATTGTTCAAAAAAAAGAAAGGAAAATGCATTTCTCTTGACTTACCCTGTCTTCATCTAAAATAGGACAATCATACTCTTCATCATAACCTTCATATAAATCTCCTAGAGAACAAAACGTGATATATTTACATCATCAGTAAAAACTTCCATTACAGATGTTAGATTATCTGCATGACTAAATGTACAAACATTTTAATTGCATTTTTAAGCATCCCCCCATCATCATTAAAGGGGTGGTTCACCTTCAAATTAGTAGTAGTAGAAGGGCCAATTCTAAGAAACTTTTCAATTGGTCTTCATTATTTATTTTTCATAGTTTTTTAATGATTTGCAATTTTCTTCAGTTTCTTTGCAGCTTTCAAATGGGGGTCACTGACACCATCTAAAAACAAATGCTCAGTAAGGCTACAAATGTATTATTATTGCCACTTTTTAATTACATATTCTTTTCAGTCCCTCTCCTATTCATATTCCAGTCTCTTATTCAAATCAATGCAGGGTTGCTATGGTAATTTGTACCCTAGAAACCAAATTGCTGACACTGCAAAATAGAGAGCTGCTGAATAAAAAGTTAAATAATTATAAAACCACAAACAATAAAAAATGAAAACCAATTGCAAATTGTCTCAGAATATCACTCTCTACATTATACTAAAAGTTAACTCAGAGGTGAACAACCCCTTTAAAGGAGAACTAAACCGTAAAAATGGATATGGCTAAAATT
Source organism: Xenopus borealis (assembly GCA_024363595.1). Lineage (NCBI taxonomy): Eukaryota > Metazoa > Chordata > Amphibia > Anura > Pipidae > Xenopus > Xenopus borealis. The sequence continues at coordinate 201,403,907 of CM044431.1, read as the reverse complement.
GACATTTTATACACTGAACTTATTGATCCAGCCTAAAGTTTCAGCTTGTCAATAGCAGCAATGATCCAGGACTTCAAACTTGTCACTGGGGGTCATCATCTTGGAAAGTGTCTGCAACACTCACATGCTCAGCTGTTGAGAAGCTAAGCTTAGGGGCTGTTGCATATTATCAAGCAGAAAATGAGGGTTGTCTGTAATATAAGTTGATGCTACAGGGCTGATTATTACATTCTGATATATATATATATATATATATATATATATATATATATATATATATATATATACACATATACACATATACACACATACACATACACAGAGCATATTGTGAGTGGGTCCCTAAGCTCAGTAGTTGACAGCAGCACAGAGCATGTGCATCAGTGAATCAGCAGAAAAGAAGATGGGGAGCTACTGGGGCATCTACTGGGGAGACACAGATCTTTACTGCTAAATGGCTGTGGTTGCCTTGAGCTGGTACACAAGCACAAAAACATAATGTACAACATTTCTAGCTACTTCTTTTGTTAAGCTTTAGTTCTCCTTTCAATGTCCACCTCTGCTAAGAGTAATATTTTCCTAGGTGAGCCTACAACTGAAGCAGCAATAACTTGACAGAAGCAGCTTAAGCTTTTATACACTATTCCCATTGTTTATTGTACATCTAAGACTATTCTTGCCAGGAATATGATTGTATAGTATAGCAGTGTGGCCAACACTCTCGTCTTGCAGGCTCTATCTGCTATAACAAGGAGAGTTTTTCTGCTTGTTTTCTGACATATACAGTAACTAGCAGCAGCATATTGTGATATAACAACAATACAGTTACTCGTTTACCTTCCTTTGCCAAATCACCAACATTGATATATGCCAGTCCAGTTCTGGATGAAAGTTCTTTGCCAAGTGTGGTCTTGCCAACTCCTGGAGTTCCTGTAAAACAGAAGTTGGGTTTAATTAAAATATGTCAAGGTAAAAATGTAAATGTATTGTCTTTCAAATGAGTGCAAATTCACTCAAGAGAAAACGCCAGCACAATGCACTCGCAGCACTTTGATTTCCAAAATTGCCCAAAGTTTCCTTGTGAAGCAACTTCGGGAGATTTCGGAAATTGAAGCGCCACGAGTGCATTGGGCTGGCGTTTTCTCATTCAAGCAGGCGGAAGGCAGGAAGAAGGCAGTAAGAAGGCAGTTCGGGCATACTGTCGCCCAGCAGAAGAGGAGGTTAGTCACCAGGCAACTAAATCTCCAGGAATCTGCCCATCTGCCCCTACCCTAAGGGATTTTTATACACTGCCACTGGAGATCATCAAGGGTGTTTGACACCTTGTTTTACCCACCTCCTTAAAGACCGAGGCCACAACCAAAGCGAAAACAAAGAAGATGGCACATATTCCTAAATCGTACTCCTACAGTGCAACGTTATCTCAAAGACTCCCAATGTCAGCCTACAAAATGGATGGACATGGACTATATGGAATGAATCAGTGAAGGTAGGCTGGAATATAAACATGTATTTAAAGATGATCTGTCACTTGCTAACCAGTTTTTAAAAGTAAATCTTTAAAGAACTGCTATGGATCAACTGCTTAGGTAGCTAATCTACAGTATCAAAACTAGGGATGCACAGAATCCACTTTTTTTGGTGAATCCATTGTGAAAGATTTGGCCGAACCTGAACCCTAATTTGCATATGCAAATTTGTGAGAGGAAGGGTAAAAGCAGCCACACACGAATCGCTCCTTGTTTTGTGACGAATAGCCACATGATTTTAAGGATTCAGTTCGGCTGAATCCTGGCCGAATACTGAACCGAATCCTGGATTAGGTGCCTGAAAGGAAGTGTCATCAGAAACAAATTAGTGCAGCCAATCCTTTAAAGGAGTTGTTCACCTTCAAACTACTAATTGTTTACACATAGATCACCAGAATTAATAACTTTTTCCAGTTACTTTCTTTGTGTGACCATTTTTCTGATATTAAAGGGATACTGCCATGGGAAAACGTTTTTTTTTTTTTCAAAACAAAATACAAAAAAAATCTGTTTGGTCTTTTGAGAAATGGATTTCAGTGCAGAAGTCTGCTGAGCAGCACTATTAACAGGCATTTAGAAAAAAATATTTTTTCCCATGACAGTATCCCTTTAAAGTGTAATTTTTCATCTTCTAAAACAGATCTGGGAGGGGGGTCACAGACCCTGTAAACGGTTCTAAGGTGGCCACACACTGAGAGATCCGCTTGTTTGTTGCCCAACGATCAGATCACAACGCAGGGTATACTGGCGGTCGAAACGCGGGAGTGCATCAACAAACAGATGCAGCCATGATCCGATGGGATTTTTAATCCTGCCCAATCAGAGCAGCCCGTCGGAGGGCCCCATACACGGGCCGATAATCTGCCAACTCAGTCAGCAGCTTTTGTCGGCCTGTGTATGGCCACCTTAAGTTGATACATTTCTTATCTTTGTCCCTGCTGAGCAGAATCCCTGGTTTTCATTACAGGCAGTAGTTAGAATTGATACAATAGTTGCTAATACTGCTGAGAAATGGATCAATTAAATGTTGCTAAATTTTAACAGTTTATAGAGTCTGTGCCTGAATTACTGAGCTGCCAGACTCAAACACCAGACAGGGGCATTCAACTTCAAACTTGAATTTTAGAAAAACAGTAAAAAATAAATAATGGAACGTAATTGAAAAAAGTCTTTATTTCTGGGGAACAATCTGAAAACAACTGAACTGAAAAAGTGTTTGTCCTATTCCCCTGCCCAATCTGTGATCAGGAAGGCCGCATCCTATGATGCAATTTTCACTTGTGGGAACTTTTTGGATTGCCAACATTTTTACCTCTTACCACTGTGCCCAGGAAGTGGCTGTTCTACAAAGGTGGCAAAGCTGAGAAAGAGCACTTTTATTCTGCAATGCTCATGCTACGCATTTATACTCCCTCCGTATGTGTACAGACAGAATAGACAATCTCATTGCAGTGCATTATAAAAGTGTGTACAGTTGAAAGCAAACGTTTGGGCAGCCCTGGCTAAATTAGAGGTTTATTTTATACGAGAAGTTAAAAGTAGTGAACAACTGCAAGAATATTTGCAAATGTTAAGGCACAACTACAATGCATTTCAACAACTGTACTCGGTATGTAATGTGTCAAGGGGTGCCCAAACATTTGCTTTTAAAAGTATAACTGTGACCACTAAAGGGTGATGGATTGGGTTTTACTTTTACAATGGCCACAGTATAAAAGCAATGCTGAGAACAGCAATAAAAGAAGTGGTGTAGTAACTGAAGGTTGGCAGCTTTAAATGAAGACTGTTGTGTCAGCACTCATGGCCAAACCACATGGGTTGCTGTCAAAGCCATTTATTCTTTGTTAGGCAGCCCTATTATTTTACTATTGAGTCTGCTATGCCATGTACTCTCTCTGTGAAGGTTTTGCTACACTACTGAGCAACTAGAGCTTGAATAAAAATTCATTTTTGAATACAGGAGACATTGCCACTTGTATTACATGAACGCAGTGCTGGCCTGTCATGAATCTGTTGGCAGGGAGGGCACCACTGGGGTCTTTGCCCTCGACTCATTAGGGTCTGGACTGTCTCTAGAAGGGTTATCAGAATGTTTGGGGTACAATATTTCCTGTTAGAGACCACACCAGGCGAACCAACAATCTGTAATAAACAATAACAGCTGAAGCTATACTCAGCTATATGTACCCAGCAGGTATAGTCCAACCACAACCAGTAAACACTTGTAAATTGGATCTGTGAGAAGTTGAACTTAATGGGGTTGTTCACTTTTAAAGGGAAACAATCCCAAAAATGAAAATTTACTGAAATAAACTTTCTATATAAAATTCTGTACGGTTTCTGAAATAATCAAGTTTATCTTAAATAACCCTCTCTCGGGCATATGTTTCTCTTCATTCTGTCTTCATCCAGGAGTTGGATATCAGATAATCATTGACATTTAGATCCAATATCTCTTCGGGTAGAACTACAGAGATTTTTTTGTGCGATCCAACGTGCTGCTACAAAATGCCACTGACAAATTGGATGCTACTGAAATAAGGTAAGAAATACATGTCGGGTGAAGTTGCAGCATTCATCCGACACGACGGTCGGATGCAGACACAGCTTTAGCATCTGACAGTCGTGTTGTGATGGATGAACGCTGTGACTTCATCAGACATTTGTATTTCTTACCTTATTTCTGTCGTAAGCGTTTTTTCGCAGCGAGTCGGATCGCACCGAAACCGTCTGTGTAGTTCTACCCTTACAGATGGGGCTTCCTTTGCCTAGAACAGGAGTGCCCATACATTATCTATGCGAGGTCTTCTTTAAGTGATGTTGTTCCATTATGATGAACATCCACAAAAGCATAGTTCGCATTGTGTTCCATGTAAAATGTTACTTTAGATATGGATTTCTGAGAAATTTTTGAATTCCAGGCTAGGAAACAGGTTTCAGTTGCATAAAAACGTATAGTGCCAAGCAGAGCCTCCTGTAGGCTTCCAGACCACATAGGAGCTACAAAATCACAGCCCTTATTTGGCACCCCAAGAGACTTTTTCATGCTTGTGTTGCTCCCCAACTCTTTTTACATTTGAATGTGGCTCACAGGCAAAAAAGGTTGGGGATCCCTGCTTTACATAATAAATATCTGAATGAAAAGCATGAAATAGGAGGGTGATTTAGATAAGCTGTTTATGGATAGTCTCTCGAGATCTGATGATCACCCCTGGCCTAGAAGATGTAATAGAGCTCACTCTATTAAAATCACCAGACATCATGTCTCTCTACATGCAGAAAGGAAGTTATTTTGTTATATTTTATTTTAGTTCCTCTTTAAATAATCCTTCAGTATGATGTAGAGCACAGGTCCCCAACTTTTTTGGTCCTGGGACCGGTGTCAAGGCAAAAATTGATTAAAGAACAGGGGGGTTGTGGGGGGTTAGCAGAGTCGGGAAGGGGATTGTCGTCCAATCCAGCGGGGGGTCAGCGCGGGTTGTTAATGCCAGGACTGTCTGCGGCCCAGCAGTTGGGGACCCCTGATGTAGAGAGTGAGATTATGAGGCGATTTGCAATTGGCATTCATTTTTTATTAATTGTGGTTTTCAATTGATTTGTTTTCAGTACCTCTCCAGCTTGCAGTTTCAGCAATCTGGTTGCTAGGGTTAAAAATGACCCTAGCAACCATGCATTGATTTGAACAAGAGATTGGAATATAAACTGGGGAGGAGTAGAGAGATGGATTGGACACCTATAAAAACTAGAAGGTAACTTAAAGATGAACCACTCCTTTGACATGGGTCTTTATAGACTGAGGAATGTTAGTGACCCCCCTCTCCAACAGTGGAAAACAGAGCGTCTCCTACAGGGAAAATACACTGACCCACATCCTGCATTATAATTAGTCACGCCCACGTCACGGCTCTCAACGCAAAACATTAAGTTCGTAAAAGACTTTCAATTTGGTTAGGTACCCGTATAATTAATTAAGAGTGCACGTGACATACAACAACAAACCCACGACTAAATCGTCTTCAACACAGCTATCATGAGTTGTAAGATCTCCATACGACAGATGGGCATGGACAGTGGTAGCTGCTTACCTGTCAAAAGGATATTCGGGGAGCGCATGGTGTCGGTCCTTCTGCTCACGGGGCATATGCCATATACACACACGCTCTATACCACGCGGTATTCCGCCTCCAATACTAAGCCCAAGACTCCAACATGCTCATCCTATTGGTCATCTCAGAATTACGTCATATCCCGGATCAAAGATGGCGCCTTCATACGCGTACGTTCTTTTCGTACGTGGATCCGTGAATTGTGACGAAAAAACCCTGAGACACGCAATGTAAACGCTGATTGCCGGATTAAGTTTTAACTTTGATGTCGGAGTTTTAGTGATTTGGTGCCTCTATAGCGGCTTCCGTGAGAAGTTTCATGTTGGCTTTTGGTTAAACTGTTTGTACGCGTAAGCTTGTAATGCCCTGCTGTCTAGTTGCCTCATTTTGCTTTCCCTGACTGTCTGTTTCCGGTGCTGGCTGTGTGCCAGGAAGGATCTTGCCCACAGCTACCCTATGTCTGCTCTCTCTTCTCACGTTCTGCCTGAGTGATTGTTATGAGGTGAGTCTGATTGGGAAGCTCGCCTCTGTCTACCGGGTTTAGCTGAATGCTTTTTATATTTTCATCTTAAAATAACTCGTTCTCGTGTATTTTATATGTGTCTCTTCTTCATGTTTAGGTGGGAAGTTATGACATTCCGATAGACTTGTTCTGACAACTTCATTGTATTTCAGGTTAAAGTGCTATTTCACCTTTGAGGTAACTTTTCGTATGTTATAAAATGGCTCATTCTAAACAACTTTGTTTTTTTAACTATTTTCTGCCGCCTTCTGACTGACTGGCTTACCAGAAACCCCTGGCTGGTGCTCCTATCAGAAGAAAACTGCACTGGCCCAGGGTTATATACCAGTGAGCACCACTGAGAGATCTTCCCAGCTTCCTCGTTCTTCGTGCGGTTTGGCATGTGCATTAAAACGAAAACTTTAACTGAAAAGTCAGCTGGAAAAAAAAAAAAGAATCCGGAAGAAGATCTCTCTTTGGTGCTCACTAGAAAAACATTGCCCAGGGTTTCAGGTAAGTCAATACAATCACTTGGGTGTGCCTAACATTTGGCATAGTGTATCATAGTGTACCATCATATTCCAAGTGATTACAGTTTAGGTAAATGGGAATGTTTTCCACTAAGCTAGACATAGCTGCATTTATCATGTCACAACTCCCATAGATCTCAATAGGTACAGTTTATCTGACTTAATTGCTACTTGTGTAGCTCCAGTACAACAATATATAAAGCAAGTGACAGTACAAGCTATAACAACTCCATATAACAAGCTGCAAGGATGGAGAAACCATAGCAATTAGGAGCCCGTTTTCACGAATGTAAAAGTACTCCTGCTGCATAATTTTTCTAACAGGGTTTTGAACTACACATGTCCTCCTTCAGTAGAACAGCAATTCCCAGTATCTTTTGACCAAAAAAAAAACTGCTGGAATTTTTTTATGTCCGCTAGAAAACTTAAGAATTTAACAATTCTGCAAATCACCCTCACCCAGCAGCCAAACTGTGAAGTCCAGTCCTTTTTTTACAACTGTGGTTGCAAAATCACACAAGGATCCATTCATTTGGCACCCTTGCTAAACAAGTGGTTCTTATTTGGCACATGTGCTTCAGTTAACATTTCAATGATTTATTTGTAGTTGATGCACATAGTAAATAATGAACTAACCAAGGCTGTTTTTGCAAGTACTGTAGCTTCAGTCATGTTCCCACTTGCTGTTAATACAAAACAAATCTGTCCTTTTTCTTTTTGTAGACCCAGCATACGTTATATGTCATCATCTGCTGAGCTGATGGGAATAGGACACTTTGATAATGTCAACATCTTACAGAAGGAAGGTAACCTCCACTAAGGTAAGGGAATCAATTACAGGACATGCGTATTTATCCTTAATGTATGATTTTTTTTCCCCTTTTGCTTTTTATGACTTGTTTGAAGGGGATAGACCTACACTGTAGCTACTTTCATTTAAGCTTGGGCAACATTCCTTGCCATCTCTCAAAGCCATTAGGTTGATTAGACAACAGCGAAGGTGGAAAGGTAAAAAAAAGACTTAATCGCAAAGCTTTACAAGGAAGAACCCTCTACATTTACTTATAACCCATGCATAGGCATTAATCAAATCCGTGCTTTACAGGTTTAGGACTAAGCATACATCAGCAGGTAAAATTATTATATAGTGCCCCTGTTTTGTTGAAGATATTTTCTTAACTCCTTTTTTGGATTAATGTTGATATATGTTGTACTTCTGGTATGGATTGGCTAACAATATATTTGGAAAAATATATAAATGTCTGTGTTTTATGTAGATCACTGACTGGGTTGAGCCATCTTTTGAAGACTTCTTTGGGAACACAAGCAAAGCTTCATCTCAGACATCAGGAATCGTTAAAAGATGCGCCCAAACAAAGAATGAGTCTTCCTTAGAGAACAAACAGGGAAAGAAGAGAACCAATCCATTTAAAAAAGACCATGTTAACAATACAAATCAACATACTTCTGACTACTCCCAGAATGATCCCTGGATTGACAAATACAGACCAGAAGTTCAGGTAGAAAAGACTTGTACAATCTTGTGCAATCATACAGCAAAGCTACATTTTTATTGAACAATTTGCTGAGTATACATGTAACTTTATCAAAATAACTAGGAATAAGCAACCTTGCTGGGAAAGATGTTCTGGGAAAGACCTGACGTCTAGTAACAATCCAAACAGTAATTTATGTTTATAAGCACAGGTTATAGTTGCATAATAATAAACGGAACAAAATGTTCTCTTGTATACTTCTGTAGGCAGAACTTGCTGTGCACAAGAAAAAAATTGAAGAGGTTGAGGCCTGGCTGAAAAACCATGTGGAGAAGAGGCCACAGAAGCAGGTTTGTTACTGGAATGTGCCTTTCATTTTAATTTGAATTATTTAGATAGTATGTACACTGCAATACTGTGCAAATTTGCACCAGTATAGTAAGCTGTTAGTAGCTAGCTGATGGTACAATCTGGTTGATGATGCCACGTGTTACTACTAGGGTTGCCACCTTTTATATTAAAAAAAAAAAAAAACGACCAGTGGTGGGGACGGGAAGTGACACAAAAGGCGGCAGAGCCACAAAAGGGGGCAGAGCCACTGAACCACCCGCAAAAGTGGCAGAGCCACGATGCTACAGGGGGTGGAGCTACAGCATGCATCAGAGAAAAGGTAAGTTTAAAGTGATGGGCCTAGGGCTTTTGTTAATGGCATAGCATCAAAAGACTCTAGGCATAGCTGAAAGGAATGGTCACAAATTTCCTGTCACTTCACGCTATCCTACAATACCTTGGTTCAGGTGGCTTTACCCTGTGTTGTTCACCTTTCTTCCCTCCAAATCTATTACAGAATAATCTGAAGTTATTCCTTTCTTCAAATCAGGCCAGTGCTCATGATCATTATGGGGCAAATAAGATCATTTCTTGTACAGTTGAAAAATAATATCCATACTGTATTTCAGCCATGCCCATATTCACACCTTTTAAACTTACATGCAGTGGTTTCCCTGTTTTCCGATTGAGCCCCACTCACTGTCTTATATTGTGTGTAGCAACAGGAATCCCAAAAGATTTTGACCCAAAAATGATTGCTTACATTTTTCAGCCAAAATATGCGTGGTGATCATATTAATGTCTCTGGACGCCTAATTGGGGCAGTAGAGGGCTGAAACCGCTATGTGGGACATTGACCTCAGCTGTTTACGTAAAATAAGAAGTGTTCTTAAAGATGTTGGTAAATCTCTTGGTTTTTCTTATTTTTCCAGGTGGATCAGATATTATTACTAACTGGGCCCCCAGGCTGTGGAAAGACTGCAACAATTCAAGTGCTTACCAAAGAAATGGGGATTCAGGTGCAGGAATGGATCAATCCTCTAATGCAGGAGTTCAAACAAGATCTACCTGAAGTTTTTGATAGAGGTAATGAGATTCTGCTGTGAATGGTCAAGCCAAGGTGGGCAGTATGTCCATAATCTCTGCATAAAAAAATATATAGAGATAAATATATAAATATAGATCTTAACTTAATAGTTGAATTCCAGTAGTTTTATTTGGTTTTGATACAGCACAAGTGCAGTAGTTCACAAAATTGCACAATTGATTTTGTGGGATGACTTGTTATGCTGGAATACTAGGGTAAATAAACTGTATGTAAAACTCAAAAAATAAATAATAATAAAAGTGACATGCATTTTTTTGTCTAATGCTTTGCAATTGAATGCTACATTTTTAATTGTTGAAATCTTGTTTCTGCTTTTTTTACGAAGTACTGTAACAAATTTGTCGGTGCTTTGTTTTTTAGTATGGCTTAAATAAAATGGATTGGGTCTGAAAGTCATTTTAATTTTTGTATTTTTTTCCCAGATATGGGGTTTCAGCCTTTCATCAGTCAGTCTCAGACATCTCTCTTTCATGACTTTCTCTTAAGGGCAAATAAATACAACAAACTACAGATGGTTGGGGAATCTTTAAGCACAGACCGGAAAATCATTATTGTAGATGTAAGTTGCATCATAATATTGCCTTGCTTGCATTTTGTATTAATCATCCATTAAAGTGCTCTAAAGTGGCCATCCTTTTCATCAGTGTAACTCTAATGATATATATATAGTCCAAAGTGCCTGCACTTCTGACTCTGGATCGAGTCGGGGGTGCTGGATAAACAGGATACTTACAAATAGAAGAAAGATCCGCACACCCCTGGTTCAAAGTGTTCAATCTGTGTTTATTTGTTGAATTCACATCCAACGTTTCGATCCCTCTCGGGGATCTTTTTCAAGGATATTGTGTATTCTCAATGTGTACAACTTTATACCCCTGCCACAAGTGAATTTGGCGCCATAATGACGTCACAAGTTTTAAATAAAGTTCAAAGTGAAAATAAAGTCTCTTGTTCAATCAGGTGTCCGTGCCTTCTTGCACCACTAGGTGTCAGTGCGTGTACTGTCCATAACCTGTGTAGTAATGTGCACTGGTGCAAACACTGGAAAAAGAACAAATTGTTACAAATGTTGCAATTTAAAACCAAAGTACTGATAAGCCTGAGGTTTGATACATACAGTGTAAAATGTATCAAACCTCAGGCTTATCAGTACTTTGGTTTTAAATTGCAACATTTGTAACAATTTGTTTTTTTTCCAGTGGGGTTGGGTTATTATCCCATCTCACACTGGTTACATTAAAAAAAACACTTTTCTATTAATTCTAACGTTTTTACTTGTTACAATGATAATACAAAGACTTTTATTCCTGTAGGATATGCCTAATCAGTTTTATCGAGACCCCTCTGCTTTACATGATATTCTTAGGTAAGTCTAACACAGTGCATTATCTTTTAGCATTTTGTTTTTGCCTTATTTTCATCCATTGTGCTGTGGCTTTCATTTCAGGAGGTTTGTAAAAACAAGCCGCTGCCCTCTAGTGTTCATAATATCAGACAGCCTGAGTGGGGAGAGCCATCAACGGCGGCTTTTCCCGAAGGAAATCCAAGAAGAACTAGCAGTTAATAATATAAGGTATGCCTTAGTTATGTGTAATATTGGTAATGTTGAGAATGTCGTCTACTACTGCTACTACTTATTGTCTAAATTTATTTTTGTGGTCTAAGCATAAGAATGTTATCACAATTACTGTCATTGGCTGCACATAATCCCTTCTTTTAAGTATTGCCAAAAGCAAGGGTTCATAACTGTTCTCACCACAAACTACAATTGTTTATTGTTTACAAGACATGACAAGAAGATTGTTTTTTTGGTTAATACTGTTCTGGTCAAAAAAGCTGCCATCTGCGGCATCCAAGGACTACAGAGAGCACCCTTGCCTTTTATTTATTTTCCTGTATATAGTGCATATATTATTTGTGCCTTTCGTTTCACTCCATTGGAGTTTACAAGCCAAGGTTCACTATAAAATTCATGTAACACGCAGTAGTCAGTAAGCCAACTTACTTGCCTGTGTTTTTTTGGAGTGTGGGAGAAAACTGAGTAACCAGAAAAAAACCCACACAAACTTATTTGACAGTTGAACAGCTAATTGTTCTGAAACAAATAAAAAATGTGTTATGCCTTTCATTTATTTATTTGGCTGTTGTTTTGTCTTTTCAGTTTCAACCCTGTAGCACCAACAACCATGACAAAAGTTTTGACCCGAATCGCTAGCACAGAGGCGAATGCGGTAAATCTTTGATTTTATCCAATTTAGGGAAAAATGCATAAATTTTTGTTTTGCACCAGGATTCAGTTTGGTCGGTACATGGTTAAAAAAATTGACTTCCTTGTTTTTGTGACAAAAAGTTGTGAGATTTTTTTTTTTATTCGGATTTGCTTTGGCCAGACACTTGGATTTGGCCGAATTCTGATGAAAAAGGCAGAATACTGGATTCAGTGCATCCCTAGTTTATATGTAAAACATAGCAGAAAGTAGCATCTTGTGATGTAGGTGGTACTAACTGACATGCATTAGACCTAAATTGGATGCTGGCAACCTACAATCTTAAATAATTACAGATCTATAACAACAGAGTCACTTAAAGGAAAAGTAAATGTTTTTTTCTATCTTTAAATTTGCTCTAAACAGCTCCCCAGATTAATGTACCTTAGCTCCTGTTGCAAGTCTGCTCTGGTTTCTGTGTTATCAGCAGCTTGTTTCCCCTTCTTCTTGGTGCAGAGTGAAGCCCCGCCCCTTATCTTGCTGAGCAGTCCATTTGCATGCTGTGACATAGCAGAGAGGAAGGGGAGCCAGTGTGTGCACCAGCAGCTTTTTTTTTTTTCTCCCTGCACAAATCCCTGAACCTTTACTATAAATTACAAATGCCACAACATACTGCCAATCTGATTCCAACACATTCCACTGTACCCTTAATGATTAGTAAGCTAGTTTCCCCCAGCATCACTAAAATTTCTTGCATAATGCTCTGAACATTCACTGTAATGAACAACTCCCAGAACAGGCTGCCATTCTGATTCTAAATAAAATCCCCACTTGCCATTCTAACTGATAATAAATCAGATCCCCCAGCCTCGTCAACAATCACTTGCACAACCACCATAGTTAATATATGTCAGTATGCAGAAATGGAAAAAGAATAAATCAAATAGCTTTGTACATAAATTGATCAGTAAATGAGACAAAGGGACACATGAATGAGTTAATAAAATTCATTAATAAATCCGCTTTATTCTTTACATAACCAGACAGAAGATCAGGCATAGCAATCAATAGTATTATAAAATGTTATAAATTGAGAAAGGGCTGTTAATTTACCTACAGTACATCAACAGTGTCAGAGAAATATTCCTCTCAGTGCTGCTGTGATATGGAATGAACCAGAACGAGCAGGGAGTGCACATGAGGGGAAATAAAAAAAAAAAAAGCTGCTGGTGCTGCACACACTGGCTCCCCTTCCTCTCTGCTATGTCACAGCATGCAAATGATCTCCAGGACTAGTCAGAGAGATAAGGACTGCTCAGTAAACTAAGGGGCTGGGCTTCACTCTGCACCAGGAAGAAGGGGAAACAAGCTGCTGATGACACAGAAACCAGAGCAGACTTGCAGCAGGGACTAAGGTACATGAATCTGGGGGGCTGTTTAGAGGAAATTTACAGATAGAAAAAAAAAGTTTACTTTTTCTTTAACTATTTAGTAATTATTTTTTATTTATAGGGCTTACCAATGGTCTCACTTCAGTACTAAAACCCTTTCTTTGAAATTAGAAACTCCGTAAAGTAGAGAAGTACAAGGTGATGGTTGATTTTGGGTTTTCTGCTTGTGATTCAGAATTAGTTTAATTCTACATCATATTAAAATTTGAAAAGGAAAAATGTTTTATGCTTTTCTAAATGTAAACACCTTTAAAGTAACACCAAAAAAGGAAAGTGTTTTAAAATAATGAAAATATCATGCAGTGTTGCCCTGCACTGTTAAAACTGATCTGGTTGCTTCAGAAACAATACTATAGTTGATACAAACAAGCTGCTAAGTAGCAATGGCGGAAATTGAAAAATGGCCATATGGCACAGGATAAGTAATGGATAACAGATAACATTATGTTCTATAGAGCTTATATGCTATCTGCTGTGTAACTTGAGCCTTTTTTCCTTTGACTGGCTGCCCCCATGGCTACACAGCAGCTTATTTATATAAACAATATTAGTGCTTCTGAAGCAAACACTGCAGTTTTACCAGTGCAGGGCCACACTGCATTATATTTTTATTACTTTAAAACAATTTAATTTTTTGATGTTACTGGTCCTTTAACTAGTATTCCCTGCCAGAAGCTAAGAAGGGTATTCTGGCTCTCAATTTTTCTATGGGACACTGCCTGCTGTATTCCCAGAGACCACTTCTTGTCATTTTTGGGAGCACTGAGCTCCATACTTTGTTGTCAAGGAGACGTATAAGTAGCAATTAATTAGATATGTACTTTTTATTTTCTCATTTTATCTTTTTCTGTTACAGAGTGGTGGAAAAATTAACATTCCTGATAAAGCATCACTAGAGTTAATCTGTACTGGCAGTTCAGGGGATATCCGGAGTGCAATTAATAGTCTTCAGTTTTCAGCTCAGCAAGGTAACATTTTACATATCTTAAATGTAAAAACATTCTGAAAACATTGCTAATCTTTTTCTTCCTTCAAATAAATAAATGATTTTCACCAAGTGGCATAAATGCATCACAGACATACACTACACTCAGAAACCCTTTTATGCCAGAACAGCTACTTTACATTTGACAAACCAGCAAATGCTTTGTCTCTGTTATTCCAGGGATAGCTGTACTTTTGGTTCCCTCAAATCTGCATCACTTGTTGAGCATGAATGGCATGCCCATCTGCATCTATGCTGCTTGTAAATAAATTAATAATTCTCACTGTCCATTACCTGGTGCAGCTGCTTACAAACTCACACATTCCCTGTATGCTCTTACCCATGCGTTTGTTTGTGCCAGGTAGAAGCAAAAAAGATGAAATGACCTGTCCTTCTTTGAGTGGAATAGAACTTTAATGCATACTGTAAAGACAGAACACTACTAGTTCAGTAAGAGTAGAGACCATTGCTTGCTTCATATGCTCTTTTCAGAGACCTGGTATAAAGAGATTTTGTGGCTTTTCAATATTGACCTTCAAAACTATTCCCTGTAATTGTGTTATGGACTAAACAGTCAGTCAGGATGTCTTGCCCAGTCATTCCGGATGTCTTGCCCAAAACAGTCTGCTGCCTATCTATAACCCATGGTCCCCAGAAAAGGTGGGATTATCTCCATCTAATTCAGATTTGTATTTTCAAGATCAAATATTCAAGATATCCAATGTAGATGAACAATATTAGCACAAGAGATCACATTTGAGTTTTGGAGAGAATGTTTTGGCTTTATTTTGTAAAGGAGGGTACTCTTGCCACCCTTTCCTGTGAGTTTTTCTTTTTTTTATAGCGCCTCCCTAAAAAGTCCAGATGCCCCGAAAGTCCACTGGCCGAGTGCACGAAAAGACCAATCAAATAATTTTGTAAAGGCTTTATAATAAATGTATAATATTGTTTATTTCCTGTTAATATTGTCAGTGTATATTTATAATATTTTATAAATGATTATCTTGTTTGGTTGGTTGCTGCAGGTTCATCTCTGACAAAAGATAGCTGGTCTAAAAGCAGAGGGAAAGCAACAAAATCAGGAAAACAGTCTTCCAAATCAAAGACTAAAAAGGAGCCACGGAAATGTGGAGAAAATGTAGATGAAGTACAAGCAATTGGTGGGAAAGATGCTTCACTCTTTTTATTCCGAGCCTTGGGGAAAATACTTTACTGCAAACGTAAGACTGTTCTCTTATTGCAAGCATGCATCCTGTTTACAAAGATGTTCATTTTCTTTGTTAGCTGAAAATAGTTTGCGGGCAGGTTGAAGTGAATAGTGCGTTTTTATTCCTGTTTCAGCCTGCCAAGATATTACTGAGTGTGTCTTACTAAAAGGTGCTTTAATTGTGTAACCCAATCAGAATGTAGCATTTATTGCTCAGCCTCTAAAAAACAAAGATCTGATTGGTAGGCTATGGGTTACTAGACCATGGCAAATTTTGAACTCTTTATTACATTGCCCTGTGTTTTTTCCTGCTTCTTTGACACAGAATAAATACTGTTTTACAGGAGACCCCCTACCAGATGATACAAATGTTTATCGTTTGCCTGCTCACTTATCTGAATATAATCGAGACTTGCTTCTCATACTTCCAGAGGTAATCTATATAAGTGAATTACAACTTATCAGTATTAATGGAGAAGTAACAGTGATTATTATCACTAACCTGCTGCCCCCAAAGAAAGTACACAAGGCTGGTACATTTCTTCTGCAAAAAATGCATCCGCTTGGGTGCTTTCTTCTGAGCTAAACTTGGGGGCAGATTTACTAAGGGCCGAATTTTCGAAGTGAAAAAACTTTGAAAATCGACCCTCTAATTATTTTTAAAGGTCTTTTGAGATCAAAAAATAGACCTATTTTGATTAAATAGTTTCATTTTCGATCAAATAAAAATAGTTTGAATTGCTCTAATCATTTGATCGAATGATTCTCCACAAAATCCTTCCAATTTTCATAACTTAGAAAATTTTTGTGGACCAGTATTATGAGGTCCCCCATAGGCTAAAATGGCAATTCGGCACCTTTAAACTGGCAATAGTCGAAGTTGAAGGGTTTTTAAAGGGCAAGTACTTAGAATTTTTTCAACTCGAATTTTGGGCTATTCGATAGTTGAAGTAGCCCAAAATTACTTCGAAATTGTCATTTTAAAAATTCGAATTTTATTCAAATTTTCACTTCGACTCTTAGTAAATCTGCCCCTTTGTGTGAATTCATAAGCATTTTCCTCTTTCTTTATTTGTCAATGTGAAGATGTTAGAATCTCATATTGCAAATGACACTATTGTTCTTTAGCATTAGCCTTCCTCTTGTCCTCCCATATTCCCTTCTAGAAATGTTCATTTAACTTTGATTGAGAGCTGAAGGGACATTATACAGAAATCGTATCTAATATTAACAGTTAGAAAATGTAGCATTTATATCCAATTAATGAAATGATACCGTGCCAAGTGAGGACTTGTTATTCAGGCTTGGATCCTTTGGACACACAAAGTCTCTTTATTATTGTACTACAGTACATCATTTTAGAGATATTATCATTCCAAATAATGTGCATTTCATGAACATATAATTTTAATATCCTTTTACATTCAATGGTAGTTAATGTTTACAAACTGCATTACATTACAAAGCATATTACATTGGTTTCAGGCACAATACAACATTTATTCTTTATTCACAAAGTCCATTTAATGTGCAGACTTTCCACTAAGTATTTGCTTTGAACTTATGTTCCCATCTTGTCCCAACAGGCCGTTGTGGAAAAGTCTCACATGAATGGAGACCTATTCAATTTATATCTTCACCAGAATTATTTGGAATTCTTCATGGATATTGATGATGTAGTCAGAGCAAGCGAATATCTCAGCAGTGCTGATGTGCTCTCTGGTGATTGGAATGTAAGGCTTGTTTAATAATATATACATATATTTTATGAACTATTTGCTTATATAGTGTACTTGTCGAGTTCTTCAATATTAACTTGCACTTGTGTATTTAAAAGTGTTATATTGAAATTATTCTCTTAACTATTTGGATTTTTGTCAGCTGTTTATCCACTGTATGTGCACTTAATAACAAATCAATCAGCTGTGTTAGTTGTACATGGCTAACCTTTCACCAATGCTGGAATCAGTTTGTAAGACCAGGGAAATTACCAACTAATAACTTTACGTTAAAGAGATTAACATTGGCAACATTTTTATGTTAAAAGTATAAAAATATATAAAGCATTTGTCAATACACTTGTTTGAAATAAATCTTTTCACTTTAGGACAATACTTTGTATGTATGTATGTATGTTAGTGGTTTGTAGTTAACCTCTCACACACTTTTTTTTCTCCTTGTTTACAGTCCCGTTCCACACTCAGTGTGTACAGTTCTTCAGTGGCCAGCAGAGGGATTATACATTCTAACAGTGCCAGAGCTTTTGTCAACTGTCAAGGAGGAGTTGGGTTCAAACCACTACATAAACCTCAGTGGCTTGCAATTAATAAAAAGGTAATTGTGTCTGTTTGTTACATTACTTTTTGTTATCCATTATGTTCCATATTTCTTTCTGCCTAACTGTTGCTACAGAGGCATAGGTTGTGGTAACTCACAGGCTACAGGGGTAAAAAAAAAAACCGCTTGGTGGGTGTTCTGTGACTACTAACCCTGAAATATTGCACTACTGAATATAAAAATATGTTGCAAAATATCCAAAAAGAAAGGAACCACAGAAGAGTTATTAAAGTCGCACAATCCAATATTCGTAAATAGAAAAACTGTGGGGAAAAAGTAAAAAAAATAAAACTGGAAATTAATCAATTTAATTCATGTGTGGAATTCATTGTGACTCAAATTTCACCTAATAAGAAAAACTTCTAGTTGTGGACAATAAATTAATAAATGGTGAAGGATGGGAAGCATACACGACCGCAGGATTCCTGCAATTCAGCTTTTTATTGTGTCACCACAATAAAAAGCCGAATTGCAGGAATCCTGCGGTCGTGTATGCTTTCCATCCTTCACCATTTATTGAATATACACAGGGTGCCAGAGACGGAGTGCCCAGGGAACCAACACAAGGAACAAGGCACGAGCACTAACCAGTGTAAAAACTTTGTTTATGGACAATAAATTAATGATACCAATTAATTTGAAAATTCATTAATTTAATCCACTCCCTTTCTCAATTCACTTCAAGTTAATGCGTTACATATGAAAAATTCTGTAGCATAGTTCCCACTTCATTCACAGACTTTTCACCAACACTAGATACAAATGTATGGAACACTCTATGAAAGTGGATTGTTCATATATTTTGTAAACAATTCACGTTTTACAATATTTTTAAGTCTTTTTTACAGAAAAGAATTTAGTTGGAAGGCTAGATT
>CM044431.1:201339965-201379751 GCA_024363595.1 Xenopus borealis | reverse complement strand
TGAGATCATGTACTGTCCCGGAGACATTGCTGCAATGACCGATTTGAGGGACTCCATTTTTAATTTTCTGGGTCGAATGAATCTGCTCAGTTCTTTTAGATCCAGAACAGGTCTGACTGACCAATCCTTCTTTGACACTACAAGAAGATTTGAGTAGTAACCTCTGAAAAGCTGATCGGGGGTACAGGAGTGATCACCCTTGAGTCTAAGAGTTTTGAAATTACTTCTTGAAAGGCTTGGCGTTTGCTTGGCTCTATTGGAAGCCTGAACATGAAATGGTTCATAGGAGGAGAAGAGAATACCAGGTGGTAACCCTTGGTCACTACTTCGTGAATCCAAACGTCCTGGACGGATGAAATCCAAGTGTTGGCAAACAGTTTGAGTCTTCCTCCTATGGTTGTTGGCCCTGGAGAGAAGGATGCACCGTCATGCTGAAGTGTTTTTTGTTTTGCCATGATGGTCTTTGTTTGCTCCCGAATCGACCCTGGGCCGAAAATCTCGGTGGGGATGATCTCGAACTTTTGGCGTGTGAGCCACGAAAAAGCCTACCCTTGTGGAATGTAGGCCGAGCTTTTGGTTGTGGTAGGAGGGTGCTCTTTCCTCCAGTAGCTTGACTGATGATCTTTTCTAGGTCAGGGCCGAAAAGGAGTTTGCCTTTAAACGGAATAGAAGTTAAGGATTTTCTTGGATGAAAAATCTTCTGACCATAACTTCATCCATAGAGACCTTCGTGCTGCCACGGCACGACCTGCTAATTACTTGAGCCGCATCTAATGATGCCTCTGAAATATATTAGTTTGCTTCTTTGTTTTGGGAAGCCCACTGAGAAATTTTGTGTTGTGGTGCACCCGATTCAATAGCTTGTAGTAGAGAATCTGACCAAGACTGGATTGCCCTACTGACCCATTCTGTGGCTAACACAAGGCGTAGAGAATTTTCTTATCCATAGAGTCCTTAAAGGAAGAAGCGTCCGGAACTGGCAGTGCCGTATTCTTGGACAGTCGAGATACCGGAGCATCCACCGAGGGTGGTTGAGCCCACTTTTCTGTGATGTTGGCAGGAAAAGTATAAAGTTTCTGAAATCTGTGGCTAGTTTGTAAACGCTGTTTGGGTTTGTCCCACTCTTGTTGAATAATTTGGTCAAATTGAGCGTGAGATGGTAAAACTGGAGAGGGCTTAGTGTGACGTTTGAAAAGTGACTTGGCTAAATCGGATGAAGCCTCCGGTTCCTGAAGATGGAGGGTCTTAATAATGGAAGCAATTAGAGAGTCCACAGAATCAAGAGAGGGTTTAGAGGACTCCTCTTCCTCTAGATCTGAGTTGTAAGACAGCTCACCCTCAGAGCGGTCAATTTCATCCCCCGAAGGAAATGAGGGAGGGGATGCAATCCTAGATGGTGAATAACTGTCATCATCCGACGGAGATTGGGCTCTGCTTTTTGTGGCTTTTGCCCTAAGGTTGTCAAGGCTAGCTAACAGCTTGTCTAAGGATTGTGCCAATTTCGAAATTCCTGTGGCCAACTGCGATGCCCAGGCTGGAGGAGAAGGTTCCCGGGTTAGAGGAATATCTCTCTGTTGAGATGAAGATTGGCCTTCTGATTCTATCTCCCCCCGAGGTAGATTATGTTCTGGGGTCTCAGGACTGTGGTGTGTTGGCTTGCATCTAACACATAATGGGTCTTTGTGCCCAGAGGGCAGACGTTTGCAGCATTTGGCACAAGGCAAAAATTTTAACCGAGGCTACTAGTGCTGCCCTGGAAAAGAGGCTTTTCCCTCAGACATGGTGATTATGCAAGGAAAATAACCTTGTACTGGAGGGATGTTGATAGAACACTGACCCCTCCTATGACTAACCTGCAGGATATGGGCAGGAGAAGGTGGAGCAGTGATTCCTGCTTGAGTCCCGTTGTAATAGCAGTACAGCCTTAAGAAGACCCCCTGTGGATACTGGAGCTGTAGGTAGCTAGTCTTCCTAACCAGCAGCGTGCTGTGTGAATGCACTGCTTATGTTCTGCTGTACAGAGCCATGGGCAGTTTGCATCGTGGCTGTAATGTCAGGGAGCAATGAGGCAGCAATGCCCATTGCACCCAGAGCACGTGGTCAGAAGCAGCGAGATTGCTGAAAATACAGTAATTGGAAAAAGTCATTATTTCTGGTGATCTATCTGAAAACAACTAGTTGTTTGAAGGTGGACAACGCGTTTAATAATAATAATAATAATAATGCCTTTACAGTCCAACCTCATTCTCTGCTTGATAATTAGTGACGACCCCTAAGCTTAGCTTCTCAACAGCTGCTCAGAACCCACTGAGCATGTGAGTGTCACAGACTCTTTCCAAGATGGTGACCCCCTGTGACAAGTTTGAAGTTCTAGATCATCACCGCTATTGAGAAGATGAAACTTTAGGCTGATATAACTTCAGTATATACAAAATGGCATTTTTGCCACATAAATTGTTAGGGTTTAATTCTCCTTCAAGTGTATTGTTTCCACTCCCAACTAAAGAGTGCTTGCTTTCTGCAGCGGATTTAACAGGGGGGGTTTTCACCTTAGTTAACTTTTGCACAGATGGGAAGTGAACTTCAGATATCACCTGAAATTTATTAGATTGTAAGCCCTTGTATATCAGCTGTTATGTACCCTTGTGTACAGTGTTTATATACAACTGCTATGTTGCTAAAGAGCTTGGGGCAAATCCTGGTTCCAAGCCATAACCAGAGTAAACCGACACAGCAGTCTCTCTTACTGCAATGTTTAATTTCTGTGTAAATCTTCTCTAATCGTTAAAAAAAAAAAACTATGCATACATCCCGTTATGAACAGATTTATTTTATCTTTTACAGCACAAATTGCATTTATTCAAGAAGTTGGTCGGCTACCATTAAAAAGGCAGTTTGGAAGGTTAGTTGACCAAATGTTTTAAAGGGAAAACGCACTAACATTTTGTGAGCAATTTTAATGTAAGTATTCAGGTGTAATTAGAATTGGTTCGGTCTCATATCAACAAGAGTATTCCAGCTTGTTTACATTAATCTGTTAATATGTTGTTTGTTAGCATGGTCTAATCTCCTATTTGCTTTCAGGCTTAAACTTGAAGCACTCACAGACAAAGATCCTGGACTCCCAGATGCGGAGAGTGGTGAGGAAGATAACCTTACTGAAATGCAAAGAGAGAGAATTGACACAGCCAATGCCATGGGTGATGGAAAGGAACTGTTGTCCAGTCAAGGATTGGAAAGTGAGTTGCCAGCCAGTCAGCCCCAACCAGTTGCAGCACAAGCAATTATGGAGGATGAAGAGTTACAGATAGAAGAGTATGACAGTGACTGATATCGACCAACATATTGGTTACTCCTATTTGTTTGGACTTATGGGGCAAGTTTCTGGTTAGCAGATCATTCACTAATAAATGTAGTTTAGTTATACAGCCTCCATCCCAGTGCAGATGTGTTGAAGGAACAATGACAAAGCTTTTTGTTCTGAATAGGTCCTGAGTGTGACTGGTTTATGGAGCAGCAGACTTATTATAGCACTTAGTTAGAGCCAGATTGTGTGACAAATTGCTTTTTTAATATCCACTGAAAAAATAGTGGATAGGCAATTATTGTGCTGAAGATATACTGCTGTAAATTAATTTATACATTACGTGCAAGATGGAAAACCTACAATGTGAATGTGAGTTTATATAAAGTTCTATGCTGAACTATTTAACTATGTAAATAAATACTTTTTTCCTCCATGTGAAAATGTTCGCAGTGTTGCACTCACTTGGGAGTTGGCAGATTGGGCCTTTTATTGTAATCTTTCATTACAAGGCCATGTGTATGTAGAACCCACAGTTCATGCTAATTGATTGTCAAGTCAGGTCGCTGATTGTATCCTAAAGAGATGCATGGATTGATTGTACCGAGTTATTGTGTAGTATTGGCATAGATTGAATCCCAAAGTGTACTACTGTGAGCAGAAGTTTGCATGTGTAAATTCTCTGTGATACTCACTACAAAATTTAAGCCATAAAGAAATGATGTGGGATATTTGCATGGAGGAGATGCTGTAGATCAGGGGTGTCCAACCTTTTGGCTTCCCTGGGCCACATTGGAAAAAGAAATATTGTTTGGGGCCACACATGAAATACACAAGCACTTTTTATTTGTAAAAGTAATGCACAGAAAACAACAATAACAGTTGGATAACCAGGTGGTGCTATATACTGCAATATGGGACACCTGGGTATTAAATATGAATATATGTTCTCCAATTACTACGAAATTAAAATTAAAGAAGAACAATCGAAATTTATAAAAAAACTTTCGAATTGAGGAGAAATAGCCCACTATTTGAGCGCATTCGATCAAATTCTAATTGAACGATTTACCCCCAAAATATTTGATTTCTCAGAGTCTGCCAAATGAAAAGGCCTAGGACAGGGGTGAGAAAAAGGTAGATGGGGATCTACCAGTAGACTTTTAGCTGGTAGATCTCAAGACATGGTCAACACATAGCTTGACTAAATCACCCTCATATCTCATGCTTTTCATTCAAATATTTTAATTTATGTTAAAGGAATTGTTAAAGAAAAATTGCTCCAAATTCAACTTTTTTTTTTTACTTTGAATTTTCAATTCAACCCTTGATAAATCTGCCCCACCCATTTCTCAGCAGCATTAGCAGTATTAGAAACTATTGTATCAATTCTAACAGATGTCTGCAATGAAACCCAGGGATTCTGCTCAGCAGGGACAAAGATTAGAAATGTATCCACTAAATGTATCAATTTAGAACAGTTTACAGGGTCGGCAACACCCCAACCCCCCCCCCCCCCGCCCCTCCCAGAGCTGCTTCAGAAGGTGAAAAATTACACTTTACACTTCAATATTAGAAAGAAGGTCACACATAGAAAATAGAATATTTTTCCAATATTCATTGGAAAAAGATATTTCTGGTGATCTATCTGAAGATGAATGACCACTTTATATTTCAATAATTTTTATTGGAATTTTCGTATAAACATAGTTATCTCAGGGTAGATCTATCATAAGTGCAGATTTTTAATATACAATAATATAACAATTGGACCTTTAATGCAACATATTTCAAATAAAGAATAATTAACATGAACGACCACTTTAAAACTTGTCTCAAGAGAATCTGCCATGTAGTATGAATGTGACAGGCTGTCATATCCACAAAAAAAACACAGATTTGTAACTCCTAATGCCGTGACGTTGCAGTACTACAAATCCCATAATTCCCCTAATGGATAAATCAATGTAGGAATTGTGGGAATTGTATTTCCCGAACACGGAGTGACAAACATTGCTGACGCTTGGCAAAAGAGTTGGGAGTTAGAAACAGTCCCGTTTTGAGGTGATTTATAATGTCAATAAGAAGATCCGTGTATAAGGCTCATGGAGCAAGAACAGAGCCCACAGGTAAGTCAGCTCCATGGCACCTGTTAGACGAGCTCGGAGTAATCCCCACCCCCATTCAGGGCGCCAAGCGACGAAGAGGAGCGAGGCCACGTCTGTCTGTGTGTGTGTGGGTGGGAAGGGAGGTCAGTCAGGGAGGGGCAAGGTTAGGGCAGCAGGTATCGGACGGGAAAAGTTACACTCGCGCACTGCAACAAAAGAGTTTTCCGGTAATTCCATACTTCCTGCTCTGTCGGCCGCCCTACTACTCTTTGCGGGGAGCCGTCGCGCTCACTCACTGGACTCTCTCTGCTTGTGGAACTGCGCGGCCCACAGGTGAGAAGTGACGGCAGGACGATCGCGTGGTGACAGCAGGGAGATAGAGTGGTGACGGCAAGGAGATAGAGTGGTGACAGCAGGGAGACCCGGTTAGCAGGTGGGGAAAGCGTTCCTGTCTGTCAATAACTCTCACACCACAAACAAGTGGGGGGCTCCTTACCTGTAGTCTCCTCCTATGCTTCTCATTGCTCTGTCCTAACGGCACCCTGACTGTATAGAACGTTTTGTTGATAGACTGCACTGTATTATATTAGCTCTATGTGTAGCACTTTCCCTTTATATGTTGCATTATGACATGAGACTGTATAGCACTTTCCATTTATATATATATATATTACACTGTATTGGCAGACTCTGTAACACCACTTATATTGCACTGTGACAGTGGCGTAACTACTCCCTGGTGGGTACTGGATGGGCACCTGGCCGCCCCTGTCGGGCCCTTACCCCTATAAATCCCCCCCCCCCTGTCGGGTCCTTACCTCTATAAATCCACCCCCGCCCCCCGTCGGGTCCTTACCTCTATAAGTCCCATGCTGGAGTGTTGATGGCATGTGTGCTGTAAAATTTCCCCCTAGATAACCACCTGCCATAACCATTATCGTGGCTCAGATGGGCCTCAAGGGGGTGGGGGCCCTGGTGCAATTGCACCCTCTGCACCCCTGGTAGTTACACCACTGCTGTGACAGGAGACTGTATAGCCCTTTCCCCTTATATACTGTGATGTATTAGCAGACTCTATAGCACTTTCCACTTATATATTGCACGGACAGGAGACTGTATCCACTTATGTACTTAGATATATATGCACTTTAACTCTAGCAGACAGCATAGTCCTTTATCCTTAAATATTGCACTGTGACATAACCATGTATAGTACTTTCTCCATATATATTGCACTGTATTAGCAGACTCTCTAGCACTTTCCCCTTATATATTGTACTGTGACAGGAGACTGTATATCACTTGTATACTTACATATATACTGCACTTTAATTTTAGCAGACAGCATAGCCCTTTACCCTTATATATTGCACAGTGACATGACCCTGTATAGTTTTTTCTCCTAATATGTTGCACTGTATTAGCAGACTCTCTAGCACTTTCCCCTTATATATTGTACTGTGACAGGAGACTGTATATCACTTGTATACTTACATATATACTGCACTTTAATTTTAGCAGACAGCATAGCCCTTTACCCTTATATATTGCACTGTGACATGACCCTGTATAGTTTTTTCTCCTAATATGTTGCACTGTATTAGCAGACTCTATAGCACTTTCCCCTTATACAGGGAAAGTGCTATAAAGGGTCATGTCACTGTGCAATATATAAGGGGAAAGGGTTATGCTGTCTGCTAAACTTAAAGTGCAGTATACAGTTGTGCTCATAAGTTTACATACCCTGGCAGAATTTATGATTTCCTAACCATTTCTCAGAGAATATGAATGATAACACAAAAACTTTTCTTTCACTCATGGTTAGTGGTTGGCTGAAGCCATTTATTGTCAAAAAACTGTGTTTACTCTTTTTAAATCATAATCACTACACAAACTACCCAAATGACCCTGATCAAAAGTCACCGACCCTGTAAACTGTCCTAAATTGATACATTTCGTTTACACATTTCTTATCTTTGTCCCTGCTGAGCAGAATCTATGGGTTTCATTACAGGCAGCTGTAAGAATTGATACAATAGCTGTTAATACTCCAGAAATGCTGCTGAGAAATGGATCAACTAAATGTTGCAAAATTATAACCATTTAGAGTCCGCACCTTAATTACTGAGTTGCCAGTCTCAAACACCAGACAAACATTCAACTTTATACTTAGATTTTGGAAAAACAGTAAAATATCAACAATGGAAAGTAATTAAAAAATCTTATTTCTGGGGAAGAATCAGAAAACAATTGAACTGAAAAAAGTGTTTGGAAGGTGAACAACCCATTTAAAGAATAACACTTGCTGATCATTTTCTGACCAGTCTGACCACCTAGTAGTCAAGGAAGTTGTCAGAAGAAAGAAAGAGGCTGCTCTGATGTTCTTCTGGTTAGGGAAGATTTGAGAGGTTTTTTTTAAAACAATTTTTCTTAAGCAGAATAACATCAGAACAGCCTCTTTCTCCTGACAACTTCCTTGACTACTTGGTGGTCAGACTGCTCTGAAAAAGTAACACAATTTGTTCATATTAACTGTACATGTATATGCATCCTTTAATATCTTGGAATTAAAAAGAATATATATATATGTGCATTGCAAAAGTGCTTAGCATAACACCCTCATCATTTTTACATTCACTTATTTTTAAGGTTTACTTTTCCTTTAAATATTGCACTATGACCGAAGACTGTTTTGCACTTTCCACTTGTATTCCGGGTATATATATTTCACTGTGACTGGGAACTATATAGCACTTTCCATATATAGATATTCTGTGATGTAGTCACAGACTGTATAGCTTATGGATCTGCTGCTTTCTGTAGTTCTACTGATACTTTCAGCTACAAGAGCAGAGTATAGCTTCCCTGTAGCAGTAGAGTAAACAGCAGGGAATACAATTGCATTATTCAGAGGAAATCCTATTTCCTGCTTAAACTATGGTTTGTTATGAATAGGGAAATTACCTTTGCCTGCCATAAGCACAAAGTATGATGTTAAACGATTCCCTTCCTCAAGAGGACACACAGAATAGCACGAGAAAACAGTGCTGAGAACAACTTTAAAACAGTAAAGAGTGTATCGTAGTTGTGCGAAAAGTCCCCAACACCACAGTTCTTCCTTTTGAATCCTAAAAATTAATTTTTGTTTCTTATCAGAGTGGAACTTTTCCTAAAGAGAGGCTAGTGCCAAAATGAGAATTTAAAGGGCAAGGAAAGTCTAAAATAGAATAAGAAATGCTGTATTTTGTATACTAAACATAAACATGAACTTACTGCACCACAAGCCTAATCAAACAAATGATTTATGCTTTCAAAGTTGGTCACAGGGGGCTGTCATCTTGTAACTTTGTTATACATCTTTGTAAGACTAGACTACATACGCATGCTCAGTGTGGTCTGGGCTTCTTAGGGATCGTGAAAAAGATAAAAAAAACTAAGCTGATTGAGTTCTGCATGGCTGGTAAGTAAGGCAGGGGCTACCCCTGCGGTTAATACGTATGATTGTTTCCCTGCCAGAAGTTAGGTACTGTCTGACAATTCCTATCCACAGCAGTAAATGAAGGGAGAATTTCACTGCATACAGTCAGGTTTCTTATAAAAACGGTACACATTTTTAAATTAAAGTATATTGGAGATAGATTTCTTTTTCATTAAAGAAAGTAAAAATGGGATTTTATTTCTTTGCCTTTCCTTGCCCTTTAATATATAAACAAGAAACTTTGTAATATAATAATTAAAAAATTTCTTTATGCAGAAGCCAGATTCTGATTTACAGTAAACTCTAATACATCTTCCCCCCACCCAAAAAAAAAAGGTTATTTGGTGCGTTTATGGCAAGAGGCTTGGATATCGGTCGGCTCACTGATAAGCCAAGACGGAAACTTTTGCCAGAACATCAGTAATTCTATTACCTGTATATCTGACAGTTCATCTCTCAACGTTTGTAATGAAAATTAACAATCCAATGGCCGCAGGAAAGATCGTAACTGTTACCTGTATGACCACTTTTAAGGTGGCCATACTCGGGCAGATAAAGCTGCCGATATCAGTCATTTAGACCGATTTGACAGCTTATCTGCGCGTGTATGGGGTCTTCCGACGGGTCTTCCCAACTGATATCTGGACACGATATCGATCAGGAAGGTTGGATTTCCTTCCGACTGACCCGTTGGAATACATTGCGCTAGTCGTAATCTGATCCGTGACACGTAGCTCATATTACATTTTTATTTTTGCGATAGATTACAGTTGGTGCCCCATAGCCCTCCGTGTGATTTTTATGATGCTGCCCATTACAAGGTCCAGAAATTCTAATATAATCTTAAATCAGATCATCTGCCCACTGCATGTAAAGAGTTGGCTAGTACTTATTGTATTTCAGTTATGGGATCTGTTATCTGGAAACTTATTAGAAGGCTCCAAATCATTGCAAGCCTATCTCCCATAGAGTGTATATTAAGTAAATAATTCTACTTTTCAAAAAAGATTTTCTTTTTCTCTGTAATACTAATAACAGTACATGTTTAGGATCTGTTATGCAGAAGGCTCGGGACCTGGGGGTTTCTGGATAACTGATCTTTCTATAATTTGGATCTTCATACCTTTAAGTCTACTATAAAATCATGTAAACATTAAATAAACCTAATAAGCTGGGTTTGTTTCCATTAAGAATTAATTATCTATAAGTGTGGAGCAAGTACAAAGTACTATAAAGATTAATGTGGATTATTTTATTATAATGGAGTCTATGGAAGACAGCCTCCTTGAAGCCTATTTGAAACCACTTCTTATCTAATGGGGAATGCCTTTTATAGTTACAATTACTTATTTGCTTATCTAGAAATAGAAGTATCTTATCTTCTGCTGTGGCTGTTCTGGTCTCTCTGCCAAAAGCCAATTAAGTTAGTTTCTTTTTCTGACTGTTCAGTGCAGAGAAAAACGTGACTTTTCAGTACAAATGAGGGACTGCAGGTTGACCTGTTAAAAGAGTGTCCCTCTAAAAACGGGACAGTTGGGAGGTATGTTATGATGCAAGATAGCAAGATTATTATGCAGTGAATGGCATGATGTTAAATGACCTGTGTTAATAGCTAAGTGTAACATAAACCAGAAAGATCCGAAGTATGGAAAGGCCGTCTACCAAGGGGGCAAATTCACTAAAGCGAGAAGCATCTAACACTAGCGCTAATTCGCCAGCGTGACGTCATTTCGCAACTTCGCAAATTCCCTAACACAGACTCTGGCGAAGTAGATAGACTTAACACAGAGTAACTTGCAGTCCCAGAATCATCATCCTTCTTCACAAGCCTTACGCCAGGCGAAGTTGCGCAAATTCACTAAGATGAGTATTTTCCTCTACGTTAGCACTTACGCTAGACGTTACTTCGCCTGGTCAGACCAGGCGAAGTTCAATACAATAATAGGAGGTTGAAAAAAAAAAATGTTAAATTTTTTCTAAGTCCCAAAAAAACGCTGGCGTATTTTAGCATAGGAGGGTGATAGTCTGAAAAAGATCGATAATTTTTTTTGGGGGGTTTCCCTTCTTCCCCCCTGCATTTCCTAACATATGGCAACACAACTATACAGGGGGCACATGTAGGGCAATAGGACAACTTTATTTAATTTATTAAAGGTTTCCTGGGCTTGTGTAGTGGAATGTAGTGGCTGTAACATATACTTCTATTATAAGTTAAAGTTTCCGCCGTATGCAAATTAGGCTTCGCTAGCGTAACAGCGCTCTGCCTAGCGAAGTAAAACTAGCGCAATTATGCTACCGTTTGCCGACCTGAGTGTAAATTCGCACTTTAGTGAACTTGCGTAGTGCTGGCGAAAATTTGCCTGGCGAAGTGCGGCTAAACGCTAGCGAAGCCAACGCTAGCGAATTTGCGCATCTTAATGAATTGGCCCCATAGACTCTTTTTTCAAATAATACATATTTTTTTTAATTATTTCCTTTTTCTCTGTAATAAACAGCAGCTTGTACTTGATCCCAACTAAGATGTTAATTAATAATTATTGGAAGCAAAACCAGCCTATTGGGTTTATTTAACATGATTTTCTAGAGATCCAAATTACAGAAAGATCTGTTATCCAGAAACCGCCATGTCCCGAGCATTCTGGATAACAGGTCCCATAACTGTACACGAGGTGTCATAATAATTTTTTTAACAAGAATAGTAATCTGTGGTATTTACTAGTGTGCAACTATTTGTAAAGGGATGCAAATATTTGATATTTGAGACTGGGAATACAAAATAGACATTTTTACTTCCTACTTTGGTTGCTGCTTTCAAGGCCAGGGGCTGTTATTCTCTACATTTATTATTGATGATTTTGCTGCCTTTGTTCATTGAGAGCACCAGCTGCAAAGCTTGAGGGTAAGAGCTTGTAACTGTATCGGGAGCAGCGTGGCAAACTGTGGTATTTAACTTTAAAGGAGACATTTGTGTAAAAATAAGAATGTAGCAGTGCATTATACTCATTTAGATATAGAAGAATTGTGCTTAAAAAAGTAAAGTTTCAGGCTGATTTATTGCATATTTCTGCAAAAACCCTTAATAATCCCTCCCTTCTCTTCCACTTCCTGCTCCCTGAATTCCCAGGCTGTGCAGGGGAGCCAGCAGTTCTCAACTCTCTGCACTGTAGGACAGGAACTAATCAGCAGCTATCAGGACCTGATAGGGAACTGAAGCCTGTTTTTGCTTTTGTGTAACCGCAGGGCTGTGATTGGCTGCCCCCTCCTACTGTGCTTCTGGCAGGGACCGTCTGGACACACCCACCCCTCATTTGAAACACAGGCAGGGACCAGAGAACATCTGTAGGGAGCTCCAATAAAGGGGCTATTTTTAAATTAATTTTTTGCACCGTGTAAAAGCCACACCATATATATTACTTATAATTGCTACAAAAGTAGGTTTTTTCATTTATCCAGTACATCTCCTTCAATTCTTTACAGGTAAGTGCGTTGGACTGCATCTGTGTGTGACTATGAGCGATGCATTTGCTACAGAGAGAGACTGTCGTTCTGAAGAGGAAGAAGATTTTATGGCTGGAGGAGACTTAGGTGAAGGTTTTGGGAGAAAGCCAGGTGGCCTGTATGATGGATCAGCAGATCTCATGGCAGAGACATTTAAAACAAGAAGGGCATCAGACAATCAGGGTCACTATCAGCTTGTGAAGAAGGGTGATGATTCTGGGACTGCAAGTTACTCTGTGTTAAGAAACAGTGTCTCAGATGCCAAGACCACTCATAAGTTTGGAACTATGGGATACTCGAGGTGCAGACAAAATAGTATAGGTAAGAGACATTATTTTCTTTCTACCTGTATTTATGCTGTAGTTTATATAATTAAATACGTTTAAAATATATTCTTATCCTTTTTTTTAAGTTGGGTTACATTGTGTTGAATGATCTTTGACAATTTAAGAGATATATGGGTGTATTCCCTCTGTGCTTCCTCTTTTTTCCCTTATAGTCATTAGCCTGTGAATTGCAGAAAGATTAACTACAGCCCTTATCTGCTCAATATGATTGTATGTACAAGGATTACCTATTAAAAGGGCTTCCTGTGTTGTCCTTTTGCTGGGCTTTAAACCGGTCAGACAGGAACCCAGTGTGGAGAAGCTAAGCCTCTGGCTTATTTGTTTGTGGGTCAAGGTCCCTTTACAGCAGATAGAATGGATGACTTTTGCTCCAACAGCTACAGGTATGGGACCTGGGGTTTTCTGGATAATGGATCTTTCTGTAATTTGGATCTTCATACCTTAAGTCAAGGGGTAGGGGGGGCCTGTGAAAGAATGCAGAAGAGACATCCCCTGAATACGTCACATGATTAATGCTACAAGTGTTATGGTGAGACCACAACCAGCCCTTGTTGATATTTATTATATTATGACTGCAACATATATATTTCTTTAGTTTGTATAAAGGGAATACAGTATTTCTTACTTGTGTGCAATACAAATGTATTGTTATTGCTACTTTTTACTTATCTGTCTACTCAGGCCCTCTGTTATTCATATTCCAGTCTCTTATTCTAATCAATGCATGGTTGCTAGTGTAACTTGGACCCTAGCAACCAAATTTCTGTAATTACAAACTGGAGAGCTGCCAAATAAAAAGCTAAATAATGCAAAAAAAAAATACAAATAAAAACCAATTGAAAATTGTCTCAGAATATCACTCTCTAAATAATACTAAACGTTAACTCAAAGGTGAACTTTAAGTAGGAAATAAAAACCTAAGGCCATGCGCAAATTGCCTTTCGAGATCACTGTTTGAAACTTACAAATAATGCCACTGTATGGAAGGAAGAATTTATTGAAGCATAAAGTGAATGCATCCCACGTGTATGTTCAGGTAGTTTTTTATCTTAAATTCCTAACACTATCATCACGACTCTCTCTATGAAAGTGATCAGATCACCATCGATTTTTTTTACAGTCAGTGGGTTATTGTGTCTAAAACTTTTCTGTATCTTACTGCATGTCATTTGTGTTTTTGAGTGCAGATGCAAGTTCCGAGGTGTCCAATGAAGAGCTGAGGCAGCGGCTTCAAGAATTAACAGAGGTCAGTGGTGCTGCATCTGTACATTTATAAAGTAGAAGGAAAGTTGTTTACCACTTTGGGGTGCCAAAAGTTTTTTTTTGGCATCCCCAAGTGAATGTATTTACTTACCTGAAACCCCAGGCCAGTGCTCCTATCAGTACAAAACTGCACTGGCCTGGGGCATCATGTTCCTGTCTTTGTCATGTAAACATTAAAGATGGGTTTTAGTTAAACTGGAGTGCTGTCTATGGAAAGAAATGTGTGTACTTTGGTGAAGCCCCTGTGAACAGGCTTAATGACATGCACCCACTCATATTCTGATTTCAAAAGTAAGTGTGGTCTAATTGGAATTACCAGCCTGGGGTTATTCCAGCGAGCACCACAGAGTGCTTCTCTTCCAGCTTCTTCTTTCTTCAAATTTCCCAGGGCAGATGCATGCACAGTAGAACTAAATAGCCAACGTTAAAGTTTGGCTTTTCACGCTAATGTGCATGTGCAGCCGTAAGAAGAACGAAGAAGCAAGAAGATGATCACTCTTTGGTGCTCGCTGGAATAAACCCAGGCCGGTGCAGTTTTCTGGTGATAGGAACACCGGCCCAGGGTTTCAGGTAACATTTGCCACCACCAAGTGTGAAATGACTTTCAAATTTCGAATTCATGTGAATTTTTTTGTAAAACTCTATTAAACTGAAATATACTCGAAATTCGACTGGGGATTTATTTATAAAAAAAACGAATATGTAAAACTCGGACAAATATTCCCAACCCCAAAACTCAAATCAAATTCTAATCTAATTTGACCAAGCTCGATTCGAGTTTTTTCTCTGAAAAAACTTGATTGTCAGGAAGGTTACTAACGTGTCCAAATTGGTCCCTGGACCTCGACCATTGATTTATGCATGAACTTGGCAGATTTTAGGTGGCATATGATAAATCTCGAAATTCGAATTAAAACTCGAATCAAGTTTGGATACTTCCAAAATCGAAAATTCCAATTCATATTTTCAATTTGACCCTTAATAAATCTGACCCATAAATTCTCTTTATTTTCCCAAAAATATAAATATTCTCACGGAAAACAGTACAGTGACATACCGTCTGTGTTCCCAAGAAATGCATGTGTATTTAAAGAAGTGTCCAGAAGCTATGCACATCACTAATGACACTATCACTCACATCACAGAGTTGGGCAGATCATATTTTTTATTAAATGAGTCAAGGTACTGCGGCATCTGCAGTGATTTCTTAAGTTTTAATTATTATTCACTCTTTTTGATTTTCCAACAAGATTGGAGCAGTCTCATTTGGTGTTATCTGCAACAAAAAGTATCTTACAGGTCTTAAGTATATCTTATCTTATTGCACACGGTGAAATTCTACATGGTTTGACATCTGGGCATATTTTAGCTGAGGTGATGGGCGACAAAAAGCTCATAATTGTCCCCAATTCTTTGGTACTGTATGTGAATTATCCACTCCCACAGGTGCTATTCTGAGCATTTCTGTAAGGATCTGTGCCTTCTCTCCTCTGCTTTTAATGTTGTGCTTCAGATTTCTTACTCTTGAAATATAATTAAAACTCATGACTAGGAACACAATTGTCAATTTAAGGGATAATCTAAATGATATAATTTGTTTACTTTTTAGGAGGTAGATTTTTTAAGAATAGAACTTGAGGCATCTCAGAGACAGCTTGATGGAAAAGATGAAGCACTAAAGCTGTTACAAAGCATGGTGAGTATTTTTGTGAATAATAATAATAAAATGAGAGTTTGTTGAGGCACTTCTCTTATTACTGCTAATGTTAGATTCTCTAGAGCAGCAAAGCCAACTTTTCCCATGGAGTAAGCCGTTTACTGTAGATTTGCGGACTGAATTATCGAGCCCATGGGAAGCCAGGGGACTGTAAAAAATGCATGCCACATCCAGTCCACAGGCCCCAAATTTGGCCAGCCCTGCTCTTTAAAGGAAAA
Organism: Xenopus borealis; assembly: GCA_024363595.1. Taxonomy (NCBI): domain Eukaryota; kingdom Metazoa; phylum Chordata; class Amphibia; order Anura; family Pipidae; genus Xenopus; species Xenopus borealis. Next base: position 201,363,818 of record CM044431.1, on the reverse strand, counting down.
CTATACCCCCAAAAGCAATACTTAAGCATCAGTTTATATCAAATTAAGTGGCATATTAAAGAATCTTATCAAACTGGAATAATACTTCTCTTGCCTTGAACTTCTATTTTGTGATGGTCTGTGTGCTGCCTCAGAGATCACCTGACCAGAAATTCTACAACTCTAACTGTAACAGGAAGAAGTGTGGAAGCAAAAGACAGAACTCTGTCTGTTAATTGGCTCATGTGACCTAACATGTATGGTTTGTTTGGTATGTTTGTTTGTACCGTGAATCATACGATCCCAGGAGGCTGCCCTTGTTTTTTAAAATGGCAATTTTCTATTTATGATTACCCAATGGCATATACTACTAAAAAAGTATATAATTATGAATGGTTTATTTACATGAAGCAGGGTTTTACATATGAGCTGTGTTATACAATATCTTTCTATAGAGACCTACATAGTTTTCCTTTTAAAAAAATGTATGCCCCTTCCAACCTGTCCCATCACAGTGAGAGATCACTGTCTGCTGGCTTCTGTCTCAAGAAACAGCTATGTAGGCAAATCAAATTCAGATCAATGGAGCAAATCCTCTTCTCTCAGCCTGCAAAAATCCACAGGCACCTGGAGCATTCAGCTTGTGTGCCCATAGCCTAAAAGTACAAATACAAACTCCACAACCTCGCTTAGTTCAGTATTCACACTGCTGACAGACACCTGTCACGTATTTGCAAACTTTAACTGACCGTCCCATGACACAGAGTTCCATACAGTCATGGGATTCCCTTCACTTTACGTATGCTATACGTATAGCTCTAATTACTGTGTTGTGTCTCAAGATGGGTTCTATTGAGTTAAGGCAACTACCAGTTCTTGCCAGTGGGAAGGCATTTCATGTCTATAAGTCGCCCACAGTAGCGAAGATTTAATGCAGGCGACTAAATTTCCCTATATGCCACCACCCTTAAACAATGATAGAGGTCATGTTGGGTGTTATACTCGCCACTATGAAGAAGTACACCCAAGCTAGATGCAGAATCTTTTATTATTCTCCCAGGGCAGCTTACATTTTCATGCCAAGTAATAGGGTTTTTTTGTCCTGTTGGTGAGAAAATCTAATTTAATCTAAATTTAATCAGTGTTAGATTGTCTTGAGTGCTAAGGAGTTACAGGAGGCAAATAAACGTCCTTGATAAGACTGGCCTTATAGATTGCATGTGTTGGGCTTGTAGATTGCTAGTTCTTTGCTTTTTATGTAACTATTAGGGATAGGGCATGGTTCACACATCTAGTTTAACTAGTTTCTCTGGTACTCATTTCTATTGACCTGGACTCTATAGCTTCATGGGAGTAGATGTCATGGGAATCAGATCAAAGAAATAAGGACTATGGCAAACTAGGAGATAAGTGGCCCTCGATAAATCTACTCCACGTACAATTTTAAGCTTCTGTTTCTTGAGTGGCAACTTTGGGAGACATTGAAACATGTATGTTTTCCCCACTATTGATTAACTTCATTGTTGGTGGAAAAGCATTTGCAGGAGATTAGTTGGTCACAGCAACTAATCTCCTTGTCTGTCCTTACCCTAAGGCTAAGGCCAGACGGGGAGATTCGGGGGCATTTTGTCGCCTGGTGACTTCTCGCCGCGACTTGTAGCCCCCGAACCTCCCCGAATAGCGAAGTACCCAAGCGCACCGGCGTTGCTTGAAAACGCCGGCGCATATTCACACGGAGCGGCGCGATTTTTGAAATCGCTCCAAATTGCCTGGCGAGGGCTAGGCCAGACGGGAAGATTCGGGGAGATTTGTCACCTGGCGACTAATCGCCTCTTCTTTGGGCCGACTAATCTCCCCGAACCGCTTCCCCCTGCCTTCCAGCTGATTAATGAATAATGTCAGCACCTATTCACACGCGGTGCTGCGTTATTCGAAGTTGCCTTCTTAGGCAATTTCGAGCGATTTCAGGAAAGCGCAGTGCCGCACGTGAATAGGCGCAGGCGATTACTCCTTAAGCATCTGGAAGGCAAGGGGAAGCAGTTCAGGGAGATTAGTCACCAGGGGTTTTGTCGCTAGGCAACGAATCTCCCCGAATCTTTCCGTCTGGCCTTACCCTGGGCTCGTCCAGACGAGAAGGTTCGAGGAGATTAGTCGCCTGGCAACAAAACGCCATGTCTTTGAGGCGACTAATCTCCTTGAATGGCTTGCTCGCATCTTGCACCCGCTAGCGCTAAAGTCACCGGCGCCTATTCACAGGCGGCGATACGTTTTTTAAAGTCACTCGAAATTGCCTCGTGAGGCAATTTTAAGCGACTTTGAAAATCGTGTTGCCGCGTGTGAATAGGCGCAGGCGACTTTAGTGCAAGATACTAGCAAGCCATTCGGGGAGATTAGTCACGGCGATTAGTGCAAGATCTCCCCGAAATCTTCCCGTGTGGCCTTACCCTAAGGGAAAGAGTCCTTGTGTGAGTTGATGGAAGAAGTATTATGCAGCTTTAGGGTAGTGACACACGGGCAGATTCAGGGAGATCCCCTCTTCTTCTGGGAGACAATCTCCCTGAACTGCCTTCCCATGCAATACCACCAGCTTTCCGAAGTCGTCCGAAGTTGCCTATTAACTTATGTGTTTAAAAAAAAAAAACATGTTTTCCCATGACAGAATCCCTAAAAACAGCTGTATGAAAAACAGAATCAAGACTGTTTGCGAAACGTATTATGTTGGTGGATTTTTTGCTATAATTAAATGTTCGCTTTTAAAAGTAACTTTTAGTATGAAGACTACAGTATACTGCGGCCACATATTTCTTCTCAGAGTGAACTCTAGTAAGAGCAATATTACGTGTGCAATTGTCGCCTGAGATTGTGCCTGTCCGTGTGATGGTAGCTGTAATGTTAATCTTTTGGTAAACTCTCTGTGATATCTGATAATTGCAAGGCACCACTCTGATCTCTGCATGGAAATGTTTTCTTTCTCAGGCTATGTTAGATAAAGCCACAAGTCACACAAAGGAAATGCTTCAAAAGGCGGAGCAGGAGCGGAGAACTTTGGAAAAGGTGAGCATAATGCCTCTGTGAAATTTAAAGGGATACTATCATGGGAAAATGTTTTTTTTTTTCTTTTTCAAAATGCATCCGTTAATAGTGCTGCTCCAACAGAATTCTGCGCTAAAATCCATTTTTCAAAAGAGCAAACTGATTTTTTTTATATTTAATATTGAAATCTGACATGGGGCTAGACATATTGTTACTTTCCCAGGAGCCCCCAATCATGTGGCTTGTGCTCTGATAAACTCAGTCACTCTTTACTGCTGTACTGCAAATTCGAGTGATATCACCCCCTTCCTTTTTCCCCCCCAGCAGCCTAACAACAGAACAATGGGAAGGTAACCAGATAGCCGGTCCCTAACACAAGATATCAGCTGCCTGGTAGATCTAAGAACAGCACTCACTGCAACCCCATTCAGTTACATTGAGTAGGAGAAGCAACAGCCTGCCAGAAAGCAGTTCCATAGTGCAGCACTGGCTCTTTCTGAAAGCACATGACCAGGCAAAATGACCTGGGATGGCTGCCTACACACCAATATTACAACTAAAAAAATACAATTGCTGGTTCAGGAATGAAATTAAATATGGTACAGTGAATTATTTGCAGTGTAAACAGAAATAAAAACTACATCACAAAAATAATAACAGAATCCCTTTAAGGGTAGTGGCACATGGGCTATTTTCAGTTTTCTACAGTACCAGAAGTTAGAGTCCTGCGCGGGTCCATTTTTTGGGACCCGGACCCGCAACCCGGACCCGCGACTCGCATTCTGACCCTCTTGGACCCGCAACCCGACCCGTACCCGCAACCCGAGATCCGCGACCTGCTGACCATCAAGAATCAGAAGTGCTGTCATTCTAAACCGGAAGTGATATCATCGGAAGCAGCCGAGATCAGAGAAAAAGGAGTAAAACAGGAAGTGCTGTCATTGTGAACCGGATGTGACATCATCAGTAGTAGAAATGCTCAGAAAAAGGAGTAAAAATCGCTATAGCGAGGATCCGCGACCCGACCCTCAACCCGCCAACCTGCAGAACCACCGGCCCGCTTCTATACCCGCACCAAGAAACTCTACAAGCAACCCGCAGGGTACCGCGGGATTTTGCGGGTACCCGACCCACTGCAGGACTCTACCAGAAGTTGCTTAGTGCCAGTGACATTCAGGGCCAAAGCTATATTTTCTGGCAATAATCACTCATGGATTGGGGCTAGCTTTGCTTCCCATGAATGTCAAGAGCAGGTGACCGGCAGTACAAAGCAGCAATAACACACATAATGTGCCATATCTATTTAGCCAAAGTTTGACTTATACATAAAAATTTAAAAGAACAAAGTAATCCCAAATAATATCTACTTTATGGAGTAAATTATTTAGGCCAATTACTGGCCTGGTTATTAATGGCATCTGCATCTTGTGAAGTTAAACACTTCTGTAGGTTAATGAGCTATTATGTATACTATTCATTAGAGGCAACTCTCTCTTTCTTATGATGCACACCTAGGGTTGCCACCTGGCCGGTATCCCAGTGTTGTTAATAGGAAAAAAATATAAATATGGAGGAAGGCCCTTTTTTTCAAGAAAAGGTGGCAACCCTATGCACACTAGGCATCAGGGGTACTTCAAATGCACGAGGAGTGGGCAATCAGGAAAATTATAAACATGAGAACTATGACACAATTCCCAGAATCCAGGCCCGGACTGGCAATCTGTGGGTTAGGGTAAATGCCAGATGGGCTGCTATAAGGTCCCATAGAAAGTCAGTATTTAGTGGGCTGGTAGGGGCTGTTTGGGCCTCTATGTGGGCTGATTGGGCCTCTGTGTACCTGAAATGCCAGGGTCTATTTTGATTCTCAGTCCAGTCCTGCCAGAATCTGTTTAGTGTGTGCCTTTAACCATATTATTCACACACTGAGGGAACAGCTGTGCATTGCCAAAGTGTCATGAATAAATACAAGCCAGTGTCTTTCTGCTGGCAGTTAAGTCATTACCGGCTTCCAAGTGGCACCCATGTACTGTGGAGTCTGGCTATGGCATATATAACAAAAGGAACAGTAACACCCAAAAAAATTAAAGTGTTTTAAAGTAATGAAAATATCATGGATAACAGATAATACCATTATGTCTTACAGAGCTTATCATCTGCTGTGTAACCTGAACCTTTTCTCCTTTGAATGGCTGCACCCATTGCTACACATGAGCTTATTTATATAAACTATAGTAGTGTTTCTGAAGCAAACACCCCAGTTTTATCAGTGCAGGTTAACACTGCATTATATTTTTATTACTTTACAACAATTTCATTTTTTGATGTTTCTGTTGCTTTAATATGTCTATGCTAGCTTGTGAACTAAGTCAACTTATAGCTACAGGCCTAAATAAATGGCATACAGGGCTAGCGTAGGCATTGCAGGAGGGCTAAGTTGGATGAACAAAATGATAAAATGTATGCTGCAACCTAGGAAATAATGCAGTGTCCTAAATCCCCACCTGGTGGTCCAAAGTGTCATGGAAAAGGGTCCTGGAATGATTATTAACACTTAATTTCAAATACCTTTCCATGAAGCATTGTAACACTGGACTTGTGTAAAGGTGCTAGGCCTCTGGTATAATAAAATAAAATAGGGTTTCAGATAATGGGGTCTGTCAACAATTTGGATGTTTAAGTCTGCTAAAAAATAATTCAAATATTAAATAAAATCCTACTGGGTTTTGCCACCAATATAAATGCTTGCAGCTTAGTTGGGATTAAGTACAAGGTACTCACTGTTTTATTATTTCAGAAGTAGAGTTAACCATTCTTTAGCATGTGAATTATGTGCTTAAAAACTTACTTCCTGTAAATCTTTCTGTACTGTACAAAGTTTTGTGATTATCTTGACCTAAATATACAGCCTTGAGCATATGAAGTCACTGTTATTCAATGATTCAAAGTGTGGAAACTTCATTACAGGGCCAAACAATGGAAGTTTCTCATAAATCTGCTGTGTTTCTGTTCTTCCCCAGGAGATCAGTGTTTTGGAGTGGGAAATCCAGTTTGATCAGGTCAGACTTAAAAACCTAGAAGAAACTTGGAGAGAAAAATATGAGAGGTATGTAAAGGCTCTGTTCCAGTGCTTTTGCTTCATATTATGGGAAAGGTGCGAGTAAACACAGCTGGACTTTGACCATCAAAACGCCACTCAGTGTAACATACTGTGTGGGAGTTTCCTTGGCACACTGTTCTTAAAAGCAAATTCAATTCCAGTTCTGATAGATATCTTTCATCTGTGTGCATTACTGTGAAATGGGAATTTTTTTGCATTAAATAATTCATCACAACGTGGTGAATTGAATAGACTGTTTTTATAATTAATTCTTCACTTAGCATTTTTAACCATATTATAAATTTAAATATACAACACGTTACATAATTTTTATCTCCATAAACAGTTTCTATATAACCTTGTGTCTCTCTTCTGCTAGGTTGAGATAGGAAAACATTAGCAACATTCCATTACTATCTACCTGTTACCAGGTAGAAATCACGGGGCCCCCCACAACAAAATCTTTGGGGGCTCCTGGGCACCGCCCACCCTGGCACCCAAGCCCCATCCCTGATCCCGCCCACCCCACATCGAAGTTAAAAGACCACACAAACATCAGCGCTAAGAAAAAAAAAAAAACCCACACACATATTGATGCTCAGTGCTCCCTTATAAGGTAAAAAAAAACATTGGCACCAGGTCCACCCATAAAAAAATTGGGGCCCCAAAAAATATTTAAAAAAAAAACATTGGCGCCAGGGCCCCCCTACAATTTAAAAATGAATTGGGGCCCCAAAGAATATATATATATATTTTTTAAAAACGCGCTAGGGCCCCCCTTACAAGTGGAAAGAAAATTTGGGGCCCCAGAGAATTTTTTTTTTTTTTTTAAACTTGGCGCTAGGGCCCCCCTTACAAGTTAAAAACAATTGGGGCCCTAGAGAATATTTTTTCTTAAAAACTTAGCGCTAGGGCCCCCTTACAAGTTAAAAGAAAATTTGGGGCCCCAGAAAATTAAAAAAAAAATCATTGGTGGCAGGGCCCCCCTTACCAGTTAAAAAAAATTTTTTGGGGCCCCAGAAAATTAAAAAAAAAAATCATTGGTGGCAGGGGACTATAGAGTATTAAAATAAAACATTGGTGGCCAGGGGATTTAAAAAAATAAAAAATAAAAAAACACATTGGTGTCAGTAGAATTGAACTCATGGCTTCAGGACCTCCATTATAGCTGTTTTCGTGACATCGGGTATTTTCGCCGCTTCAGGACTTCAGTGTCGGCTCCTTCGTGACTTCGGGTCTTTCCGCTGCTTCAGGATTCGACTATCTTTGGCACTTCCGCATCAGCACAGTAAGAAGAAGGACGGCTTTGGCGACGCTCGTAAGGGGGGCCCGGCTCTTGAAGAAGTGCAGCACTGCCGGGCCTCCCTTCAGCCCCGGGCCCGGGACACCTGTCCCCCCCTGATGGCGGCCCTGCCTCTTACTGTTAGCAGCCTTGCAGCCTGAATAAAATACCTTGTAGTGGCCCTGGTTTTATAGTAACAATATTGCAGGGCCAAAACATTTTGAAAACATTTCCACTGTAAAGATATGTTTTAGCCTCAAATTTTCAGACTAAACTTTTTGGACATTTTGTAAAACAAAATGAAAAGGGCATTTTGATTACATATGTTATTTTCACTGGTTGTCAACTTTTTGTCTCAACTGGTCTAATTTTTCTGCTGACGAAATAAACGTTTCTTACATATTGATATACTATGTTCCCCTGTTCAGAAGAGGTCAGAGGTCAAACACTGTATGCTTTGAAAGGTTAAAAGACTAAAAGATATCCAGGTAATTAGCACGGCTACAAGTAGTACAAAAAACACGAATTTTGGATGGACACAACCTAAGTAACCGATAAATACCAATAGTAGAACAGGCTGTGGCTACGTTAAGGTGGTGCTCTATCCAGAAACCTTGCGGCTTTACTTGGTTCCCTTGTTACATACGCTGAAAGAATTGGATGGTACAACTATGATTATTTTAAACTGGAATAAGTAATAGGCAGAAAAGGTGGTCTAGTTGGTTTCTTTTTGGATAATACTCACATATAGAATCAATATACAACTTGCAGTTTAACTACATTGTTACTTTTATTGTTATATAGTACTACTAATTATACCTGACCTGTGTGCAGGTTTTTTAGGCCCACCTGATTTCCTGCTGTGTAGAGTTTTTTTTTAAATCTAATTTGATGCCTTTTAAGTCTGGGCTTCTAGGTTCAATTCCAGCAAGACCACTATCTGCAAAGGGTTTGTATGTTCCACCTTATGTAGGTCTCTTTTTCATGTTAAAATTGACCATAGTGTTTGTGTTTGCATGATTTTTATAAAGCACTCCAGAATATGTCTATTTGAGTAAAGAATAATATTAATAATATTCTCATGCATATTATTTGAAAATTCTAAAATAATTACTTTTTATTTAGAGTCCTATGTGAAAATGTCACAATCAAAGGAACTCTAGAGTCACGCACAGATGAAATTCGGTCTCTCAAGTCTGAGAACACAAGTAAGCATGGAATATTTTGTACTGTTTTTGCAAGTGTGTTTAGGAAAACATTAGTCCTCAAGTATTTCCTCAGCACACTATACATGTGTGCTAATGTTAGCCTGCAACTAAGACCCACCAACTTTAGAAGGGCTGCCATAGCGAATGATGGCACCCTGTATTCCTGCTTGATCATGGCCACAATCTCATTATCCTCATTCCATCATGTTTACTTTTGCTTTCTTGGCAGTCTGGGACCCCTCATTTGACAGGACATGAGTCTTGCCTATTCTGACCATAATGACAGCCCGAAACATTTAGTTCCACCATGCTCCTGTGAAAATCCTGCAAGCACACAATTTTACGGGGGCTAAATTTAGTGTAGGGGACTGCTGTTGGAATATGTGATGTTGACATTACATGAAACAGTATGCCAAAAATGAACATACAAAAATGCTTATATTTTCATAAAACAATCATTGATTAAAGTAGACTTATACTACCACTGATATGAGTCATATACGTTCATGTGCAATGTGCAAAGTGCAAAAAACGCTTGCAGTCGGCCATTTTTTAAACATTGAATGGCTGCAGGTGTCCAGTCTGTACCTGTGTCGGCAGATGCTGACCTTCACAACCTGCCGTAGGAAAAGTCTGGCAGCACTTTGTTCTGTACCTTGTGGAGTATTATATCCGTTGTGAGGTGCAGAGTGCAGCCAGACAAAGGAAAGGCATGCACTAAAGATAGCCATAGATGCAAAGATACTACCATACAAAACAAAGGTTCGTACGATTTTGGGATTGTGTGTGGATTGTCCCAAAATTTTTGTTAGAAAACTCACGTGCACACTCAGGCCCTTCCTTGGTGGTAACGCTTGGTGCTTACACGCTTAAGGGAGACGGCCCTCCAAGAACTTCGTGGAAACAAAATATTAAGCTAGCACACAAGGCAAGTGCTAACCGGGGTCAAGCCCCTGGTACGTTTATTGTGACGCAGTAAATGTACCAGAGGCTTGACCCTGGTTAGCACTTGCCTTGTGTGCTAGCTTAATATTTTGTTTCCAAAATTTTTTGTGCCAAAGTGACCAGTCGTTCAGTCGATTGGACAGGTTAAAGGATTTATATTGGCTACTGATAATAACTCTGCATGTATTGCCTATCTGATGATATCAATGGGGACTGTAACTACTATTTGTCAAACATAACTTTTGTACAATTGCTGTCTGCTAGTTGCTGTAATGACCTGAGCATCGTGTGATTTGTCCTTTATACTACTTTATATTTATCTGAATGGTTTGCTGCAGGTAAGAAGATTGGAATGGATGTTCTTTTGTCCAAAATAGGCAATAATATGCATGTCTATGGCCATCTTTAGAGAATTCAACCCTAAATATAAAAAAAAAAAACCCTGCCCCCCATCCCCACCAAGGCCCCCCTCCCTCCTACCACAGGCAAATGCCCCTAACGTTTTACTTACCCCTCGGTGCAGATTCAGGTATCAGACTTCACAGGCACCATCTTCAGATGGTTCTGTCATCTTTGGGTCTTCTCCCAGCGCTTTGGCAATTTTCATGAGTTTCGGCGCATGCCGACTCCGGTCTCATTCAGAAGATTACCAAAGCGGCTGAAGATGGCGCCTGTGAAGTCCGATGCCTGAGTCTTCACCGAGGGGTAAGTAAAATGTTACGGGCATTTGCCCGGGGTAACACTTAGGCTGGGAGGAGGAGGGATGGGGTCTTGGTCGGGATGGGGGTAGGGTTTTTTTTAATTTAGGGTTGGATTCTCTTTTACATGGTATTCTTTAGTGCCTTTGCATTTTTTTTAGTCTAAACAAAGCTTAGTTCATCTCTTTCTCATCTCATAGTGCTGGAAATACTTTTTGCTTATTGTTTAATAATGACATTTTTTTTTTTTTTTACTTCTTAAACTAGGGGCCAAAGTATGAAGGGCAAAAGATCAAATCAAATTAGCAGTCCACTGAAAATCCCCCTGTATAATGAGCTGATTTTTTTTAATCACAATGTAGCCTGGAAAGAGCTTGTTTTGTTTATATGGGGGCTTCTCAGTGGAAAGCTAACTTGTTTTGACAGTGTTTGTATCAACCAGAAACTAGAATGTGACTTTGCTCCTCTGCTCAGTTCCATAGCAACAGCTGTAGCTTAAACGTTTGCCATTTTTCCAGCTGAAGCTAGACATAATAACAGGAGGTTGCCTGTTGCACAATTATGATATTTGCAGTGTGCTACTGCCAATATCATGAAAACTAAAAAAAAATCATTCATGTACATTACAGTAGTTTTCAGAAGAGCAGTGTTATCAACTATACATACAAGTATTTCATAAATGCAAAATTTCAGACACATACTATTCTTGCATCAATATATTTGCAGTTTATTATTTAATATGCTTTTGAAATTACAGTCAACAAAATCTTACTTGCTTGCCTAACATACTCAATTAAAAAAACAAACAAAAAGCACAAATGTCATTTTAGTGAGGATGTTTTGGATTTCAGTGGTTTAATCTTGTAAAATTTGTCAGTTAAATAAAATTACACTTACAGTTCATTTTTAACACATTGTTTGCTTTTTATAGTTCTCAGTCAGCAGTGCCAGGAACTTCTTGCAATGCTCGATGTAAACCAGCAGAAAGTATTTCAGGACAACATGTGTCTAAATAAAAACTGTTTAACAGACATCACAGCAGTCGAAGTAAGGAACTGATGAAGTTATTGTACAAATGTTGCATGTGGATAAAGTGGGATTTCGACAACACCTTGGTGCTGTCGACAATTAAGTGCAAAAGACAAACCTCTGGTGCAATACTTCAATTAAATAGATTAATGTGCATATGTGCCAGTATTATTGCTTCATTTCCTTAAAAGTGTATGTTCAGATCTTTTCCATACAGACACATGTAGGTGTAAATGATGAAAGGGAGTTAAAGGGATGTTGGGTGTTCAATAGTCTGTTACTACAACCCTGTTATCAAGCATTAGATCAGTGATCCCCAACCAGTAGCTTGTGAGCAACATGTTGCTCTCCAACCCCTTGGATGTTGCTCTCAGTGTCCTCAAAGCAGGTGCTTATTTTTGAATTCTTGGATTGGAAGCAAGTTGTAACTGCATAAAAACTAAGTATAGTGCCAAGTAGAGCCTCTTGTAGGATGTCAGTCCAGATGGGGCAAAATAGCCAATCACAGCCCTTATTTGGCACCCGTGGAATTTTTTTCATGCTTGTGTTGCTCCCCAACTATTTTTACATTTGAGTGTGGCTCACGGGTAAAAAAGGTTGGGGACCCCTGCATTAGAGCATAATCTCAAAGGAGAGAAGCCTGTGCAGCTAGTTATAGCTTCCAGTCACAGAACCAGTATAGTATAGATGTGGTCGGGAAAACATGTTTTGTTTCAAAACGCATCAGTTAATAGTGCTGCTCCAGCAGACTTCTGCAATGAAATCCATTTCTCAAAAGAGCAAACAGATTTTTTTATATTCAGTTTTGAAATCTGACATGGGGCTGGACATATTGTCAATTTCCCAGCTGCCCCTTGTCATGTGACTTGTGCCAAGACTTTAGGAGGGAACTGCTTTCAGGCAGGCTGTTGTTTTTCCTTTTCAATGTAACTGAATGGAACGCAGTGGGACATGGGTTTTTACTATTGAGTGTTGTTCTTAGATCTACCAGGCAGCTGTTATCTTGTGTTAGGCAGCTGTTATCCGGTTACCTTCCCATTGTTCTGTTGTTAGGCTACTGGGGGGAGGGAGGAGGGGGTGATATCACGCCAACTTGCAGTACAGCAGTAAAGAGTGATTGAAGTTTATCAGAGCACAAGTCACATGACTTGGGACAGCTGTGAAATTGACTATGTCTAGCCCCATGTCAGATTTCAAAATGAAATATAAAAAATGCTTTGCTCTTTTGAGAAATGGATTTCAATGCAGAATTCTGCTAGAGCAGCACTATTAACTGATGCATTTTGAAAAAAACATTTTTTTCCCATGACAGGATCCCTTTAAGCTGCTGACTTTGCTCTTAAATAAATCAGTGCTTATTTGCTCGTGTGTTGGGGCCCTCACCACCTATATTAGACCAAAATACTTCCAGATAATTCCATCCAAAATGACTACTTCAGCAGTAAATGTGGTGCCCCATTATAATCTGATGTTTGTTTTAGGGGCCACATAATTAGATCTTCTTGATTTGACCCAGAAGGCTGATGGTCAAATTAGGTAATGTTCCAAGACTTTAGTGGGTATATACATATATATATATATATGCCAGTCCTAAACTGCAGAGCTGTTGGTTGGCAATTCATTTTAGAAGGATAAACATTCATCATCGCTCCCCACCTTTCCTCGATGTAAGATTTTTACATACACCACAGAAAACTTTGTATTCTGTAAGACTGACTGCATCTCAGTACAAAACTGATATGAACATTTTCAGTAGAACAGTGTTTGGAAAACTAAGTTAAAGGGGTGGTTCACCTTCAAGTTAACTTTTAGTATATTGTAGAAGGGCCAATTCTAAGAAACTTTTCAATTGGTCTTGATTATTTATTTTAGTTTTGTTGCAGCTTTCAAATGGGGGTCACTGACACCATCTAAAAACAAATGCTCTGTAAGGCTACAAATGTATTGTTATTGCTACTTTTTATTACTTATCTTTCTATTCAGTCCATCTCCTATTCATATTCCAGTCTCTTATTCAAATCAATGCAGGGTTGCTAGGGGAATTTGTACCCTAGAAACCAAATTGCTGACACTGCAAAATAGAGAGCTGCTGAATAAAAAGCTAAATATCTATAAAACCACAAACAATAAAAAATCAAAACCAATTGCAAATTGTCTCAGAATATCACTCTCTACATTATACTAAAAGTTAACTCAAAGGTGAACCACCCCTTTAATGGCATTCTGTGCATTCAGGGTTTGCAATGTGCTCTTGATAAATATGCTTGATCTGTGAAAAATTAACTCTCTGCATCTCATAGAGCTGATTGTTGCCTAAGTAAGTGCAACATTATTATACCCAAAGGAAACAAACACATGGAGGCTACAGGTTGTATAGTCTTGGTATAGTAGGAGGAAATGGTGTAACATCTGTGTAGAACTGATTTGTGGGACTTGTGCTTTAGCCACTACCTATACCCTTTAAAAAACATATCTGTTTAAAAGTAAAGGGTTGCAGCAAATAAATGTTGGCTCTTCTAAAACACAAATTCAGTATATCTTTATAAAGACCCAAGACTCTTGTGCACTATATATATTCACAGTTAATCAGATTCATGTTTTAATTTGGCAACTCACTATGATGCAGGTTTCTGTTATGGTGATGTGTTACCTGCTACTTGTATTACTAGCTTTATGTATTTAGGAAGATTTCTGCACATTGCATCACAGTTATTTCCATTTGGAGGCTTGGGGAATGATTATGAATAGGTATAATATCAAGGGATTTTGTATTTATTAGCTTGCAGTGCTTGGGGCCTGTACATGCAGTGCTGGGGGACCCTGCTTGTGTGCCAAAATGTCTGCTGCTACTCGCAAACAGCTGCATCAGCTCAGGGAGGAGGTAAAGTATAGCTACTCAGTACAAGTACATGCATTTGTGTATCATGTTGTTTAAAAAAATCTCTGCTATTTTCCTGTGTTTTATGGTGAAAGGCAGGTAACTACCCCCTTCATTCTTACACCTTTAAATAATTTGTTTTGTGGGTATAAAATGGGTAAATGGTATAGCAATTCAAAAAATTAGTTGGAGAGCAAAATTTCTCTTTACAGCAATTTCATTTTATTATGCAGAAAAGTCCTGCACGACATGTTTCGTGCAGGACTTTTCTGCATAATAAAATGAAATTGCTGTAAAGAGAAATTTTTCTCTCCAACTAATTTTTTGAATTACTAGGAATTTTACACACTGACACAGAGTTGGAAGTGACATTTTTTCTGTGTGGATTTTGGGATTTAAGTGGTGCATCACAAAATGACAGGTGGATGCCATTATCTGTATTAGGAACGGGTGGCATTGTTGTTTTCTTCGCTGTTGGAGAAAATGTCATATCTGACATAAGGCAGGTGTTGGCCAAAGGGCCAGTGCTGAAAAACTGATACTTTGCAACTGAGCTACAGAACAAAGATTGTAAAATAAACAATGAGCACATTAGCTTGGCTCAATCCTTCAATGTATGGCCTGGCATTTCTTTTTCCTTATCTTAGTAATACACTAGGATGCTACAAAATTTGCTTACCATACTGTATACTTTGAATTACTTGCTTGGCAGCTTGAAGCAGAGAAGAAGAGCAAAGAAGAAGCATACATAATGGCAGATGGTTTCCGAATTGCCTTTGAGCAGCAGTTGAAGCGTAGAAATTATGTAGGACTGCAGCCTGATGATATGGAAAAGCTCTGCAGAAAGGGAAACAAAAGGTTACCCAACTGGAAGCTCCTTAAAGAAAATGGTAATTGTTTTAATCTCTTTCTTCTACATATTTACATGTGTTACATACATAGTTTGATGATATGGAAAAGCTCTGCAGAAAGAGAAACAAAAGGTTACCCAACTAGAAGCTCCTTAAAGAAAATGGTAATTGTTTTAATCTATTTCCAGTGTTTATTTACGTGTGTTATATATGATACTGCCAGTGCCACACAAGTTTTTATGCTTCATTGTTTGCTGATGTTATTGAAGGAAACTATTTTGAAGTATTAATTTGAAGTGTTTTGCCCTATTGCTAACCCTTTTAACCCAGATGGATCCACAATGTCTCCACAAGGCTTGTATAGTCTCCCTGTGCTTGCTTTTCTCCTGTCTAGTTACTTCTCTTTCTTCCTACAGCACAATTACGTATGTTTGTACCATTGACCCTTATCTGTAAAGTGCAGTGTGCCAGTTCTCAACACGAGCAAAATGTGTTCAAATTATGGGAATCTGCTGTCAGTGTACTATAGATATTATGTTTTCATATGTATATTTTGAAATGTTTTTAAGGACATGTATTTTCAAGAGATAATTACAAAGGCTTAGGACAGAAATTAAAGAGCATGCTAATTTCACCCGCTGACTGTAAAAATGTAGAATGCCTGGATGAACCACAAGAGATCCTCAAGATACTAATAGATTTGGTAAGTGTTGCTTTTACATTATGGGAAGGTATCTGGTCAACTGCATATAAGCAAAGGTTTAGAGAGTCAGTTTAAGTCAAGTTTAAGTTAAGTAAACGTGACTGTCTAATATTCAATCGAATGGTTCCGACACGAAAATTCAAATTGTATATGATTCATACGAATCAAGTTTTTCTCCTGAAAAAAAAACTTGAATGTCAGGAAGGCTATTAACATCTCTAAATGGCTCAACAGACCTCTGCCATTGACTTGTACATGACGTTGGCAGGTTTTAGGTGGCGAACTAGGACTGTTTCCATGGCTGGGGTGATATAAATCTTACATTCGAATAGGGGGATTTAAATTTGAATGTGCAAATTTTGAAGCTTGAAAATTCTGATTTACTGATCCTTGATTAATCTGCCCCATAGTGTACATTTCATATCTTTGTCCCTGCTGAGCAGAATCCCTGAGTTTCATTACAGGCAGCTGTTAGAATTGATACGATAGTTGCTAATACTCCAGAGAAAATGCTGAGAAATGTGTGTCAACTAAATGTTGCAAAACTGTAACAGTAACAAACAAGGGAAAGTTGTGCTCACCACTAATTTTAAAACCATTAGGTGGGGGTGCAATGAGGCTGTGACCACAAAATACATATAGACAAATACAAAAGGTCCTCTGCACTCAACCCATTATCAATCTATTTAAGACATTGAGACATTTTGTGCATACAGCTACCAAAAAATGCCTTACCCTTTAAACAACAGGGATTGTTTGTCCATATATTGCAATATATTTAAGCTGGCCAACTACGTCAAAGTCATCCCATATCTGGCCAGTCCTACTCTCAAAATTGCATCTGATTCATTAAGAATTCTATTGCATACATTTTGTATTTGCAAAATTGTAACAGTTCATAGTCTGCACTTGAATTACTGAGCTTTCAGACTGAAACACCAGAGATGCAAACTTTAAACTTAGATTCTGAAAAACGATAAAGGAGAATTCAACCCTGTAATTTATATCCACCTTCCCCCTACCCTAAATAAACCCCCCTTCCTCCAGCCTACCTGGTACCCTGGGCAAATGCGTGAGGCGTTTTCAGCACATGCGCAGTTGGAGTAATGTTCCGGTGTCGAACCACTGCATATGCGCAGAAAGTCACAAATATTTCCTTTTTTTTGTGCGCACGGGAAGATTAATCCAACTGCGCACACACCGAAAACGCTGCCCACTACAGGATGGAGACCGAAGGAGAGAGGATGGCTGCTGTGAACTCCGCTGGACAGGACCTGCAAAGAGGGGTAAGTAGAAAGTTAGGGACATTTGCCCAGAGTACCAGGTAGGCTGGGGGGAGGAGGGGGGTCTCTTTAGGGTAGGGGGGAAGGGCGATATAAATTACGGGTTGAATTCTCCTTTAGCAGAATCTTGAGTGTTCAGATATGCCAAACCCAAGCTTGTGACATTGTTCACCACTGATGCATTTCTCAAATTCTAATATTCAAATTAGGCTCTGAATTTAAATGTGGTACTCTGTTGAATATTCTTTAAAGGATTCAATATTAAGCTGAACCAAGAAATTATGGATTTGGTGGATCGCTAGATATAATAGGGAATACTTTTCCACAGATCTGGTGTCTCTGAGCCCTATATTGCATGGGACTTCAGCAGTAACATATAGTTACATTGTATTCTTGAATTCATTTCACAGCTAAACGATAAAGAAGAGGCATTGGCTCATCAAAGGAAAGTGAGCTATATGCTTGCACGGTCCATGGAAGAAAAGGTGGATCAAGCAACAATCTCAAAGTGTGATGCTGAAAGAGATGGATATGCAAATAGTGCACAACATAACCGTTTAGATAAAATACTGACCACTAACCATTCCACATTTCTTACACCTGGCTTGGTGGATTCAGCTGAGAGAAACATATCATTGGAGGAGTCTAAAAGGACTATTGAAACCTTATTTTCTTCCCTGCCAAAGAAATCACCACCTAAACTTGCCTATAGACAGACAGCAGAGTCAGGTTCTGAGAATGAAGCTCAGCCAGCTGGAGAGGAGCACACGGACACATAAAAGAAATACTACAGCTATAGATTAGAGAGCTTATAATTAATGAGTAATGATATTTGTTGAGTTTGCTATACAATTCCGGGAGTGCTGCTTGCTAAAGAGGCTTATGGTATATGCAAGCTTAGTAAACTAGTTTGGCCAGTATATTGAAATATAGAACCATTTTGTGTATTGCCTTTTTTAAATGTTTTTAAAAAATTGTATTTATTTTTGTTCTTAATATTCTCATTCAGGTAAGCTCAGGTTTGCAACACAATGAGAAAAGATTGTGTGTTCTGAGAATGAGGTTTATGGTCATATTGCATGTCTATAATATCAGCCATACTGGAAGGCATATCTTAAGGTGGTCTGGGGGCAAGTCTAGCTGAAGAGCCATTGGGAGTCCACTATTTGTCTTGTGGTTTTCACTCATTCCTTTACCTTGCTCCATATATATTACAAGGTATTATATTTTGAGGAATACTAAAAGAAAATATATAAGTACTTACAGTTGGGCTCATAAGTTTACACACCCTGGCAGAATTTATGATTTCTTAACCATTTATCAGAGATATGAGTGATAGCACAAAAACTTTTCTTTCACTCATGGTTAGTGGTTGGCTGAAGCCATTTATTGTCAAACAACTGTGTTTACTCTTTTTAAATCATAATCACTACACAAACTACCCCAATGACCCTGATCAAAAGTTTATATAGCCCAGTTCTTAATACCGTGTATTGCTCCCCTAATGACAGCTTGAAGTTTTTTTGTGGTAGTTTTGGATGAGGCTCTTTATCTTCTCAGACGGTAAAGCTGTCCATTCTTCCTTGCAAAAATCCTCCAGTTCCCATAAATTCTTGGGCTGTCTTTGAACTGCACGTTTGAGGTCTCCCCAGAGTGGTTCAATAATACTGAGGTCAGGAGACCGAGATGGCCACTCCAGAACCTTCACTTTATTTTGCTGTAGCCAATGACAGGTCGACTTGGCCTTGTGTTTTGGATCATTGTCATGTTGGAATGTCCAAGTATGTGCCATGCGCAGCTTCCAGGCTGATGAGTGAAAATTTTCCTCCAGTATTTTTTGATAACTTACTGCATTCATTTTGCCATCAATTCTGACCAAATTTCCTGTGCCTTTGTAGCTCACACATCCTCAAAACATCAGCGATCCACCACCATTTTTCACAGTAGGAATGGTGTACCTTTCCTCATAGGACTTGTTGACTCCTCTCCAAATGGAGCGTTTATGGTTGTTGCCAAAAAGTTACATTTTAGTCTCATCGCTCCAATGGTTTTGTGCCATAAGGTTTGAGTCTTGTCTCTGTGGCATATTGTAAGCGAGATACTTTGTTGCATTTGTGTAGTAATGACTTTCTTCTGGCAACTCAACCATGCAGCCCATCTTTCTTCAAGTGCCTCCTTATTGTGCATCTTGAAACAGCCATACCACATTTTTTAAAGTCATGTATTTCACCTGAAGTTATTAGTGGGGTTTTCCTTGCATCCAGAACAAATTTTCTGGCAGTTGTGGCTGGAATTTTAGTTTTATTTGGTTTGGTTTCAACAGAACCCTTCATTTTCCACTTCTTAATTAGAGTTTGAACACTACAGACTGGCATTCTTAATTCCTCTGATATTTTCTTATATACATTTCCTGTTTTATAGAGTTCAACTACCCTTTTCTGCAGATTCTTTGACAATTATTTTGCTTTCCCCATGACTTAGAATCCAAAAAACAACAGTGTAGCACTGGATGAAAGATGCACGGGTCTGTCAGGAGTCCAGAAAGTCATTGACCTTTTATACACACCCACTAATTACAAGCAAACAGATCACAGGTGAAGATGGTTCCCTTTAATAGCCATTCTAATCCTTTTGTGTCAAGTTGTTTGCATGTTATCAGGCCAAATCACTAGGTTATGTAAACTTTTGATCAGGGTCATTGGGGTAGTTTGTGTAGTGATTATGATTTAAAAAGAGTAAACACAGTTGTTTGACAATAAATGGCTTCAGCCAACCACTAACCATGAGTGAAAGAAATGTTTTTGTGTTATCATTCATATTCTCTGAAAAATGGTTAAGAAATCATAAATTCTGCCAGGGTGTGTAAACTTATGAGCACAGCTGTATATATTTAAAAATCTGATCCTTCAAAGAACTGTCCAGTTTTGGCTTAAACCCTTCCTTACTGTAAGGGCTCATACATACGAGCTGTACTCACACAGGCGCATGTAGGCGCCGAATGCAGGAAAAATGCAGCATGTTGCATCTCAACCTGCGTTCAGTGCCTACATGCGCCTGTGTGAGTACAGCCCCATTGAAAAAAATTGAATGCGTCTACTGTTGCTCTCCCCTGTGGCTGAACGCATAAAATGGGAACGCAGGGGAGTGCAGCTTCAGACGCTCATCTGTAAGAGCCCTTAGCCTTTGCAGTATTCCCTTTTTGATGGTGCTGTAGTCATCAGAAGCTCACTTGATTTATAGCTCAGAAAGCTGTGTGGTAAAGGAACAAGGCTGTCTTATGTGCAGTTCTTACAGCTTTACAGTACATCTATTGCAAAAAGTTTCTTAACTGCTCGCCACATAATCATAAATGGCAAGAAAATGAAATGGAACTTTGGGTGTTTATTTTAAATGTTTGGTCAATTTCAGGTTAGAAAGACTGTGTTTTCACTTTAAAACCTGATGCAGGACACATGCCTGCAGATCGGGATCAGTCCTTCCTCAGAATGATTGAATCGTTGGCCAGGTTGGTAAGCAAAGGCTGAGATCCAACCTTCTGGCAATTGGTCAAATGATCTTATGACTTGGGGAAGTCATGATATCTATATGTTAAAGATAAGCTGCTCTATTCCATGAAAGTTTGCTCATGTCAGGCATACACAAACCAGGACAGTTCAGTCAAAATTTTGATTTTAGCTGCCCATATACAGCCCTCTGTTTTTATAGGGCACATGCCTTCTAATGGTGGCGAACCATGTCTCCAAACCTATTATAATTACAGTTATGGAATCTGTTATCCAGAATGCTTAGTACCTGGGGTTTTGCAGATAAATGATCTTTCCTTAATTTGGAGCTCCATACCTTAAATAATAATTCAACCCCCCTTGATGTTAAACCCTTGGGCTTCTGAGGAAACTAAACACATTAAGCTGTGCTTATCCCTTACCTTCTTGATGTGTGTGTCCTTATAATGATTTTAATGGAGTAATCAATAAATTTGGATTTTATTATCCATACTCATTCAATCCTGTGACATGGCGAGCCTTTGGGTGTTCATCCAACGTTTGAAAGTATTTCACCACGTGACCAGAGTGGTTTGGGCTGCACCAGCAGTTGATTATCTCTCCCCGGTCTCTGGGTAATGACTTCTCTTCTGCGTGTTCCCTTATTAACATAAGGTTTTTTTTTGTTTAGTTTTTTTTTTCAAATCGTCGAATTCTCCTTTAAATATAAAATCCCATTTTTAGACATATTAATTTAGTTCTCCTTTAAAGGGCATGTAAAAGAAAAATAATAAAATCCCATTTTTACTTTCTTTAATGAAAAAGAAACCTATCTTCAGTATACTTTAATTAGAAAAACGTGTACCTGACTGTATGCAGTAAACTTCTCCCTTCATTTACTGTTGTGGATAGGAATTGTCAGATGGTCCCTAACTGCTCTGCAGGGAAACAATAATAGTTAGAACAGCAGGTGGAGCCCCATCTTATGTCCCAGCCATGAAGAACTCGAGCAGCTTTGTTTTTTTTCCCTATGGAGCAGTCTGCGACTGTGTAGAGATTTGTATTGGATTTAATTTTTGCCCATACATCCCCTTTACTGTTTCCAACTCCAGGGACAAAGATCATGGAGCCAGATTTTAACAGATAAACTGGGATTCTATTTGCTGCAGTCACTGTATTAAACTATACAAAAACTATAAAATCCACATTAGATTACATGACAACACAGGACCCAGTGCAGTCTGTATATTCTGATTATTCAGTATTGCTGTATCAGCTTCTGGCAGATATTAATTGACTTGTGTTGTTTTGATAATTTGTGATGATCCCTAAGCAGCCCAGGCCACACTGAGCATGTGCAGGGTCTTGGTCTTGCAAAGATGTTTAACAAAGTTACAAGATGGTGACTCCCTGTGGCCAACTTTGAAAGCATACATTATTTGTTTGATTAAGCTTGCGGTGCACTAAGTTCATGTTTATGTTTAGTATACAAAATACAGCATTTCTAGCCTTATACTATTTTAGACTTTATTTCCCCTTTAAAGAGTAACTGACACCAGAAATAACCTTTTTACATTTATCAAAGCATTGTCTTTGCAAGCTACCTATGGTTTTGTCATAATAAGGTTTGCCTGATACTTTTACATTACCTATCTGGTACCCCATGTTCCTCTAGGAAGGGGCTGCCAAATTTGTGCAGCAGTAGTCCATTAGCGTTAGAAACTCTGACAGGTTGAAAAGCGACAGCCAGGTTGGCAAAACTGTCAGGTTCAAGAACTTCAAGTAACTTAAACAATACAGAAACTATAAAATCCACATTAGATTACATGACAATACAGGACCCAGTGCAGTCTGCATATTCTGATTATTAATCAGTATTGCTGTATCGGCTTCTGGCAGATATTATTTGACTTGTGTTGTTTTGATAATTTGTGATGATCCCTAAGCAGCCCAGATCACACTGAGCATGTGCAGGGTCTTGGTCTTGCAAAGATGTTTAACAAAGTTACAAGATGGTGACCCCTTGTGGCCAACTTTGAAAGCATTGTCTTTGCAAGCTACCTATGGTTTTGTCATAATAAGATTTGCCTGATACTTTTACATTACCTATCTGGTACCCCATGTTCCTCTAGGAAGGGGCTGCCAAATTTGTGTAGCAGTAGCCCATTAGTGTGACAGGTTAAAAAGCGACAGCCAGGTTGGCAAAACAGTCAGGTTCATGAACTTCAAGTAACAATTATTTACAAAAGCAGACCGATTGGGGAAATATGCTCAGCATGACCTATAGGTAACCTATAATGTACATCAGTATTTTTAACAGAAGTTTTTCAGTGTCAGTATCACTTTAATTAGCATAGAGCTGCTGCCAGACCTGGTGCAATAATCACAATGGAAAAGTTTGTAGTCTCATCCTTTATTTGACTCCAGACTTCAAAAGGTCAAGAAATACATTAATATTATGTATATAAATTTAAATGCCTAGAGTAAATCTAAAATTCTCTACCGAGAAAAAAATAAATACAAGTTAGAATGAAGAGACAATTTTTGCACATTGATAAGAATAATTAAGATAAGCCACTAGACAATGGCATGTTTACTCTTATTCTTGTTCCCAGCTGATGCTAACCTTGGCCTTTGATAGGTCTGTTGTAGTTTGATCAACATTACTTATTTACATGTTTATTTTTCTCTTATGTGCACTTTATCAAGGCCAAATACCTTTAATATTTTGTCATGTTTTGGAGTTTTGCTGTAAAAATAAATGTTACTGAATCACTTTTTTAAACGTGTATTTTGTGCATACAGCTACTAAAAAACACTTACCCTTTAAACAAAGCAGGTATTTTTTGTCCATATATTGCAATACATTTAAGTCATCCCATATCTGGCCAGTCCTACTCTCAAATTGCATCTGATTCATTAAGAATTCTATTGCTTCATTATACATTTTACAAAGGGACTAAGTTTTACCTGCAACTTACTTGTTGCTTTCAAAGTAAAACTCCCAAACTTGGTTGCCCTTTTATTAGACAGCTTATCTGCCCTTGTATGGGGGCTTCCGACGGGTCTTCCAGAACAATATCTGGCCACAATATCATTTGGGAAGGTTTGATTTTCTTCCGACTGACCTGTCGGAGCCCCTTGGTATCATCGTAATCCAATCGTTCAAACGTTTGACTACCCCGATATAGCCCTGCCATGTTAGTGGCATATCAGGGAAAGATCCGCTAATGTCGCTAAACAAGCAGATCTTTGCATCTATGGCCAGCTTAAGCTTAGCTTCTCAACAGCTGCTCAGAACACACTGAGCATGTGAGCAACACATACACTTTCCAAGATGGTGACCCCCTGTGACTAGGGTTGCCACCTTTTCTTGAAAAAAATA
>CM044431.1:201278944-201318241 GCA_024363595.1 Xenopus borealis | reverse complement strand
CTGTGCAGACACGTGTCTGCATAATCAAAGGCGGGTCCTGCGACGATCGCGTCGCAGGACTCACGTGACCCCCCCCCTCCAGTTGTTAAGCTCGTTGCCTAGGGGGTAGTGAGCACACCGGAGCGCTCTGCAGAAGCGGCAATGGCCGCTAACGCAGAGAGGAGCCCTGGAAAGCCAAGAACGTAGGTACTACGTGCTTAGCAGTTAGGGCTTTTCCCTGCAAGAACGTAGTACCGACATTCTTGGCAGTTAAAGGGTTAAAGGATTAGGGGTAGTTCAGGTATAAATCAGCTGATATTATGATGCAAAAACTGGTATTCTAGTTTGTTATTGGACTTTATTAATACTTTAACATCTGTGGCTAAAATACTACTGGAGTCTTTGCTCACTGATGACTTGTGTGCTACCCCATTGTTTTGACAGTTAACTTTTCTAAGAAGAAAACATTGTTTAATTAGGTTTGTTTAATGATTATTCGTAAAAAATATTTCTTACACAGAACAGACACAGCATTTCATTATATTAAGGGGAAGCTTTCTTGAGCTCAGGTTTTTCTTGGTTTTTCTACCTTTAAAATGTGCGCTAATTACTGCTGTCTGAATATATACCCCTGTAAGATTTCTTCATATGTCTGTACATAATGTAAATCATTGTATTTGCTTTCTGTGTAATAATAACATATTTTTAATGAAAAAAAGGAATTTGTGTATATAATTTCCCACAAAACTCTAATCACATATAATTTATTTCCATAGACGTGCTGGACAACTGTCAGTCATCCGGAGCATCTCTGGTCTCAAACCAGTGCTCCTTATACTCAGGAGACATCTGCCATCAACAAGAATTCTCAGCACCTCGGAAACAAATGAACGAGAGGAGCAGTCCACAGCAAGCACTTTGTTCTACAGATGAAGACGCTGAGTTTCAAACTTGCTGCCCTGAGTCATGTACTGAAAAAAATGTCACTGGCCTTGATCTTTTATCTTGTGTAGATGGTGGGGATTCTAATGATGATATTTCAGGTCTGGGGAGAACAAGTGTGCCTGTTTGTGATCTTATCAGTGATACGGGCAGCCTAATTCAAAAGGATCCTAGTAGTGGACCAGAGATATCCAGCAGCCATTTGTCTGATCTGGAGTTAATGTCTGGCGCAGATATTCATCCAGTGTCCCCTACAGAATCTTCCATTTCTTGGCAAGGAAATGCACTGGAATGTGAACACGGAACTTGGTTGCCAATAACTCAGCCTAATCTGCTTGTGATGAGTTCGAAAGGTTATAGTTCCAACATAAGTTTAGATCAGGTTCTGGCATGCAGCTTGGATCAAGAAAATAGGGCTACTGATTCTGTTTCCAACACCGATACTGTTAGCAGCTCCAATACCTCAACTAGTGATGGTTATGTTAGTGATGATCTTCCATATGAAACTTTAACAGAAGGACAAGAGTCTCTGGGGATACAAGGTGAAAGGAACACTCCGTGGATACCAGGTGCCGGTCATGAAAAGGCAATGAATAGAGGGTGTAGTGAAACCTCTTGCAGAGATGCAGCTCAGAGTGCAGATGTTAAGGGAAACGGTGCTGTAGACTGTCATGCAGGCAGGGCTAATGAAGAGCCTGCATCAGATCAGGGACTGCCTGTTCTAGAAACTATAATTAACTCTCGGTATACAGATGAAACGTCTGATGTTTCCGCAGACTCCTCTGTGTCTGTAGACAATAGTCAGATGGAATGCTCAGTGCAGAAAGAGTTTTCATCCAGAACTTTAATGATATCTTCGGAAATGGAGTGTATTGCACCTTGTACTGAAAACATAATTACAGTACAAAATAACAATGTTGTTAAGACTGTTGACCCTGTTGCTGTTACTATAATACCAGATGACAAAGAACTGAATGAAGGACCTGAGCAAGAAGCACATCTGCTCTCTCTTGCTAAAGAGGTTGTTGTACAAGAAACCAAGAATTGTGATGCACAGAAGATGGACACTTCACATCATGCTCCGACAGCTTTGGAAACTGATGCCATGGAATCCAGAAAAAAGGAGCCATTCTTCGATATTGCTTCAGTTTCCAATAGCAATTTTAATGAGGACTTTTTACATGATCTAATAAACCCTGATGTGTTATGTGAAGCCTATATCAGTGATGCTGAGCTTGATGATTTCCTTAATCAGCAGGACGGCCAATTAAGCACCCCATTCACATTGCACAATGATTGTCCTCCGTATGACTTTATTTGTGCTGGTAATACACCTACCCCTTGTGAAACTGCAGGTGATTTCGGGACAGACCGCTCTTCCTTTGGGGCTAAATATATAGGAGCAGCAGTGAGCAGTAGTCCAAGCCACACTAGCAAGCAGGAAAGTAGTCTGATGGGTGGACAGTCACAAATTCAAATAACTTCAGAAAAGTCTCTTCCTGCAGCTGTATCTGATGGTGACATAGCCAGTTTCAGTTCACATATGGGAGGGGCAAGGCCCAAACAGCTCTTTAATAATTCAAATCAAAAACTCTTGCCTGGTACATCCCAAAATACTTTGGTAAATACAGATGTACAAGACATTAATACGCCTGAGCAGAGCAGTGCAGACGTTACTCCCAGCAGCCCCATCTCTGATGCTGAAGCACAGCCACATGATTTGAATATTTCTTCTATTTTGGCCAAATCTGCAAACACAAATGGACGTTCTGAACTAGACAAGAGAGAAAATGAGTGCAGATCTGAAAATGAGAACTCGCAAAACCCTGTCCTGGGTCAGAGACAGCCAACCTGGATCCCTGATTCTGAAGCTCCCACGTGTATGAACTGCTGTGTTAAGTTCACCTTTACAAAGCGGAGGCATCATTGCCGGGCATGTGGAAAAGTATGTTGGATGAGCAGATAACAGATTTACAAATATTTTCTATATTTGCAAAAGCAGCTAAAACCTACTAAGCAAATCCACATATTCAAGCTATGCACCCTTCACCAAAAATGAGCATGAAAGGGGATCTAAAATCGAAACACTTTTGCATGTTAGCTGAATTTTCTATTTTTAATGGTTTTTGAGATCTTTACAGTTTTAGACTGCTTATAGCAGGCTTTCAGCTCAGCAGCTGTTTTTGAAGGTCAGATTGTGTGTGATTGTGACTTTCTGTACACTTCCTGTATTTAGTTAATCCTAGGGTATCTGACTCTTGGTTGGGAGAAAAGCCTGGAATTCGCAGTCTAAAAAAATGCAAATATCAGAAACAGCTAAAAATTTTTAAATTATATTATCTTGAACTCCTTTAAACACACCCCACTCATATGCAGGCTAATATAATGAGAAGAGGTAAAGAATAGGGATGCACTGAATTCAGGATTTGGTTTGGGATTCAGCCTTTTTCAGCAGGGTTCGGATTCGGCAGAAACCTTGTCTGGCCGAACAGAATCCTAATTTGCATATGTAAATTGCATGGAACCTATAGTTATGCATAGTATCCTCTGCATAGATAGAAACAGTACTTTCAATGCCCACCTCCAGGTCATTAATAAACAAGTTGAAAAGCAAGGGGCCCAGTACAGAGCCCTGCGGTACCCCACTAACAACACTGGTCCAATTAGAAAGTGTTCCATTTACCACCACCACTCTTTGTAGTCTATCTTTTAGCCAGTTCTCTGTCCAGGTACAAATACTATGTTCCAGGCCAACATTCCTTAATTTAACCAGTAACCTTCTGTGTGGCACTGTATCGAATTCTTTAGCAAAGGCTAAGTAAATCACATCTACTGCCATCCCAGAATCAAGGTCCCTGCTTACCTTCTCATAAAAAGGAATCTAGGCTGGCAAGATCTATTTTGCATAAAACCATGCTGGCACAAACTCACAGTATTGTTCTTTGCTATTAAGTCCAGTGTCTTATCCTTTATTAACCCTTCGAAAACATCTTCTAGTCTCTTTTGAATTTCTTCACGTGTGAACCATGCATCATTAGATGAATTATTAGAATTGGGACTATTATATGCATTCAGAATCTGAGCTTTTTGCTTGTTCTCATCAACCAGCTGACCCCCACCCCTGCAGGAGCCAGGGGCTACATATCGTCTCTGTCCATGTGTGCATTATGTCATGCTGGGGAGAGCAGCTGAATGGTGGTAATTTTGAAAAAAGTCTGATTTCCTTAGGCCATGGGCACACTTAATGGATGCTCCCCTTGCCTCTGCATGTGTGTTGTACACAGGATGAGGAAAGCAGATCTATTGACATGGAACTACATGGAGTGGATAATGGTGCAAAAATATCCGATTGCTGCTGCCACACACAAGCCAACACCTGGCTTTTCAATGGAGCTATAGGAGTGAGCGCATTAAAATGTATACACTTTCCTTCACCTGTGTACAAAACGCTGGCAGGTGAAAGCAGACAATCCGCTATGTGTGGCCCTGGTCTTAGGTGATAGGCTAATACCACACAGGGCTTTTCTCAGCTTGCATATATGTGCAGGGGAAATCTGATCTGCCTCTGAACCCATGCTGATGCAGTGCCTGTGGGTGCAGTGGATGCCAGTTGATTAGCTGAACCCCATTTGGCATTAGCCTTAGAAGTGTTCTTTTGTGCCTTAATCCTTATTGCGACTGTTGGTGCTTCTTTATCAAGGTGCATGCCAGGTGCTGCAATCCAGGCTTCAAAATGATGCATAAAAACTGTTCTTTTGTGGATGTAGGGTATATAACAAGGTAGGGTATATAACCTGAGGAATGGAGTTGTTCTGTGGGACAACTCCATTCCTCAGGTATATACGCAAGGGATTATTCCCTGCAATAGTTGCACTCTAGATAGCATCTGAAAAATTAAAGGGCAAGGAAAGGCAAAGAAATAAAATCCCATTTTTACTTTCTTTAATGAAAAAGAAATCTATCTCCAATATACTTTAATCAAAAAATGTGTGTAAGAAACCTGACTGTATGCAGTGAAATTCTCCCTTCATTTAGTGCTTCTGGCAGGGAAACAATCACTTATGAACAGCAGGGGGAGCCCCTACCTTACTTACCAGCCATGCAGAACTCAAGCAGCTTTGTTTTTTGATCATTTATGACAACCCCAGACCACACTGAGCATATGCGAGTCTTGATATTGCAAAGATGTATAACAAAGTTACAAGATGACAGCCCCCTGTGGCCAACTTTGAAAGCATAAATCATTTGTTTGATTAGGCATGTGGTGCAGTAAATTCATGTTTATGTTTAGTATACAAAATACAGCATTTCTAGCCTTATTCTATTTTAGACTTTCCTTGCCCTTTAGCATGTAGTGCCTTGGCACACCAAAATAACCTTTATATTACACACCTGTTATAATTGAGATAACTGACCTCCGTTAAAGCTCTTCACAAAATCATTAAAAAGATCTTTGAAAGACATAGCAAAAGCAGAAATTTAATTTAAAGCAAAATACCAAAGTTATATCTGTTATGAGGAAAGGCCAGCCAAGTTGGGATATTTTATACTGGAGATGAGGATGCTTCAATGGGAATATGGTCACAATATGTTAGTATGTAAAAGATACCATATAATAATGTATCTGATTACTAGTTCTTACCAGTGGATACAAGGGCATGGCATGCAATTAAAAGAAAGGAGGTTCATCTCAAGGCTTTTTTTAATCCATTCTACAGTTAGATACATTAGATAGTTCCAAGAAAGGGTTCAATGCTTCCTGGATAGATGGCTGATTCTGTTGATGCTTTTAAAAGGGGCTTGGATGATTTTTTGGACAGACATAATATCAAAGGCTATTTTGATACTAAACTCTACAGTCAGTATAGCTATGGGCATATACGGTTTGTGTGAACGAATGGAGGGGTTGAACTTGATGGACTTTGCCTTTTTTCATCCCAATTTAACTATGTAACTATGAATTCGATAGGGTATTTCACTCGCATCTGTGTTATTTAGGATTTACTTAAGTTTTAAGTTGACGGACGTATTACTATATAACATTATTATATTTATTCTATAGGTTTTTTGCGCCATTTGTTGCAGTCAGAAGTGGAAATTGCTGTATATGGACAAAGAAGCAAGAGTTTGTGTTGTGTGTTATGGTCTAGTAAGTAAAGGTATGTTTTTATGTACTCTTGCATCTACACTTATTTGTGTTCGTTTGTATGTTCAGAAACCCTGAGTTTACCATTGATTTGTTGAACACACTCCGTAAACCCTGAGTTTGCTATTGATTTGATGAATGCTGATTTTTTTAAACTAAAAAAAGTTTTCAACTTGGTGCTTCAGTATAATATTAAAGTGTGCCCACTAAAAGATGCCCTAGGTATAACATTATTATTCACAGAATATACATATTTTAATGTATACCAGAGTGGGTCATTCATATTGAGTTTCTTGTCTCATTTAAATGGGCAAAGCATTCAAAAACATATATTTATTTTCCCATCCTGGTTGTAGTTCGTACTTGCAGCTGATTCTGCCTATTAGGCACCAATAAGGGCAAATTTACTTACTTCCTCAAGTAGCGCCAGCTTGCTTTCGCCGCACTTCGTCAGGTGTAGTTTCACCATCCGCCGCTAATTCACTAAAATCCGAAGTTGCACTCAGGAGGCGAAAGGTAGCGAAGTTGCGCTAGCGTTAATTCATCAGGCTAAGTGAAGTTGAATGGACGTTTAAGCTGCAGCACATACAGAACACTACACAAGCCCAGGGAAACTTAATAAACATTTATATAGGCGTTCTAATGCCCTACACATGTGCCCACACTATATTAACAAATGTAGGGGAAGGTGGGCACCCTAAAAAAAAATTTTGCTCCTTTACAGCTTATCATCCTTTCTGACCTGGTGAAGGAGGTAACGTTCAGGAAAAAAAGTAGTACATTTTCGTACTTTCGCCCCCTTCGCCAGACTGCAAACGAGAGAGAATTTTCACCAACGTTAGCCACTTCGCACTATTTACAGGAATGGATTTAATATAAATGCAGTTTTTTTTTTTAATCTATTTGTTTAAAGTTGATAGTGACAATTGGAAATGCTGGGAAGGAGCATTTCAACTTAAAAACGTTTTCTAATCATTGCCCCTATAGCTAATAATGCTTTTCTATAGGGTCAGGGCACACGGGCAGATTCAGGTAGATAAGTCGCCAAAGCAGTTTTGATTTTATCATCATATTGAGGACAGCATCTATAAATGAATGCTGTCTTTTTCCTGATGTCCTGCATAGCTGCGATAATGCCCACCTGCGATAATGCCCACCTGCTCCTTTGATGATCTATCAAACCGCATGGATCTAAATGTTTGGCCAGTTTTAGGGCTCTTACAAGCGTTTTTTCCCTGCATTCCTTTTTGCTGCGTTCAGCTACAGGCGAGTGCAGGAATAGATGCAAACAATTCTTTTCAATGAGGCTGTACTCACACAAGCGCTTGTAGGTGCTGAAAGCAGGTTGAGACGCAATATGCTGCATTTCTCCTGCGTTCTGTGCCTACATGCACATGTGTGAGTATAGCCCCATTGAAAACAATTGCTTGCGTCTATTCCTGCACTCCCCTGCGGCTGAACACCGCAAAACGGAACACGGGGGAGCCCTGGGAAAAAACGCTCGTGAGTAAGAGCCCTTAGGCAATAGAGAAGTTATTTAAAACATGCAGCGGAAACAGAACTCATCTGGTCAAGAAAAACACAGTAGTCAGCTGCATATTTACCCGTAAACATTCACCTTTTATACCTGTGACATTTTCAGTCTTTACAGACTCTACGGCTTTTGTACATTTCCTTAGAAGTGTTAAAGGTACAGTTCAGTGTCAAAATAAAAACTCGGTAAATCGCTAGGCAAAATTAAATGTATAAAGGCTGAAATGACTGGATGTCTAATATAATAGCCATAACACTACTTCCTGCTTTTCAGCTCTCTAAATCTGAGTTAGTCAGCGACTTGAAAGGGGGCTACATGGGACATAACTGTTCAGTGAGTTTGTAATTGATCCTCAGCATTCAGCTCAGATTCAAAAACCAACTTTATTGAAAACATTTTTTATTCTGCATAGCCTTATCTGTTTATCCAATTTTTTAATACACTGAACAATTATTTTAAGATAACTTTTATTGTGCTTCTATGTTTAACCATGTTGTTGCCAACTTTCTTGCATTGTATTCCAATGTATTCCCACCTTTACCACAGCTTCTTGGCTGTATCACAGCTATGGAAATTTGTATTTAACCTCACTGGCTGCTCATCTTACATTTAATAGTACATTTTCAACTTTCAATGAAGCACTTTGCTTTAAAAAGAAAGGGACTATATTCTTTTGTATTGCCTGTAGCTGTTTCATGTTATAATATAATGTATTCACACTAACAAGTCTAGTGAGGCTAAATGCATCACTATGCACTTTCTGTTTTCTCTCACTCTATGTATTGCGGGGCTTTCTTTTAATTATTTCCCCTTTTATCCACATCTGTCCTTGTCTGCAGCCTGTGGCTTTCTCTATGGATCACTCAATTTACTCTCCTTTTACTGCAGTAGAGTAGCATCGCCCAAAGGTTTTATTATTTTGTTTTCCTTCCTTTAGTACAGGCTTTTGAAAGGATGATGAGCCCAACTGGTCCTAGCCCAAATCCCAATGTCCCCTCTGAGTACTGTTCTACCATCCCAACTTTGGTGCAGGCCCAGGCAGCAGGCACACTTAACTCACCTCCGCCTACTGTTTTGTTGCCTGGCTCAGTACTTAAACAACCAGGAGTCCAAGGTAAATTGAATAAATGTATCACTAGCTGGAATATGCATTTATTTGTAAAACAGACAATTGCTCTGAAACACATGGACATTTTATAATATTCACATATATACATACAATGGTGTTTGTAGCTTTAAACTGGAATTAATAGCCTAATGACACAAGCTCATTTAGTTGTCAAATGTAGAAAGGGTGCATACCGTTGTGCTCATAGGTTTACACACCCTGGCAGAATTTATGATTTATTAACCATTTTCAGAGAATATGAATGATAACACAAAATCTTTTCTTTCACTCATGGTTAGTGGTTGGCTGAAGCCATTTATTGTCAAACAACTGTGTTTACTCTTTTTAAATCATAATCACTACACAAACTACCCAAAAGTTTACATACCCCAGTTCTTACTACTGTGTATTGCCCCTTTATCATCAATGACAGCTTGAAGTCTTTTGTGGTAGTTGTGGATGAGGCTCTTTATCTTCTCAAACAAAGGTAAAGCTGCCCATTCTTCCTGGCCCAAATCCTCCAGTTTCTGTAATTTCTTGGGCTGTCTTGCATGAACTGCACGTTTGAGGTCTCTTCAGAGTGGCTGAATGATATTGAGGTCAGGAGACCGAGATGGCCAATCCAGAAGCTTCACTTTATTTTGCTGTCACTTGGCGTTGTGTTTTGCATCATTGTCCTGTTGGATTGTCCAAGTACGTCCCATGCGCAGCTTCTGGGCTGATGAGTGCAAATGTTCCTCCAGTATTTTTTTTATAACTTACTGCATTCACTTTGCCATCAGTTCTGCCAAATTTCATGTGCCTTTTTAGCTCACACATCCCCAAAACATCAGCAATCCACCACCATGTTTCATTATAGGCCTTGTTGACTCCTCTCCAAATGTAGTATTTATGGTTGTGGCCAAAAAGTAAAATTTTAGTCTCATCACTCCAAATGACTTTGTGCCATAAGGTTTGGGGCTTGTCTCT
Source organism: Xenopus borealis (assembly GCA_024363595.1). NCBI lineage: Eukaryota > Metazoa > Chordata > Amphibia > Anura > Pipidae > Xenopus > Xenopus borealis. The sequence continues at coordinate 201,308,563 of CM044431.1, read as the reverse complement.
GTGCGGTTTGGCATATTGTAAGCGGGATACTTTGTGGCATGTGTGTAGTAATGGCTTTCTTCTGGCAACTCGACCCTTCAGCCCATCTTTCTTCAAGTGTCTCCTTATTGTGCATCTTGAAACAGCCACACCACATTTTTTCAGAGAGTCCTGTATTTCACCTGAAGTTATTTGTGGATTTTTTCTTGTATCCCAAACAATTCTTTTGGCTTCAGCCAACCACTAACCATGAGTGAAAGAAAAGTTTTTGTGTTATCATTCATATTCTTTGATAAATGATTCAGAAATCATAAATATTGCTAGGGTATGTAAACTTATGAGCACAACTGTATATATAAAATACATTTTTTAACACTGAAGGACTGAAAGGAAAACATTATAGTCTTCCTCTGAATTGTTCCTTCTGAATCATTTACCAACATCCCTTGTTCTTAAAGAAGCATTCAACCCCTCCCTCGCATTGTTTCATATTAAAAGGATTCTGGAACTTGAAGTCTCTGGGCTTGTCCTCATAGAGAGTGGTACACAGCATCTTTGGAAAACTCGAACCTATCACTTCACATTAGAAAGTTGAGGGAGGTATAAATTGTTACTCCATTTAAGGAGGGTTGTGAAATGGTTCCAGGAAGTCAGGTTTCCTTTCCATTATATGAGCTCTTATTAAAAAAGTAATTTTTCTCTTTTAAGGAAGTCTGTGTTATTAAAAGCTATAGGGAGATGCAGTCTCAATATTATCTTAAAGGGCAATTTAATAATATATTCATCCCATTTTTATAACCCCTTTTAATTTAACATAGGCTTAAATTCCGCTCTTGTTTTCTGTCATTTTAATGTCGTAATTTTTTTAATTGTTTTTATTTTCCTAAATGTGCAGTGTTAATTAGGAATAAAGCAAGACAGGACTACGTTTTGGCTCTATGGAAATAAAGACACAAGTACTAGGAAGTAATAAAATTAGCTAGAAACTCATTTTCCAGAAAGCTTGGAATTACAACTTGACCATGCCACTTTAATAGAATTCCATCTAAGAAATTGTACAGCAATCCTTAAACTTTTTTATGGCTTTGCAGATTTTTTTTTCCCTGTATAGGATCCGTTATCCAAAAACCGGTTATCCAGAAAGCCAGGAAGGCTGGCTCCCATAGACTCCATTATAAACAAATAATAAAAATGTTAACTATTCTTTACTTTTTCTCTGTAACAATAAAACAGTAATGAACGCTTCTCCTGGCATGACGTCACACACATGCATATAACGTGTTGCACAAAAGCTGATGCACAAAATCTCCATGCCACAAATATTAACACATTTTTCACCTATAGTGGGCACTTATACTCAAGCCTATCAAAAAGTTCCCAATATAGGCACGCAACTGGGCTAAAAACAAGACTGTTCAACTTGCCTGAACACGAAGATGGAAACCAGTTGCACTCATAACAAGTGCCCTGAATGCTTATCGAACTTTGGAAACATAGGTGAATTTTATATTTGATCTGTAATCTCTCCAGTATTCCCAACGCCTTATTATTCCCACCCACACTAATAAACACCCCTACTGTTAGTGGTAGGAGTGTAAAACCTGGATTTTTTGTAAACCTTTTGGTGCCTTTATTCTTGTGTGCACCTCCGCCTTGGGTGCCAAAACAGGAATCAAAGTAAAGTAACCAGGAATCTGGCACTACACAAATTTACTTTACCCCTACTATCCCACTACCCTCCTGGATCAGAGTGTGGCATTGGCAGGAATATTATTTTCAAATGTTTTCCCTAATTCATATTTTTGGACTGTAATGAGATTTTTTTTCATTGCCAAATGAAGTAACAGAGCTCCTTTTGTTTAGTTGTGTAGGCTTGGAGGGAAGTTGTGTCATCATTCCAACAGCTGGCACAGCACAGTCGACCGTAATACTTTATATTATATCTACCACTTGGATCCCATCGCTGCACCTCTCACTGATAATTATCTTCTAAAGCTACAGAAAATAAATATATTCTATTGCTTTTGCCCCCCCCCCCCTTTTGCTTCTGCATTTGTCACTGTTTTGAAGTTAAAATTATGTATTTGTTTTTGTATCTTTGTTTTTGTATCTTTGGTAAGTGCTAATGTCACCACTTCATGCATTTCTTTGTTCCCTACTTTGGGTTCGTTTCCTCTGTAGCACGGAGTACAGTTGTGCTCATAAGTTTACATACCCTTGCAGATTTTATGATTTCTTTACATTTTTCAGAGAATATGAAAAACAACAGAAAAACTTTTCTTTCGCTCATGGTTAGTGGTTGGCTGAAGCCATTTATTGTCAAACAACTGTGTTTACTCTTTTTACATCATAATCACTACACAAACTACCCAAATGACCCTGATCAAAAGTTTACATACCCCAGTTCTTAATACCGTGTATTGCCCCCCTTTAACATAAATGACAGCTTGAAGTCTTTTGTGGTAGTTGTGGATGAGGCTCTTTATCTTCTCAGACAAAGGTAAAGCTGCCCATTCTTCCTGGCAAAAAGCCTCCAGTTCCTGTAAATTCTTGGCAGGATACAATTAGTCCACTCAATAAATGGAGAGCTCACCTCTGCGTATAATCCTTTTTGGTTCCGGTGCTTGAAAGTCAGCCACCCGTTCTGCCTCGGGTCAATAATTCATACAAGATCCAAAATGACTGTAGCACACGGAATTCGCTTCAAAACTTGTTAAGTGCTGTTTATTGGCATCAAGCTGTGGTAGACAAAAAATCTGGCAACGTTTCTTGAGGCTTGAGAAAGGGTCCTGCGAGGCCCGAAACGTTGCCAGATTTTTTGTCTACCACAGCTTGATGCCAATAAACAGCACTTAACAAGTTTTGAAGCAAATTCCGTGTGCTACAGTCATTTTGGATCCTGTAAATTCTTGGGCTGTCTTGCATGAACTGCACGTTTGAGGTCTCCCCAGAGTGGCTCAAAGATATTGAGGTCAGGAGACTGAGATTGCCACTCCAGAAGCTTCACTTTATTTAACTGTAGCCAATGCCAGGTCGGCTGTGTTTTGGATCATTGTCATTTTGGAATGTCCAAGTACGTCCCATGAGCAGCTTCTGGGATGATGAGTGCAAATTTTCCTCCAGTATTATTTGTGGGGATTTCCTTGAACACTAATGATTGGCATTCTTGATTCCTTTGATATTTTCTTATATCCCTTTCCTTTTCAGTTACCTTTTCCCGCAGATCCTTTGACGATTCTTTTGCTCTCCCCATCACTTAGAATCCAAAAACATCAGTGCAGCACTGGTTGAAAGATGCAAGGGTCTGTCAGGAGTCCAGATAGTCATTGACCTTTTATACACACCCACTAATTACAAGCAATCCAGGATTCAGTTCAGTATTTGGCCATTTTCAGCAGGATTCTGATTCAGCCGAATCCCTGTGCCTCTGGCCAAACCGAATCCTTAAAATCATGTGACGTTTCGTCACAAAACAAGGAAGTAAAAACATTTTTTGCCGTGCACGTCTTTTACCCTGCTTTTACCCTTCCTCTCACTAATTTGCATATGCAAATTAGGATTCAGATTCGTCTGAATCTTTCTCAATGGATTCATGGGTTCGGCAGAATCCAAAATAGTGGATTTGGTGCATCCCTAGTATGTAAACTTTTGATCAGGGTCATTTTGGGTAGTTTGTGTAGTGATTATGATTTAAAAAGAGTAAACACAGTTGTTTGACAATAAATTGCTTCAGCCAACCAATAAACATGAGTGAAAGAAAAGTTTTTGTGTTATTCATATTTTCTGAAAAATGGTTAAGAAATCATAAATTCTGCCAGGGTGTGTAAACTTATGAGCACGACTGTATATGCAATAAGTATAACAGACAGACTTGACCAGCACTTTTTATATTTATTTACCTTTCAAAGTTTGAGTCAGAGTTATTTAACTTTGTTGTTTCAAATAGTTCTGGTGTGAGTAGTGTGAGGAATTCAATGCTAGAGTTGCTTGTTAGGTGCCCTGTGGCTGTATATGTTGTCTTAATGTTTCTTTCCCCACAGGGAGTCAGAAAGAACCCAAAAGGGTCTGGTTTGCCGATGGCCTTCTACCTAATGGGGAAGTTGCAGACACCACCAAATTTTCATCTTTTGTCAAGAGGTCCTCACAGGACTTAAGTCCAACAGCTTGCAGCTTACCAGATTCTCCCATGGTGAGAACATTGAACTGTTTGCAGACTGCAGTTTTCCATCTATGTTGTATGCATGAGCCCCTTTTAGTGCAAATAAATTGTGTTGTGCAAAAAAATCCAGTGTGAAAATGCATAATTTTTATATAATCATTGTGACCTACCCATTTGTCTGCACACACAGTTTTTAGCGGGAACACATTTTGTGTATGGATAACAATAGATAAAACAAGAGGAGAAGTTCACTTTACGGCATGGCTGGTTTAATAGCCACAGATCACGAGGTGTTTTTTGGTAACACACACCTGTAATACTGCCAACACCGGGTTCTAACATCAGAGATATTTATCTGTTTGGTGCACCTGCCATAGGTACACAGCGTTTGGCTTTTATAGGATTCCAGGAACTATTAGAAGTATGTCCCAGTAGTTGAGTCTGAATTTAGCATGGTTTATTTGTTTGAATGTGTAATCTAGAAAATACTTCAAATGCTGTAGTACAGTTAATATGTTTTTTTTATATTTCATTTTGAAATCTGACATGGGGCTAGACATATTGTCAATTTCCCAGCTGCCCCAGGTCATGTGACTTGTGCTCTGATAAACTTCAATCACTTTTTACTGCTGTACTGCAAGTTGGAGTGATATCACCCCCTCCGTTTCCCCCAACCAACAGCCTAACAAAAGAACAATGGGAAGTTAACCAGATAACCGCTCCCTAACACAAGATAACAGCTGCCTGGTAGATCTAAGAACATCACTCAATAGTAAAATCCCATGTCCCACTGCGTACTATTCAGTTACATTGAGAAGGAAAAACAGCCTGCCAGAAAGCAGTTCCCTCCTAAAGTGCTGGCACAAGTCACATGACCAGGGCAGCTGGGAAATTGACAAAATGGCTAGCCCCATGTCAGATTTCAAAACTGAATATAAAAAAAATCTGTTTGCTCTTTTGAGAAATGGATTTCAGTGCAGAAGTCTACTGGAGCAGCACTATTAACTGAAGCGTTTAAAAAAAAAAAAAAAAAAAAAACATGTTTTCCCATGACAGTTTCCCTTTAAGAATGGTGCAGGAGGTACCTTCAGTAACCATGTACAGGTATGGGACTTGTTATCCAGAATACTCGGGACCTGGGGCTTTCTGGATAATGGGTCTTTCTGTAATTTGGACCTTCATACCTTAAATCTACTAGAAAATCAAGTAAACATGAAATAATCCTAGTAGGCTGGTTTTGCTTCCAATAAGAGTTATATAACTGTGTTTGGATCGAGTACAAGCTACTGTTTTATTATTACAGAGAAAAAGGAAATAATTAAAAAAAAAATTGGATTATTTGATTATATTTAAAATATTGGAGATGGCCTTTTCCAAACTTTCTGGATAATGGGTTTTCCAGATAATGGATCCCATACCTGTGCCATTGTATATTTAATAGTGTTTGAATAAGATTAGTTTACCAGGAATGCAGACATTTAACATACACATGTTTAAAGGAGAAGGAAAGTTTGAAGCCTTTTCAGATAGGTCTATATAAATACAGGTATGGGATCAGTTATCCGGAAACCCGTTATCCATAAAGTTCTGAATTATGGAAAGGCTGTCTCCCATAGACTCGATTATAAACTAATAATCCAAATTTTTTAAAAATGGTTTCCTTTTTCTCTATAATAATAAAATAGGACCTTGTACTTGATCCCCACTAAGATATAATTAATCCTTATCGGAAGCAAAATCAGCCTATTGGGGTTATTTAATGTTTACATGATTTTCTAGTAGACTTAAGGTGTGAAGATCCAAACTATGGAAAGACCCGTTATCCAGAAAGCCCCAGGTCCCAAGGATTCTGGATAATAGGTCCTATACCTGTACACTAATAAACCTTCAAAGTAGTGCTGCTCTCTGCCAAAAGAAACACATCATTTCTTTCCATCAATTTTGTACACATGGGCTTCTGTATCAGACTTCCTGTTTTCAGCATAAACCTCCAGGGCTTGGGCTTAAAGGGATCCTGTCATGGGAAAACATGTTTTTTTCAAAACTCATCAGTTAATAGTGCTGCTCCAGTAGACTTCTGCACTGAAATCCATTCCTCAAAAGAGCAAACAGATTTTTTTATATTACATTTTGAAATCTGACATGGGGCTAGACTTTTTGTCAATTTCCCAGCTGCCCCTGGTCATGTGACTTAGGAGGGAACTGCAGGCTGTTGTTTTTTCCTTTTCAATGTAACTGAATAGTACGCAGTGGGACATGGGTTTTTACTATTGAGTGATGTTCTTAGATCTACCAGGCAGCTGTTATCTTGTGTTAGGGAGCTGTTATCTGGTTACCTTCCCATTGTTCTGTTGTTAGGCTGCTGGGTGGGGGAAAGGGAGGGGGTGATATTACTCCAACTTGCAGTACTGGGAAATTGACATTATGTCTAGCCCCATGTCAGATTTCAAAATGAAATATAAATAAATCGGTTTACTCCTTTGAGAAATGTATTTCAGTGCAGAATTCTGCTGGAGCAGCACTACGTGATGCATTTATCCCTTTAAGTACATTTTGCCATTGATCACTGATTGCTTTCAAATTGACAGCCAACAAATCTTTGAAGTTCAAACCATTTAACATTTACAATTTGTGTTTTTATTAACATAATACAATATTCCTTATGTTACAGAGTGCTGACCAGACCCCCAGTAACCTTAAAGAGCACGCAGAAGGGACACATTTGGAGACCTCTCCAGTAGATTCATGTGCGGAGAAATCCTTACCAGAAGCCCCAAGTGCCTTCAAAGTCAGTTCTCCATCAGATTATTCTATGCTGTGTGGGCTCGATAAATGTGTCAGCCGAGATCTGAGTCTGATACCAGATGATGATGAAAGGCTGCCGCCTCTTTTACTCGCTTCTGGTGAGGGTGGAGGTAGGTCTGTTTCATCACCTGTCAGTACTACAGGTGTAGGATACATTATCTGGAAGCACATTATTCAGAAAGCTCTGAACTATGGGACGTCCTTCTCCCATAGATTCCATTATAATTATGAATTTAATTTTTTTTTTCTGTAGTACCTTGTAGTTGATGCCAGCTAAGATCTAATGAAATCCTTAAGAGTTCTCTTTTAGTAGACTTAAATAATGGAGATTAAAATTACAGAAATATTCCTTTTCCTGAAAATACCAGGTTTAAAGCATTCTGGATAACAGGTTCCATACCTGTTATTTTATTGTATAGAAAAAATCAGTGTTGCCACTTGGTTAAATCTTTGGGATAGCAGCCTGTTCTAGACATGAAATATTTAATTTTCATTATGAAAATATCACGTCCCCCAATATCCGCTTTATTTTTAACATCATATTTCTTGTAATTAAGAATATAGTATTATTTTATTTCTTAATTATTGTGGCGCACATTATCCCAGTAGCTTTCTGGTCTTCTCCAGGAATTCGTTTTTTGGTTTTTTTTTTTTGCAGTTTTCAGATTTAGGGAAATAGTCCAACCCTTGTTAGTTGAGTTTAGTTCACTGAAAAACAGAAGACAAAACCATGTTGTATAAGTTTTTTTTCACTTATTAAGGGCAATTTCTTTTTAAATGTAATGTACCGGGGCAAATTTATAAAGCTTGAAATGTAGAATTCAGAAGCATCACAGCATATTAAGGTGAACGCATTGATTTTTAGTGATTGTACTTGGTTTTCAGAGCTGCAACTAAACTGTGCCAACATCCATATGATATGATATCGTATCCATATGATATCGTATTGTCTGAATGATTCTATCCAGCATGGAAACAAATTTGACTGGAAAAAGATTGTCTATTTATACCCTTACACATCAGTACACTGCTCATAAAAAGATCATTCATTATTGGCCTCATAGTATGTATACTAAAAAAGACCTGATTTAATGCACAAAGGCATGCCTTTATTCCATAACTTTGCCTCGCAAATTATCAATACTGTAATCCCTTGTGATTACATAATTTGGTGCTATTAGGGTTGATAATAATAATGTTAATAATGGTCCTGATATATACATATGCATTTTGTACAAGTATGTACAGTATATAGTTTTTTTTCTAATTATGTTTTTTCCCTCCTTTTTTTGTCCTGGAACTTGTGTTTTAGATGCGCTCGTAGAAAGCTGCCCTACTAATAAAGAGGTCTTGTTGCTTTTGGAAGAGGGGCTTAACCTAGTGACCTTCATTCTCAATGCAAACCTCCTTCTTAATGTCAAGATAGTAACTTGTAAGTTGAATTTGTATGCAAGTTAAAACGTATACCTTGACTTATTGCATGCAACCAGATAGATGTTTGTTTTATCATAGTATTTATTTTTACTTTTCTATGCTCTGCAGTAGACAACACATGCCAGAGGGGATTGGGGCAGGTGGTTTATTAAAGCTAAATGCTAATAAAGGCCAAGCAAACCACAGTACATTACACTAACACCCTCTGTTTCTAAGTATGAGTTGTTTATAAGGGCATGTTTACTGACATTGGAAATACATATCTGGAGAAATATCTGGAGAAATATCTGGAGATGTTGCCCAAGGCAACCATTCAGAAATTAGATTTAAACAGCCATCTAAGCTAGAAAGCAAAAGCAAAGATCTGATGGGTTGGTATGGGCAAGATCTATAGAAATCTCTCCATAATTTATCTCTAATGTTGTTAATATGCCGCTAAGTCAGTTGTATGTAACTCGAGGACTCTCTGTACCATATAATTTGGAATGAACTGACTGCCTGTGATATTAAGACCAAGACCACCTGCTAGGTCATACAGCCTGTTAACCTTTGATAAGATGATTGTAGAACATTAGGAGGGCTATGGTAGATTGAACTTCATTGCTACTCCATCAATGCACTCATGGGTCTTGCAAAAGTTTTTAATCGTGTTCTCCCTTCCATTTTGAACTTTATTGGGGCTATATAATAAAAGGTGCAAAGTTAGCTACATGTCTTTTCACCTATATCAGCCAATCGGCAGGTAACATTTACTTATAACCTTTGTAAAAGCAAGCTTCTTTTATTGCTATGGGTTACTATACCAGAGCCATTATTATGCCTTTTATTTTATTTTACTTTATAAAACAATACATTGGTAGTGATGAAAGGAAGGGCAGGACTCATTATAAACTGACTTTTTTGACTGGGAAAGAAAGATAATATAGGTTAAAAACAAAATCTTTTTTTTTTTTTTTTTTTAATAAAAGTTTTAACAGATTATGTTGATTACAAGGCCTATTTATATATACCATTTATTTCAGAACAAAATTTATTTCCCTTAAGAATCTCCTTTAGAAAAAATCTTGTGTGTCATATAATGCAAATGAGCACTTTTTGAAAAAAACAAACAAAAATAGTGCACGTTACCTACTGTATCCATTAAACTGTAACCAGTAGGATATATACAGGGAGAGGTTCCAAATAGCATTGACAGTTTATTATCAATCTACTTGGGATTTGTTGGGGAAGGCTTTTGATATACAGTAAGCTAATTGCTTTTCTGTTTTTGTTGCCCAGATGCTTCTGAAAAATGCTGGTTTTTCTCAACAAATGGGTTACATAGCCTGGGTCAGGCAGAAATTGTCATATTATTGGCCTGTTTAGAAAATGAAGAAGTTCTTCCCAAGGATATGCTCAGGTTTTTTATCGATATTTACAGAGATGCTCAAAAAGGTACTTTTATTATCATTATTACAAAGGTGTGTGCATGCTCTGAACATGTTTATACTTTGTTGGCAAATGTGTTAGCTGCAAATGTGTTTTCCATGGGAAAAAACTCGAATCGTTCAAATTATTCGAGTTTTTGCGGCAAAACCCTTCAAAATAAAACTCAAACATCATGACAGCTACAAACCTCTTCAAATGGTTCAAGGGACCTCTGACATTGACTTCTACATAACCTTTACAGGTTTTAGGTGTATTTTCAAATTTAAGCTATTTCCAGAGTTGGGGTATAATAAAAATATATATATTTACTTTTTGTTGTTTCTGGTCCTGGCTGTTTCTCCTCTGCTTTCCACATATGTAGGCTTACTATCTTTCCATTTTTTGGCAGAGCCTAGTACTGGAAATCACTATATTTCACTTCATGCTTTATTTCTTATTATAAGAGGACTGCTGTTTGTGATTATTGCACCAGAACAGTGCGGGGAGTGAAGGGAGAGGTTTCTGTAGAGGAGATGTGCAAGAACAGGCCAACATATAGGAGTCATATCTGTTTATGATAATAAAACTTAGACAAAATATATGTTTTCATGATAATACCTACAAAATAGAAGAGAGTATACACGGTCTAGCAACAAAAGTGAATTAAAAAGAAAAATTGACTCAAACTGTAAAAACTTCCATCTAATTTCCTTTTGTGTATTTTTTAACAGGAAGATATGTAGGCAATCTGGAAAATATTACATTTACTGAAAGCTTTCTCAGTAGCAAGGATCATGGTGGATTCCTGTTTTTTGCCCCTACTTTTCAGGATCTCACTGGCCTCCCTTTACCCAATAGTCCTTTTTTGTGTGGAGTTATCATCCAGAAAATGGAGGTGCCGTGGGCAAAAGTTTTTCCCATTCGACTTATGCTTAGACTGGGAACTGAATCTGATGGTGAGTTTTATTTTTTTTTAGTTTTATCTTAATTTAGTTTTATCTTAATTTAGTTTTATCTTAATTTAGTTTTTTTATTCCGCAATAAAAAAATTATGGCATTTGGGAACTTGTTTATAGAAAAATCGGACTGCTGAGGGCTTTTATACAAGCAATACAAATACATGTAATAAACGGTCAGTTTATATGTGTCTATGTTTTTAAATACCCAGTCAAACATTCAGTGTCCGCACATTTATCCTGTATAAGGAAATGCCTATTCCCAAAATGTTTGGTACCCCACAATAAAATCAAATGAAGTTCTCCCCCCCCCCCCCCCCCCCCCCCCCCCCCCAGGCAGGAGCGCATGCACAGCTGTCTATAAGTGATTCCTAGAAAATGCAAGTAAAGGATTTCCCGGTGCTCTGTTAAAACTTTATTCTCCAGGCCAATGCATTGTCCTTTTAGATATGGTCTCTCTTAGTACTGTTGTTATAACTTTTAAATATTTCACCAAAATTAATTTGGCCAGGTTGGTCTCCAGTAATAAGCAGATTTGCGTTACTTGTTTCTATCTTTTTTTCTATTGACTTGTTGCTGTTGCTGGTTGCTATTGCTGTTTATTAAAACACAATAAAACTCAAGTTATAAAAACTCGAGATAGATAAAAGCTCAAGTTAAATTAACCTATATGACCAGGGGAAGTGGATTTGGGGCATATGGTGGCATCAAGGTTTGGTAAAGGAAACTGATAACAAAAGTGAAATATTCAGATTCCATTAACCTTACAGTCCTCGTACTCAACAATCTTTTACTATTGTTATTGTGTACTAAATATTTATACCATGTAACCTGAATCTATCTCTGAGGCTCTCTGCTAATGTTACATTATTTACTTATTATGTGATTTGAACATATGTTCAGTGCTGTCCAACTTCTCTGTTACCGAAATTTTTCTGGCCTACATGGTGGAGGGCCGATAATGGAAACTAGTGTTGACCACTCCCTGTTTTTAAGCCACACCTACTTTAAACCTCACCCATGTTACCACAAGACCATGTCCACATTAATTGTTTGTAGTAGGACACCAAAAAAACCAAACGATGGTGCTCACTGCAGGAAATCGCTCATATGTGAAAAAAGTGGACATATGAAGACATACCCTTAAATCCATAAGCCTCCTCTTCCCCTGTTGATAATACCTTAGGGGCCCCATAACAATAATTTATTTTCAGATGCTAACAAACCCCCAGAACAAATGCCAGGCTTCTGTTCCACAGACAGAACAGAGGAGTCGGTCGCACACAGGCAGAGTTGGGCACAGAGGGAGCATTGGGAAGGCAGAACAGAGCAGGAGATAGAGAAACCCATCAGGACCACTCTAAGATGTACTACATACAGTGACACAGTGCTGGTGCCCCATTAGCAATTTGTATAAGGTGTGAACAATGTGAGCAGTTTCAGTCTGGGTCTCAGGTGTGAATAGTACAAGGCTTTAGGGGTGTGAATTACAGAGGAGTTACAAGTGTGAACAATGCAGGGCAATCACAGGTGTGAACAATACAGGGGATTAGTCTGAGTTTAAGATTATGAAGATTTTCATTCATCCAGGTCATGGTATATCTGATATAAGTAATTTTAAAACAACTGGACTTGCTGAGTAATTATTGAAGACGTTTCACTACTCATAGTGAAACGTCTTCAATAATTACTCGGCAAGTACAGTTGTTTTAGAATTACTTGTGTCTGAGTTTAAGGTTTAAACAATGCAGGGCCCAGTTAATCTCTGTAGTGATACCATTTAAAGCTTACACATGGTAAGCAGACACAGCAGATAGGGGCCACAGAAGCGGGGGGCGGGGGGGGGGAGACACCAGTTGGACAGAAATAACTACTTTTTCCAATTACTTTCTATTTTCTATTTGCACTAAAGGTTGCAAAATTGTAACAGTTTAGTGTCTGCACCAAATAAATAATGGAAAGTAACTGAAAAAATCTTTATTTCTGGGGAACAATCTGAAAACAACTGAACTGAAAAAAGGGTTTGGAAGTTGAACAAACCCTTTAAGAGAATAAAAAATATACCTTAAAGGAAAAGTCACTAAAATAAATTTGTTTTATTTTCAAGTGTACCCCTGCCCACTGACGAGCAGAAGACATCGAAAGCCATTATTTGGAGAAATAGGACATACAATAATCAATTTGCTAACGGTATGTGCTTTTTCTTTAGTTTAACTTCCCTGTTTTTGGAATATAAACACTATAATTTATATGTCCATCTGTAATGCATAGGGCTTTTGATGTAAAGCCTTCTGTGCAAAGCACTGTACCTTTAATGAAATAAAGGACATTTAAGGGGGTTATTTAGCAAAGGTTGAATTTTAGAGTTATTAGAGCTTTTAAGACCTCGAACGAATTCACAACTTGAATGGTTTCTAATTTAAGAAAAAACTTGAATGGAAAAAACTCAAAATCAGTGAAGTTGGGTTAGCAACCTGAAAACTCAAATTGAGCCAGTTTTCGGTGGAAAAAACTTGAATCACTCGAATTGATTTAGTGTTTGACCAATAAAAACTCGAACATCATGAAGGTTATTAACACCTTCAGATGGTTGAAGGGACCTCTGCCATTGACTCCTACATGACCTCGACAGGTATTAGATGGTGTATTTTTTTTTCTATTCAAGCTATTTCCAGGGTCGGGGTATAATAAATCTCTTAAAAAAAAAATTTTTTTTGTGGAAAACACAATTCGACCCTTAATAAGTCTGCACCTAAATGTCAAGATAGTATCAAATACCAGATGCCTCCTTTATACAGAGAAAAGTGTAATCTGCCAAAAAAGAATTTTATTAAACATGCACTATTGGGAAATGTATTGCCGGTTGTTGGATCTTTCTCGCTGTAGGATTTCCGAATATGAGCTCTTACTACACAAAGGGGCAGATTTATCAAGGGGTGGGATTTTTAGTTCATGGGAGTTTTTCTTTTTAAACTCCCAAAAACCCGAAATTAAACTCGATTATTATTAAATTTAAATTTTTTGAAACTCAAGATCAGAAATTCGAATCAAATTCAATTTCAGTTTTAAAACTTGATTCAAGTTTTTTTTCTCTGAAACGAACTCGAATGTCAGGAAGGCTGCCAACAACTCCAAATTGATCCCAGGACATCTTCCATAGGCTAAAACAACAATTTGTCGGGTTTAACAGGTTTAAAATTGTTATGTACAGATTTTGTCATATTGAATCTCTAGTATACATGTAGTCCGTTCTGGAATTTGATTATCCGATCAAGTTTTTTTGTTGTTTGTGTAATAATATTATTATCCTATATAATAAAGTTCAAGTGTCTCTGCGTCCAGTCCCTGTGTCCGTGGAATTGCGCTACTGCGCATGTGCCCCACGGACAGCCAGCGCAAAGAGTCTAACGCTAGCGCAAATTCGCCAGCGAATTTACGCTAGTGAAGTAGATAGAATACAATAGATAGGAGGTTGAAAAAAAAAAATGTAAAATTTTTCTAAGTCCCAAAAAACACTGTGGCGTGTTTTACCATTGTGGGTGATAGTCTGAAAAAGAAGTGTATGTTACAGCCACTACACATGCCCAGGACACCTTTAATCAAAAAAAATAAAGTTGTCCTATTGCCCTACATGTGCCCCCTATATAGTAGTGTTGCCATATGTCAGGAAATGTAGGGGGAAGGAGGGTAACACCCCCCCCAAAAAAAAAAACATGTTTATCAGACTATCACCCATAATGGTAAAACACGCCACAGCGTTTTTTGGGACTTTAAACCTCCTATCTATTGTATTGCTCTAGCGTAAGTGCTAACGAACAGCAAAAAGTTGATCTTAGTGAATTTGCGTAATTACGATCCTTCGCCAGTGCGCAACTTCGCCTGGTGTAAGGGTGCAAAGTTGCGCAAGTCTATCTACTTCGCTAGCGTAAATTCGCCAGAGTCGGTGTTCGTGAATTTGCGATTACGATTTGACGTCACGCTGGCGAATTTGCGCTAGCGTTAGACACTTCACGCTGGCTGTCCGTGGGGCACATGCGCAGTAGCGCAATCCCACGGACACAGGGACTGGACGCAGAGACACTTGAACTTTATTATATAGGATTCGCACCGTATGCAAATTAGGCTTCGCTAGCGAAATTGCACTATGCCTAGCGAAGTAACACTAGCGTAAATACGTTACCGTTCGCCGACCAGAGTGTAAATTCGCACTTTAGTTAATTTGCGCAGCGCAGGCGAAAATTCGCCTGGCGAAGTGCGGTGAACGCTCGCCTGCCCTAGCGATTTTTCAGATCTTAGTGAATGTCCCACTTGGAGCGCAGAGACTTCCGTTAGTGGTTTATAATCTGCTGCCTTCAATCTATGGAAAGACCGGCGCTACATAACGGTGTGCCGCTCCTCTGCTCACCGCTACACTGCCAGCTGTACACATGCCCAAGCACCATGTGACAGAGGAGCAGCTCGAGCTGTGGGATGTGTGACCCGGGGAGTCCGCGGTGTAGTCAGTAAAGGTAAATGGGGGGTCGGGGTAGAGAGAGAGTTCCACCAGCTCCTCACAGAGCTTCTTGCCTCTTTATTTATTGCCTAAAAGACCCGCCCTCACGGGAGAGCCGCAGCCAGTCCCTGTGCGCTGCCCCGCCCCTCTTTGTTGTGCTGCCCAATGGCAGAGGGATAGAGCGTTGCTGGCCGGCAGGTGACAGAGGAGCAGCTACTGTCTGGCCTCCCATAGCTGTGAAAGTACCTCCCGCTCTCTGACTCACTCAACTCCGCCTACAGGTCGCCAAGGAAAAAATATGATTGGCGTAAAATGGGCATGCGCACGTGAAGCGCGAATGATCAAGAGGCGGGGGCGGTGCCAACTGTTCCTATCTTTAATCTCGCGTTGTTCGAAGCGAGACCCGCTCACTCAGCGCATGTCCCCGACGTTGCTACGGCAACAGGGATGCTGAGCTGACAAAGTCAGGCAGCTCTTTTTCTAAAAGTAACATTGAGGCAGAGTCGCCTCTGAAATTCTGTAGGACAAACACTGGTGTGATCTATACCATAAACAAACATTGCCCAAACTCTTTAGGAAGCAGTAGTGTTTTTAAAACTACTGAGAAGCACTCTAGGTGTCCACCATGGTTGTCCACTTTTTTTTGGACTGGAACAATTCTGTTTTTATAAATGTTTGACTACATATGTTCTAGCACCCGTTAATTTAACGGGCTTAATGTCTAGTTATTAATAAAGCACAATGTTCTCCTTATACCCTTTAAGGGAAATTCAACCCCCTTAGTGCAAAACAAAAACAAGTTAGGGACATTGGGGGGGGGGGGGGTTGGAGTTTTGCACCAAGGGGGTTGAATTCCCCTTTAAGGGTAGAAAGAAACGGTGCTATTTGAAGGAGATTCGTCGCCTGGTGAAAAATCGCCTCTTCCTCGGCAACTAATCTCCCCGAACTGCCTCCCCACCGGCTAAAACATAAATCGTTGGTGGGGTGGCACTCTGAGCATTTGGGTTTTGGAAGTTGGCCAAAGTTTCCTTGCGAGGCAATTTTGGATGACTTTGAAAGCAAAGTGCTCCGAGTGCCATCCTGCCGACAATTCAGGTTTTAGCATGTGGTGAGGCAGTTCTGGGAGACTAGTCGCCGGATAAAGAGGCAATTTGTCGTGACTAATCACCCCCCAAATAGCACCGTGTGTGTCTATTCTTAAATCGAAAATGTTATAAACCATCACCCTTTTTTGTATTTTACAGGACCTTAGAAATTACCAGTACACTATACCACATGTTGATGGTTTGCTAATACACATGCAACTGGGAAAAATTTGCATAAAGATCCCTTCAAAGAGACATAATGAAGTAAGTTACACAACATAGTGTTCATTTATTTCCAGTTTTGCTGTGCATGCAGAAAACCAGCACAACTTGACTTTTGGCATTATTATGGAATGCTTTTCATTTCTGATCTAAAGAAATTCCCCTGTCAAAGATCTAAATGCTGGTATATGAAGGTTCAATTAATCATCTTTGTTTAAATAAAAGTATAGATGGAAAATATTCCATGTACTGTTCAGACTACAAGGGGAAGTAAGCAATATCTTGGTGCTTTGCATTCATGAGGCTGGTTTTTCATAAAGTGTCATGCAGTTTTTAGCATTATATATAAGATGGAGAATAAGGTGACTTACTTAGACAAATATTTGTAACAGAGCTGCCATGTATTAGTCTCGGCTATTTCTCAGATTTTCATTGGAACACAACTTGCGTTAGCTCAGGCTTTACTGTGCCCTATTCCTTTTTATCCTATAATGAATAACTTTGGTTAATTAAACTTGATATGTGTGATTTTTAACTTCAACAATTATCTTTTTTTTTTTTTTTAAGATCCTTAAGGTGATTCATGCTTCTAATGAGCATGTTATAAGCATTGGTGCTAGCTTTAGCCTGGAGGCAGACTCTCACTTGGTTTGTGTCCAGAACAGCGATGGAATCTACCAGACGCAAGCAAACAGCGCTCCAGGAAAGACCAGAGAAGGTGAAGTTTAATATTAATTATTATGAATAATAATTTAAGGCTGTGGCTGCCTTTAGCATGCTAATGATGTAAAGTAAATAGGGGTCATTTGTGACTTGGGGGGGAGAAAAAGCACACTTCTTGGGGGGGGGGGGTTCCTGCACTAAAATGAAAACCACTAAATCTTCAGATTTTTTCATGAAACTCAGTGCAGATCAGGAGATCTTCTGGACTTATCCCATTGACTTATATACAACTTCGGCAGGTCTGACATGCTGGAATTTCAGACTTTTTCCATCCTCGGGGGTATAATAAATCAAGAAAAAAAATTTTCACGAAAACTTTGGATTCTATAGTTTAAAAAAAACATACGTTTTTTCGAGTTTTGGACATTTGGACTTTAATAAAGGAGGGCAGAGGCCTATGGCTATTTGCACACACCCAGACAAACTGCAAAAAAATGGCCTCTTTGTGTGCTGTATCTGAGTTCCCAAATGAGCCTTCATGTGTTCATTCTACAATACTAATAGTCTGACATTGCAGATGTTTGTTTTAAAGGAGAATTCAACCCTGTAATAAAAAAAACCTATAACCCCCCACCCCATGTAGACCCCCCTCCCTCCAGCCTAACTGCCCTTCTCCTGGAAAATGCCCCATACTTTATACTTACCCCTCAGCGTGGATTCAGGCAGTGGAGTTTCACGCCGCCATCTTGCGGGTCTTCTGTATGCTGACTGGGAGATTGGCATGGCGGCACATGCACAATTGGAGCAACTTGCTGGTTTGCAACAACAATGCATGCACCTAAATGGACGCAAATTGCCAATTTCCAAGTCCGCTTACTGAAGACCTGCAAGATGGCTGCGTGCAACTCCACTGCTTGAATCTGTGCCAATGGATAAGTATAAAGTATGGGGCATTTCCCCAGGGTAGGGGCAGTTTGGCTTGGGGAGGAGGGTCTACGTGGGGTGGAGGGTACTTTTTTTTTATTGCAGGGTTGAATTCTCCTTCAAAGGAGAATCCAACCTATAAAGGAAAAAAAAAACCCTCCCCTTTCAGAAATTTTCGTGACTTTCGGTGTATTCGCAGTGGTTCAGGTTTGCAAATCTCCACCTACTATGCATGCGTCTACACAGGGGAGGGGGAAGTTTTTTTTTTTATTACAGGTTGGATTCTTCTTTAAATGATTATTTGACACTGATACAATTTATGCACGTATACATAATCTTTAAAAACAGCATGCGGTCTGTTATGCTTTGGTTTGCCCACAGTTTTTGTTTAGGTGCAAAGCACAGATTCATTTGCCAGTATGTAAGAAATCTGTTGATTTGTTTACTTAAACCAATATTCATTTGTTTAGTTACGGGTGCAAGTTTTGTTGTTTTTAACGGAGCTCTGAAAACGTCCTCAGGATTTCTTGCCAAGTCCAGTATAGTAGAAGGTATGTATATGTGTATCATTTCATATGTCTTTGCCTTCTTGTTATTGAGTTAGTAGTTACAGTTAGTCACTGGCAAACACCTTCCAAACACTTTTTCAATTCAGTTGTTTTCAGACTGTTCCCCAGAAATAAAGACTTTACTCTCCATTATTTATTTTTTAGTTCAAAGTTGAATGTTGGTGTCTTTGGTGTTTGAGTCTGGCAGCTCAGTAATTCAGGTGCAGACTCTAAACTGTTACAATTTTACAACATTTAGTTGATCAATTTGAATGTGAACCTTATAATATGTAAGACCCACAGATGATCTGTACATACATATTTTTATAAGTAACAAATGATGCATTGCATCACTTGACTCAATGTAAATTGCAACTTGTATATTTAGAAAAATATCATATGCCCTTTTGTAAAATATAAGGTTATTAGACATCACCTTAGAATTTCATGACCTGTATAAAATCAATTTTCCTGACGTTTTGTGCCTTTATATAGTCATGGAACCCCATTTTACACACCGTTGTATATTTTACTGTAGAAGTTACAATATTCCTTATTTAAAACAGCTGTAGTGAGAGATGATTATTGATGCCAGGGGAGGTCTGATGTTCCAGCAGCCAATGAATAAACCTCCTGTGCTATTTGTGTGAGCTTGACTGCACCCATGATTCAGTTTATTGATCCACTGGCTGGGAGGAATTAGCAGGCAGATGTGGAATATATTGGTAATTGATCTTGGCATGCCCAGGAATGGCCTGTATACTTTTCCTGCAGAACTGGGAAATGTACAGTTGTAATCAAAGTTTACATACCCTGGCAGAATTTATGATTTCTTAATAATTTTGTATAGAATATGAATGATAACACAAAAACTTTTCTTTCACTCATGGTTAGTGGTTGACTGAAGCCATTTATTGTCAAACAACTGTGTTTACTCTTTAAATCATAATCACTACACAAACTACCCAAATGACCCTGATCAAAAGTTTACATACCCCAGTTCTTAATACCGTGTATTGCCCCTTTAACATCAATGACAGCTTGAAGTCTTTTGTGGTAGTTTTGGATGAGGCTCTTTATCTTCTCAGACAAAGGTAAAGCTGCCCATTCTTCCTGGCAAAAATCCTCCAGTTCACATAAATTCTTGGGCTGCCTTGCTTGAACTGCACGTTTGAGGTCTCCCCAGAGTGGCTCAATGATATTAAGGTCAGGAGACTGAGATGGCCACTCCAGAGCCTTCACTTTATTTTGCTGTAGCCAATGACAGGTCGGCTTGGCCTTGTGTTTTGGATCATTGTCCTGTTGGAATGTCCAAGTACGTCCTGTGTGCAGCTTCTGGGCTGATGAGTGCACATTTTCCTTTTTTATCAGGCCAAATCACCAGGGTATGTAAACTTTTGATCAGGGTCATTTGGGTAGTTTGTGTAGTGATTATGATTTAAAAAGAGTAAACACAGTTGTTTGACAATAAATGGCTTCAGCCAACCACTAACCATGAGTGAAACCTTTTGTGTTATCATTCATATTCTCTGAAAATGGTTAATAAATCATAAATTCTGCCAGGGTATGTAAACTTATGAGCACAACTGTATATGGTTATTTCTATAAGTGATAAATCTCAGCGATTCCTTTGCTGGCCACAATTCTATTTAGATCCTGCCAGCTTTTTGTAAGGGGATTATAATACTACATGAGGGGGCATTAGGAAGTTTGAGTGACAATAATAGAACCCTAGACAAAACTATGAGGCCCATTTATCAAAGTCTGAATTTATCTCATTCTTCTCTGAAAACTTCTCTGACCAAATCTGCACAGGTTTTTTTTTCTACTTAAGTATCAATATATTTTCCTGAAAATTGCTTGTGTGGGGAAAAAACAGGAAAAATTCAGATCATACACATTTTTTGCACAAAAACTCAGACTATGATTTTTGCCCAAAAACCACAAAATCTTCTAATTAATGCACAAAACCCAGTACAGATAAAGATGTCTTCACAACTTCTCCCACTGACTTAAATGCAAACTTGGCAGGTCTGAGATGCAGGATTTTCGGATTCTGACTTTTTCTATCGGTGGGGTGAAATAAATCTCGAAAAAAATTGGATTTTATAGTAAAAAAAAATTAATTTTTATGGGTTTTGGCATTCAGACTTAATAAATAACCCCCTTAAACTACTAAAACAAAAATCTGTTTTATTAAGAACTTTCTAGAGGCCCTGCACAAGGTTTCTCTATGCAGAACCATATCAGCATTACTTTGCAGTATGAAACACTTCAAGTATCATAAAGCATTCAAAGAACAGCAGTATTAGCCTGTAATTAGTTCTTTTAACTTATTAGACGGCCTTATGGTACAAATAATGCCTGATATGATGGAAGCTTTGAGGCAAGCACTCAGAGACAAGAAGGATTTCCGAATTGCATGTGGGAAGATTGATGCTACAGACTCGACGGAAGAGGTTACTATTTGTTGGGTGGAGACTGAAGAAAAGCAAAACAAAGGGTAACGATGAAAACTTCCTTGAGATGTGATGACACTTGCACTGTTTGCTGATATTGTTTATTTGGCTTTACTGGACATCAGCTTCTAACGCGTGTCATAGAATACATGTAGTATGTTTATAAATGCCTTTTTTGTGTGATCCATACAAAACACAACCCTCAATGTGTCGGTTCAGTCAGTTAAAGCAGAATTCAACCCCTTCGGTGCAAAAATCCCTCCCCTGAGTAGGTCCCCCCTGATTTCTTTTACGTAAACTTTGTGACTTTCGGCGCATGTGCAGTAGATCCGCACCGGCAAATGCCTCCTACTGCACATGCGCCAGGAGACGCTGATGACTCTAGGAAGAAGATCACTTAGGAGAAGATGGCGCCTGTGAACTCTGCTGGACAGGACCTGGAAAGAGGGGTAAGTAACAAGTTAGTGGCATTTGCCCGGAGGGGGCCTACTCAGGGGAGGGATTTTTGCTCCTAGGGGGTTGAATTCTCCTTTAAGGTGGTCATACATGTCCTAGTAAAAGCTGCCTACATATCCAATCTGCAGCTTATTGGCCCTTGCACAGGTTTAAAAATCCCATCGACATTAGTTTGTTGATGTGGTCCTCAATCCTGTGGCCTGTAGTTGTGATCTGATGATTGGGCCCTAGGACCAATATTGGGTATTTCAAGGAGAGATCGCCTAAAGCTGGCCATAGACTTAAAGATGTTGGCAAACGAGAGTGTCTTCCCGATCGATATCTAGCCACGATATCGATTGGGAAGATTTTGCCCCAACCGATCTGTCGGAGCCCATAACCCTCGTCATAATCCGATTGTTCTGCCATAGGGCCGAACAATCGGATTACCCCCCCGATACAGCCATGCTGTTAGTGGCATATCGGGGGTAATCCAAATGTTCAGCCCTATGGCAGAACGATCGGATTAAAACGAGGGTAATGGGCTCTGACAGATCAGTCAGGGGAAAATCTTCCTGGTCGATATCGTGGCCAGATATTGATCACGAAGACACGTCGGAAGCCCCCATACATAGCAGGTAAGCTGTTAAATTGGTCTAAAGGACCAGTATTGGCAGCTTTATCTGCCTGTGTATGGCCACCTCTTCAAGTGCAGATTAAGGCATTTGTAAGTATTGGTCACAATTATTCATTGTTAAGCTACCTCTCTTTGCAGAATTACAAGCCCCATTGATGGCCAATCTATGGAAGGAATTCCAAGTGAGAGAATTTTTCAGGAAACAGACTTTGAAGTCAATGATAAAACTGTGAAATGTACAGAGGTAAGATGATATAGGAATAATGGATCATTGGTATGTCTTTTTATTTCTTGAAACTATACAATTTCAAATGGCAGCCTTTGCCGATTGAAAGGATACTGTCATCTCATTTATAACACAGCTATGGGATCCATTATCCGGAAACCTGTTATCCAGAAAGCTCTGAATTATGGAAAGGCCGTCTTCCATAGACTCAATTTTGTCCAAATTTTTTTAAACAATTTCCTTTTTCTCTGTAATAATAAAACAGTAGCTTGTACTTGATCCCAACTAAGATATAATTAATCCTTAAAGGGGTGGTTCACCTTCAAGTTAACTTTTAGTATATTGTAGAATGGCCAATTCTAAGAAACTTTTCAATTGGTTTTCATTATTTCTTTTTCATAGTTTCTTAATGATTTGATATTTTCTTCTGTTTCTTTGCAGTTTTCAAATGGAGGTCACTGACACCATCTAAAAACAAATGCTCTGTAAGGCTACAAATGTATTGTTATTGCCACTTTTTATTACTTATCATTCTATTCAGTCCATCTCCTATTCATATTCCAGTCTCTTATTCAAATCAATGCAGGGTTGCTAGGATAATTTGTACCATAGAAACCAAATTGCTGACACTGCAAACTAGAGAGCTGCTGAATAAAAAGCTAAATAACTATAAAACCACAAACAATAAAAAATCAAAACCAATTGCAAATTGTCTCAGAATATCACTCTCTACATTATACTAAAAGTTAACTCAAAGGTGAACAACCCCTTTAAAGGGATCCTGTCAGTTAATAGTGCTGTTCCAGAAGAATTCTGCATTGAAATACATTTCTCAAAAGAGCAAACAGATTTTTTTATATTTCATTTTGAAATCTGACATGGGGCTAGACATTTTGTCTGCTTCTCCCAGTCATGTGACTTGTGCTCTGATAAACTTCAATCACTCTGTACTGCAAGTTGGAGTGATATCACCCCCTCGCTTTCCCCCACCCAGCAGTCTAACAAAAGAACAATGAGAAGGTAACCAGTTAACAGCTCCCTAACACAAGATAACAGCTGCCTGGTAGATCTAAGAACATCACTCAATAGTAAAACCCATGTCCCACTGTGTACTATTCAGTTACATTGAGAAGGAAAAACAGCCTGCCAGAAAGCAGTTCCCTCCTAAAGTGCTGGCACAAGTCACATGACCAGGGGCAGCTGGGAAATTGACAAAATGGCTAGCCCCATGTCAGATTTCAAAACTGAATATAAAAAAATCTGTTAGCTCTTTTGAGAAATGGATTTCAGTGCAGAAGTCTACTGGAGCAGCACTATTAACTGATGCTTTGAAAAAAAAAAATGTGTTTTCCCATGACCGTTTCCCTTTAATGGATCCAGCTTATTGGGTTTTATTTAATGTTTATGTGATTTTCTAGTAGACTTAAGGTGTGATGTCTCGAGCATTCTGGATAACAGGTCCTGTAATACAATTTGTCACACAAGCCTTTCTGTGGGCTCAACATTGTGTGCTTTTTGTAAACATGGATTTTAGGAGAAGCGCCCATATTTCTTCTCTCAGCACAGCCATTTTACATAAGCTGCAAAATCCATAGTGTGTGTAGTGACCATACAGGTGGTGCTTTTTGCTTCCGGAATTTCAGTAACAAATCCTGTCTTAAGCTTAGATGCAAATATCCGCTCGTTTGGCGACATCGATATTACGACGAGCACAATGGACTTCGCAATCCAACCTTCCCGATAGATAACGTGTCCAGATGTCAGTAGGGAAGACCCGTCGGAAGCCCCCATACACGGGCAGATAAACTGTCAAATCAGTCTAAACGACCGATATCGGCAGCTTTATGTGTATGGGCAGCATTAGCTATTGCTCATATGCATAATCTCACTTTACTTTTATCACGGTGTGTTCGATGAGCATACTGAAAGGACAAACCTGAAGACTAGATACTAATGCAGATACAATGTCTTTGAATATACATATTTTCCTGTGTTTCTAGGTATTTTATCTGTTAAGGGATCGTGAGCCAAATAGTGGCGTGGGTCATTCTCAGTTTGCAAAGGAGATCGCCACAGCCTGTGCTGCTGCGCTTTGTCCTCACATCAAGACTTTGAAGAACAGCGGAATGAATAGGATTGGCCTGAGAGTCTCTATGGATATTGACATGGTAAGCCCCATTCATTATGAAAACCGGTATGGGACCTGTCAGTAATAATTTGCAAAGAAGACCGTGCCTATTTAAGTGATCTGCTAGCCTTAGCTTGGGCAGAATGTAAACATATTGCTGCTTTACTACAGTGAGGTCATTACTGAACCCGAGACATTGATGGCTTTCCCAGACTTTTATTGATAGTAAAATATTTTACCTGGTCTGTTGTAGCTCCGAATGCTTGGAAATGGGAAGCACTGTGTCAGATACATACATTTGGGTTAAACTGCCCATACATGCCCAGATGTGGTCAGGCAGTTTCACTGATTTTGACCGAACTGCCCAAAAATCTGGGCAGAGGGTCCTTTGCATGGATGAAAATCTGTCTTGATGAAAAACATCTGTTGACCACTGCTCTTCAGTCCCTTCTCTTCTGATTATTTGGGTAGTCAGCCATGGAATAAAAGAATGGTTGCTAAGTGGTCATGCATGTATGCAGCTCCTCATACAGTATTCACCTGTTTAGACCTTGGCCTCTTTGATCAACCAGGATTGTAGGTTTATCAGTCTAAAGAGCTGACCCATATGGTATTCTGACCAAAGATCATCTGTCTTGATTGAAAATTTCTATTGACCAAAATGAAGTGAAGGTTCCCGCTATTCTGATGATTTGAAGTGGTTGATTCAGATTAATGCAAAAGAGGTCGTGCATGTGTATGGCCCCTTGTATCCTCCTCTAGTCCTCGGGCAGTTGGTCAGAGTACCACATAGTACCATGTATGGCCGCCATGTCTTTATTTTGAGTTTAGCTTTGTAATCATCTGTTTTCTTCCAATATTGACTATTAGGTTGAATATCGAGCCGGATCAAGAGGGCAACTTCTTCCTCAGATCTACCTGAATGATCTAGACTGTGCCCTCATTCCAGTCATCCACAACAGAACCTCAGACACAAGCATTTTACCTCTGGTGATGGAGCTGATCTTTTTCTTAATTGAAAACCTGAATTAACCTAGATCAAGGAATTCAGTGTATTGTCTGTGTGAAACAAGGGTCACTTTCCCTGGCTTTCAAGCTCACCTTCTGTATCTTTCTGAGGAACATGGCAAATGAAACTAGGGATGCACCAAATCCACTATTTTGGATTCAGCCATACCCCCGAATCCTTCGTTAAAGATTCGTCCGAATACTCAATCCTAATTTACATATGCAATTAAGGAGTAGGAAGGGGAAGTTTTTTTTACTTACTTGTTTTGTGATTAAAAAGTCACACGATTTCCCTCCCCACCCCTAATTTGCGTATGCCAATTCGGATTTAGTTCAGTCAGGCAGAAGGATTCGACTGAATCCTGCAGAAGGCAGAATCCTGGTAGAATCCCAAATCGAATCCTGGATTCAGTGCATCCCTAAACTAAACAAGCTTCAGTGTTTTATTTAGTTTTGTTAAATATTCTCCTGTTACCCTTCAGATCATTCTCATTGTTTCCTATACTTTTGTGTTGTGTAACTTTTTCCTTCTTTTCATTCTGTCATTATATTTATGTATGGAAGGCTAACATTATAGATAACTGTCTGTTATGGCTTGGAAGCAGACTTGCCGAGTGTTTTATAGCATCATTAACACAAGGTCAGAATTTGTTGTTTTCCTAAAACAAATTACAAGGTCACTATAGATTTACTGGCTGACTAAGCAATATTTATTTTAAATCCGTACTTTTTCATCACATTTACATCATATCTTTTTTAAGGCATAGATGTATTTGAAATAACATGTTTGTAGTCTAGAAATGGAAAAAAGATCCATGTAATCTAATGAGCTAGTTCTTTTTTTTACTTAATGCACATTCATACATGTAAAGCATTAATATAGCAAATGGTCATGAGGATATATTTAAATCACATGGGCCTTCATGGCTGTCCCTGCCCTGGTTTAAGTCCCACTCTAATAATATGAAGTTTATGTAGTTAAACAGGCATCGTCCTGGAACCTATAACAGCCAATCAGATGTTTACTTTCCCAGCTCTTAGACTAGTCCAGTAAAAGTTAACTAACGGTTGGATGCTTTTGCTTACAACTCAGTGGACACATTTCTTTATAAACCACAATATGTAAATTGGCTTCATGCTACATTAGCTGGTAGATAATGGCTATAGCAAGAGCACGCCTGGTACCAAACGTTCAGTCTGCATCTTCACTACCTGGGAGTAACAAGGCAGGGGATAATTCATACGTTATTCCACAGAAGAAACATAA
This sequence comes from Xenopus borealis, assembly GCA_024363595.1. NCBI lineage: Eukaryota > Metazoa > Chordata > Amphibia > Anura > Pipidae > Xenopus > Xenopus borealis. Next base: position 201,281,729 of record CM044431.1, on the reverse strand, counting down.
TTACATATGCAATATAACTAAAGCAGTGCTTACATAGACATGAGAGAATCAAAATTAAAGTAATGTATAATACCAGTAAATAAACAAAGAGTCCTTTAGGGGGCAGTAGTGTACAAACATACTGAAAATATTGCTTAGGCCACATTCCTTAAAGGAACATTTCAGTGTAAAAATAAAATCTGGGTAAATAGCAAACCTGTGTAAAATAAAAAATGTTTCTAATATAGTTAGACAAAAATGTAATGTATAAAGGCAACAGTTATGACCCATATTTGCAGATTTTCACTGATTGGTTACTGCTTGGTTACCAATCAGTGGAAAGCAAGAGAGCTGCAAGGCAGGAAGTAGTGTTCTGTTATGTTAAAGTGGCCATAGACGCACAGATATAGTATGAAATGAATTTTCGTACAATATTCAGTGCGTATATGGTGGGAAACAAGCTGACTGGGTGCCATTGTTAGTTCTGAATCGTCGGATACAGGTACAATTCTATTGTTTCTATCTGTATATCTGAGGATTCTATTTACCCAGTTTTTATTTTAATACTGAGCAATTCCTTTACATTATGTCACCAGAGCTCAGTAAAGTAACCGTGTATTGCTTTGTTCCTAGCAAAAAATTATGTTGGAACACATTAGAGGGTGTCCTGTCGATCAATCAGGTGTGAGTGAATACAAAGGGCTTTATCTGGTCCCACATTGTGTTCTTCACCTGCGTGCAGAAGATAGGCACACTGTGCTAATGTATGTGCTGTATACTTGTACCTGGAAAGGCAAGGTACAGAATAATTTTTTTTTGCCAAGACGTCTTCTATGTAGCAGGCTTTTGCTTTTCCCTACCTTACATCAGTTAAAAACTGCAGCGTGTTTTATTCTGTTTGTCTAGTTAGTCACTGCAGATATTGCTGATATAAGCGGGTTAAGGCCAGAACTGGAGAGGGTGAGACTGGGTTTCGTCCGTTTGTTTGTAAAATAACATGATGGTCTGTCTGTATGCCAACTGTATTCATTATACTAGGGTCATGCAGGAACAGCAGCAGAGCAAATAAACTGTGAGCCTGGGACACATTTAGGGGTCTATTTATCCTGCTGTGCAAAAAGTGCAGTGAAGCATTACTGGTGATGTTGCCCAAAGCAGCCAATCAGCATTTAGATTTCAAAAGTTAAACAAAAGCAAAGATCTGATTGGTTGCGATGACCAACATCTTCGATAATGTTTCACTCCACTTTGTACATAGGGTTGCCACCTTTTCTTTAAAAAAATCCCAGCCTTCCTATATATTTATCTTTATATTTCCTATTAATAACATTGGGAACAATGTATCAAAAATACCGGCCAGGCTGGTTAAATACCGGTCAGGTGGCAACCCTATTTGTACAAAGCATGATAAATAGACACTTTGGTGTGCTTTAAAGGAACAGTAACATTAAAAAAAAAATGTTTAGTAAAATAAACACAAAGGCAAATAACTTTTAAATTGCAGAAATAACTTACCAAAACTCCGCTTGCATCCTCTTCAGAAATCGATTGTGTGGTGCTTGATTTCTCCTCCCTGCCTTCCTTATAGGAGATAGCAAGGGAGGAGAAATCTAGTGCTGCACAATGGATCTGCGCGCTGTCTGAAGAGGAGTTTCGGTAAGTTATTTCTTAAAACATTTTAATTGCAAACACTTTATTATTTGTCTTGGTGGTTGTTTTATGTTTCTGTGTATGCTAATTTTAAAAATAAAAAATGTAATGTTACTGGTCCTTTAAGGCCCAGCGTAGCTACTGATTGTTCAAGGCGGTAAAATGGATTGTCAACCATTTATTTTTATAGTGCTATTATAGTACTATTATATTCTGGTCAGGCCTAGAAGCAGATCTAGCACTGACTTCAAACCTTGAGGTTATGAACTGAAAGGAAAATCTGTTTTTGTTTGGCTTTCACAGGTTTCTTGTTAAATATCCTATGCTTACAAATAATACTAATTCTGCAGTTTCTTCTAAATTGTAAACTGCTTCTCCAGCCTCTGTAATTGGACTCTAACTAAGGTGAGGCAGCCTCTCTGTGGTGCTTAGGGCGTTGCAATATTAAGCTTGACCAACCTGATCTTCCTTATTCTTTTCTATCCAACAAGTTGTTGAATTGAGGGGCTACAACTGTCAGATATAAATGCACTAATTCTCTGTTCCTAATCATTATATCAGTAGCAAAACATTATAAAGACCATAGACAATCTCCAAATTAGAACCTAAATAGGTCATTATCCAGCCAGTCAGCAAAAGGCTGAGCATCTTACTAAGGATTAAAAATGAAATAATTGCTATTGACACCCTGTTAACTGAAGGATAAAATGATTATACAGGAACGTTGTAGGATGGAGTATAAGTCTGTGACATCCATTCCTCTATACCTTATGTGACATACATCCCTGGCTCCTGTCACTTTGCAGTCTATGCAGATGTGTGCTATAACATTTTATTTACATCTTAAAGCCAAAGGGTTCATTTTAAACAAGTTTATATGAAAAAGAGATCTATTTAGGTATATCACTGCTGTATAGAATAGACAACATTGTTACTTTATCATTGTTAAAGCAATAATTATAAATGCACGTCTATATTTTTGTATTAGAATAAAACTGTGACATCATTTCTGACAGGTCAGTTTCTCATTTAAAGGCAAAATATCACAGCTGGCAGTTTTCCAACTATAAGGTAGTTCATGAGTGCTGACAAGATAGACGTAGGTGGGGGCGCTTTTAGAGGTATGTGTTTATGTATTATATATATATATATATAT
>CM044431.1:201259905-201277887 GCA_024363595.1 Xenopus borealis | reverse complement strand
ATACAATATCTGTTTATAGAGACCTACATTGTTTGGGGGGTATAGTTTTCCTTTAAGAAATTCAAATCAAGTCTGGATAATTCCCTAGTCGAATTTGACAGTTTAGACCAGGGGTTTCCAACCTTTTGGCTTCCCTGGGTCACAAAAAAAGATTGTCTGGGGCCACACATGAAATACACAAACACTTTTGATTTGTAAAAGTAAAGAAAACGCACAGAAAAGAATTACAATACCAGTTGGATAATCAGATGGAGCTATTCACTGGAATGTGGGACACCTGCATATTAAACAGACTTATTATTATATTACTAAGACATTGCCTCGGGAAACAAGTGTTTTAAGCTGGGCCACATTCATATCCATCCTGGGCCGCATGCTGGATACCCCTGGTTTAGACCATAAGCAAATTTAGAATTTGACCCTGCCCCTGTGTGCCCACTGTATGGTTACTAAATAACCCAAATGGTTTGTGGGGTTTCCATGGCACCTGACGTGATGCAGGCATTTACTCCAGATAATTCTTCACTTGCCTATTAGTCCTGTTGTGTGTCAATATGTACATCAGAAATTCCGAGCTGTATTTCATGCATGAGCTTCCTAATCATCTGTAATTAAAGAGGCCTTGATCAAATCTAATCTATTAATCTCTCCTGAGCTGAGCACCATGCTCATTTGTATGTCATTAACAACTGTCATCTGCAGTTTACTGACATTTCATCCCTAGAATTCTGTTTAACCCAAAGTCTGCCACGTTGTTGTCTTCTCCAATACAGAACAGGTTTAATTAATGGACCAGTAACATTAATTTTTTTTTTTATTTGTTTGTACCGAACAAAAAAAAACAAGCACCAAGACAAATTTGCAAAGTTTTTATTTAGAAATAACATACCGATACTGCGCTTCCGCTCCTCTTCAGAAAAGGCAATCCGGCAACCATCCATCATGTGGTGCTCGAACTCTCCTCCCTGTCTTCTATAAGAGATAGCCAGGAAGGAGAAATCAAGCGCTGCAGGATGGATCACCACCGGATCGCCTTTTATGAAGAGGAGCGGAAGCGCAGTATTGGTAAGTTGTTTCTTAATAAAGACTTTGCAAAACCTTAATGTGTTTTGGTGTTTTTTTGTTTTGTTTTTTAATTCAGTAAAAACTAATAATTTTTTTTTTTTAAATGTATGTTACTGGTCCTTTAATCAGATAGCTGGCTTTAAAATCCCTTTCCTAACGACTCTATAGATCCTACATATATACCATAGAAATCATTTAAAATCACAAACGGTGAAAACCCATCTTTAATAGAAAACCTATTTTAAAAAATATGTAAAAATTGTATTAAATAAAACTGTTTCACACCCTCTTGATCTCTTACAAGAGCTAACGCTTATAATGATAATGTGGCTAGAAATACTTTATTTAATACATTTAACTAGCAATACCTGTGTTGCAGACTGTTCATCCATAACCATTTCTCATGTTAGACCATCATTTGTGTGTCCGTGGCACTGCACATGCTCAGTGGGCTGCAGAATCTAATCACAGGGGTAGTTGGAAGTCCTCAAACTATGAGCAGAAATGGAGGTTACATCTGCCATAAAAGCTACAGGGCTGGTTATGATGATGTAGAATTCACTGGCTTTTATGCTGTCATGTAATCCGCATTAATTACTAATTGGCTACGTATAGTTAATTTGATTCTATATTAATATATTTATACTGCATTATGTTTGTTTGGCAGACCATACTGGGTTTTTTTGTATTGCAGTTGAAAAGATCAAACTGAAAACTTCATCTGTAGGTTCCTTGGTATGTATAAAAAGTAGAGCTAGCCATACACTAACAGATTAAAAGATTTTTCATATTTTGGCCATACACGCGCTGGGCCAAACTGGCTGATCTATAGCCCCCAGGCCAACTATTGGATCCTAATATTAGCCAGTGCAGACCCATTAATACAGGACCACATGAAAAGGCCAGATATAACTGTGGCAGGCGGTTGAAAGGCCATAGACTTAGAGATCTCTCCCCAATATGCCCACACTGAGGTGGGCGATATCAGGCTGATCGATTGGATCATAATGCATCTGGTACGGGCGGTTGGATTGCGAGGCCTGAATAAATGCAAAGATGAGGACGGGAGCCGACTGGATTTTTTAACCTGCCCTATCGAGAGCTGGACGATTTTTCGGCCAGATATCGATTGGGGAAGCCCATTGCATGGCCAACTTGGTTTGTCGGCAGCTTTTATGTGCCCGTGGCTACCTTAAGCAGAGCCACGGTTTCTTTTTATGTTCTGTCAGATTAAAAAAAATGAAACTGCATTTGGCCAGGACTGTGCATTGTCAGTCCATACTATTAGCCAAAAGGTAGATTGTTCTGTATTTTTACGGTTTAGACTTAAAAATATTATAAGGTCCACATAAATTTCATGAGAGAGGTTTCAGACTCCAGTCAAAATTGTATATACAGATGAAGCCACTTGTATCATGACTCAGGATTAACTGAAGAAACTGTTATCTAAAGTCATCTTAACTCATTTAATCTTTCCATTAGCATACCAAAGTTTTCAATGGGGGAACTCTTTAATTGGATGGGATGCCGTGACACAATTTTCTTTGTGTCATGGGATATCTGAGTTTAGTTATTCTGTGTCACAAAAAACACATCTGTATAAGAATAAAATGGTTGTGTACAAAGATCCTGAATGCAAGTACTAGAACGCTAAGGGCAGAGACACACATGGAGAGTCGGGGAGATTAGTCTCCTGGCAACTAATTGCCTCTTCTTCGGGCAGCTATTCTCCCCGAACTGCCCTGTGCTGGCTAGAATCTATATCGCCGGCGGTATGGGTTTCCTCGTGTGGCGACTTCATACGACTTCACAAAACGGAGCACTTAGAGTGCCATCCAGTCACCATAACAGTGACCTATGAGTCACCTGAAGAAGAGGCAACTTGTTGCAACTAAATCCCCCCGAATCCCCGTCTGTCTCTGCCCTTTGGAGGGGGACGCAATATTTCTTGGCCTTGTTGCACTTGTGCTGGATTAAAAATCTTATGCTAGGTGCAATGCTGGTGCAAAAAGCCTCAATTTTCCCCCATTAGCTTTGACTTTCAGGGGGTTATTTACTAAAACTCAAATTTATCTGGTGGGGCTTTTTGGGGAAATAACTAAAAAAAATTTCGAGATTCATTATACCCGATGCTGCAAAAAGACAGAATTCAAAAGTCTCAGACCTGCCGAGGCCCTGTATAAGTCAATGGGAGATGCCCCTATCCCAGTTTGAAGATATCATGGTTTGCGCTGGGTTTAGTCGATAATATGATGTTTGGCAAAAAGACAATAGATCAATTCAGGAAGAAAGTATGGAAAAAAAAAAAACAATTCTGGTTTTCACTCGAATTTATCAGGTTTCTTCCCAATCTGAGTTAAATTCAGATTTTAGTAAATAACCCCCTAAAAGTATGATTCATCTTCAAGGTAACTTTTAGTATGTTCTAATTTTAAGGAACTTTTCAATTATCCTGCCTATTTAGCTTTTGAATGATTTGCCTTCTTCTGACTTTTAAATTCACTGACCCCATCTAAAAAAGAAAAACCCAAATGCTTATTGTTATTGCTACTTTTAATTAGCCTTCTTTCTCTCTTATTCATATTCCAATCTCATTCAAATCAATGCATAGTTGCTAGGGGAATTTAGTCCCTTGCAGCCAGATTGATGGCACTGGAGACCTGAATAAAAATCTAATTAATGCAAAAATCACAAATAATAAAAAAAAATTGCAAATTATCTCAGAATATCACTCTAAATCATACTAAAAGTTAAAGGAGAAGAAAAGGCATTTTATACTTAGGGGGTACCAAAAGTACACCCCCAGTTATTGTATTTACTTACCTGACACCCAGCTGGTGATCCCATCAGGAGAAAACTGCACTGGCCCTGGGTCCTTCCTGTGAGCACCATGGAGTGATCCACTTCCTGCTTCTTCTTTCTTCTCGCAGGTGCAAATGCACAGTAGAGCGAACAACCAAACTCAGTTGAAAAAGACTCTCTTTCATTCTACTATGTGCGTGCATCTGCCCCATGAAATTTGAAGAGTGAAGTAGCAGGAAGAGGATAGTTCTGTGGTGCTTGCTGGAAGAACCCAGGACTGGTGTTGTTTTCTCCTGTTGGGAGCACCAGCCCGTGGGGTCAGGTAAGTATATACAGTCACTTGGGGTGCCTAACTTTTGGCACCACCAAATAAAAACACATTTCCTTTAATTTATACGTAAGCAACCCTTTCAGTGTGTTCCCTCCTTCTTTTTCCTTTGTAGAGTGAACTTATTTGTGCCGTTTTCTCCCCCAGTACATCATGACCTCATTTGTTTGCACAAGTGGATATTAGGTTTAAGATGATTCAAGTCAGTGATTTCCCTGGTGCAACTCAAACACTCATGCTGTATGAGTCACCTTACTATTGACTTGATTTTCATTCCAATAAGCGAGTTGTGCTGACAGATAACAGCAGCTGATGATTCAAACAAATATCTGCAATGCAATAAAAACAATAGGCTTTGTTTCATAAGATTACTACACAGCACACGGTTTTCTCTTTTTATGGCTCGTTTAAAGACACGGGTATTTGTAAGGTTATTCTAAAGAAACTTAGACTGCATTGTAGAATGATAGAACTAGGGATGCACCGAATCCACTATTTTGGATTCAGCCGAACCCCTGAATCCTTCGAGAAAGATTTGGCCGATTACCGAACCGAACCCTAATTTGCATATGCAAATTAGGGGCGGGAAGGATTTTTACTTCCTTGTTTTGTGACAAAAAGTCATGCAATTCCCCCCTAATTTGCATATGCTAATTTGGGCTTGGATTCGGTTTGGCTGTGCAGAAGGATTCGGCCGAAATCCCGAACCGAATCCTGTATTCGGTGCATCCCTAGATAGAACCATTCACTCCTGCTGATGACTGGAGGAGAACAGGACTTTTCATAGTTATGTAAAAAGTTTTCATTTAAGCATGTCTTCAGTATTCCTTGGTTTAGTGTATAAGCTGATTATTTTGTGCAGTTTTGTTAAGCTAAATATTTAGTTGTGAAGAAGATGGATTATAGCCCTTAAACATCTCCTAGTTCCCAATGGCAAGTCTTCTTCTCTGTTCTTTGTATCCCTAGCCCTCCGGTGTGTCTTAATTCATGGATGGAGTGTGAAATCAGCTGGCCTATCTGAAGTACTAACTGCACTGCTTGTTTTCAGGGATCTTCAATCCATGCCTTTCCATTGCTGAACTGCAACCCTCCCCTGCCCCCCACTCTGGGTTGTCTAAGGCTTATGCCACACAGGAAGATCCAGGGAGATTAGTCGACTAGCGACTAATCGTGCGTCTTTGAGGCTACTAATCTCCCTGAATGGCTTGCTGGTATGTCGCACCCGCTAGCACTAAAGTCGCCTGCGCCTATTTACATGCGGTGACGCGTTTTTCAAAGTCGCTCAAAATTGCCTCGAGTGACTTTGAAAAACGTTTCGCCGCGAGTGAATAGGCGCAGGCGACTTTAGTGCTAGCGGGAGCGACTTACCAGCAAGCCATTCAGGGAGATTAGACGCTGCCATTAGTTGCCAGGCGACTAATCTCCCTGAAATCTTCCCATGTGGCCCTAGCCTTAGGATGCACAGGGTTATTTTTCAGCAATAGTGGGGGTCCTCAGGCTTAAAATGATATGTAAACTAATTATTTATGAATGGTACATTTCAATACAGATAAAAATTCACATTTCATGATCTTTGTGACTGATTTTCTTATTGTCTGTTTGATTAACCTCTCAGTTTTAAGGGAGGCCGACATGTAAAATAAATCCAATGTACAATAAAGAACTTTGTATTCATTAAAAGTTATGTTTTCTGGTTCCTTTATGTGTTTTGCCTTTTGCAGAATTCCTACATACACTACATATATTTAATGAACCAATAAAAATAATGCCAGGTTATTTCCAGCTGAGTATGTTATTTCCTTAATGGTCAATACACTCCTTCCTTTCATAATGAGCCGTATAAAAGCTTTCATACTGTTTTTAATCTAAATTTCTGTTGTCAATTCTTTGTTTTGTCAAACTGTGTATACCAAAATTGTCTACACCACCCTCCACTGCTCCGCCCACTCATCTTCAATAATTCCAAAACCACTATCATACCTACCTTTCAATATAGTGAAGGCTATTGCTGGGATACTGCTCAGTAATATATATCCTAGAGAATAGATGGTGACTATAAGAATAGGCTGGTGAAATATAAGCGGATTATCTTGTATGCTGCAATCCTTGCCTTTAGGGCTCTTACACACAAGCGTCTGAAGCTGCACTCCCCTACGTTCTGATTTTATGCATTCAGACGCAGGGGAGCGCAAGAGCAGACACAGATTATTTTCAATGGGGCTGTAATCACACAGGCAGGCGCCTAATGCAGGAAAAATGCATCATGTTGCTTCTCAACCTGCGTTCGACACCTACATAAGCCTGTGTGAGTACAGCCTCATTGAAAAAATTGAAGGGGTCTGCACCTGCACTCTCCTGCGGCTGACTCATAAAACTGTAACACAGAGGAGTGCAGCTTCAGACGCTTGTGTGTAAGAGCCCTAAGTGTGGCCATGTTCATAAGGGCACTCATGAAGTGAGGCAATTCTAATAGTACTTGGCAATGGAAAATTAACTGTGATTGTAAGACTGCATGAATTGTATGCATTTTATGCAAGGATTGTTTATTTAACAGATAACAAGACTAAAGGTGGCCATACTCGTAGAGATCTGCTAGTTTGGCGGATCTCTCCCCGATATGCCCACCTTGAGGTTGGCGATATCGGGCTGATCCGATCGTGGGCCCTAGGGCCCAACGTTCGGATCAGGGCGGGCGGATCGCGGGACAGCATCAACGAACAGATGCGGCCGCGATCCGACGGGATTTTTAATCCTGCCCGATCGACATCTGCCCGACTTTCGGCCAGATATCAATCGGGAAAGCCCGTCGGAGGCCCCCCCACACGGGCAGATAAGCTGCCGACACAGTCTGTCGGCAGCTTTTATCTGCCCGTGTATGGCCACCATAAGTTCACACCAAGTATTAAGAATGGGGTTAAGTCTGAGAGAGAATAAAATTCTGTGTATGCAAATTCCCCCAGGAGCCCCCCTGACTTGGATGTATTCTGTTCTCAAGCTAGTGTGGTCATTTTTACCTTGACCTTGAGAAAGAACCATCTCATTGGTTATATGAGCAGTTCCTTTTTTGTGCTGTGAAGAGATCTCTATGCTCTCCCATCGGTAACGCCCTTTTTATTGTGCAAGGTCATATGTTCCCCCAAGCTTATAAAACTCTGTCATTCCTTTGTTCAGGGTTCTGACTTTTGGCGAGTTTAGAACCCACGGAGCTCGTGTCACATAAACATTCTCTTTTCATCTCAAGCGGTCTCCGGTTCCACAACAGGCTAATAGTCATCGTGGATAAGGGAGGACATTCTCAAGGACAACTCATGCACTCTGATTTCCATGTTATCAGTAAAAAAAAAATAGAATGCTGGAATGATATAGATTATATATCATAGATGTGCCCACATTTAGCAATTTTTTTTGCCATTGAGCAAATTTTCAGTGCAACTGGTCAAGTTTGACTATTACCATGAACAATCCATGATTAGCCCTGCCACTGACCAATTGAATGAAAATTCTTAAACCTTCCAGATTGACTGATGGGATTCGTACTCCATCAACATAACAATAAGTAGAATATTTAATCAAAACGGTAATTTCACAGAACAAAATCTGCCCATGTATGGCCACGTTAAAGGGATACTGTCATGGGAAAAAATGTCATGGAAAACATGAAATCAGTCAATAGTCTTACTCCAGCAGACTTCTGCACTGAAATCCATTTCTCAAAAGAGCAAACAGATTTTTTTATATTCAATTTTGAGATCTGACATGGAGGTAGACATTGGTCATGTGACTTGTGCCAGCACTTTAGAAGGGAACTGCTTTCTCAGAGGCTGTTGTTTTTCATTCTCAATGTAACTGAATGGAACACAGCGGGACATGGGTTTTTACTACTGATTGCTGTTCTAAGATCTACCAGGTAGCTGTTATCTTGTTTTAGGGAGCTGTTATCTGGTTACCTTCTCATTGCTCTGTTGTTAGGCTTCTGGGGGGGGGGGGGTAAGGGGTGAAATCACTCCAACTTGCAATACAGCAGTAAAGAGTGATTGAAGTTTATCGGAGCACAAGTCACATGACTTGGGGCAGCTAGTAAATTGACTAATTCTAGCCCCATGTCAGATTTCAAAACAAAATATAAATAAATCTGTTTGCTCTTTTGAGAAATGGATTTCAGTGCAGAATTCTGCTGGAGCAGCACTATTAACTGATGCATTTAGAAAAAATGTTTTCCCATGACAGTATCCCTTAAAATGTGTAGCTCCAAAATAGGGAATTATGTCTTTCTCCTTCAAACTGCCCAATTGCAAAGCTACACTAAAGGCAGTAGTTTTTAGGACATTTCTGAAAAATATTTCTATTTGCCACATTTATCTCACACTATTTCTTACATACAATGGTAAAACACTCTATAAATATGAACTCCAAGGATATACCAAAGTATGTGGCATATATGACCCCAAATGAAAACAGTGAATATTAATTTTTCGGCTGCCAGTTTGCCTTCTGTAAACAAAGCTCCCTGACTGTGTATTATGTGCCGCAAGCCCCCCTAACAGTACAAAGACCATCCAAAAACCATATATTTTTGTATTTAAGTACACATTCTGACAAATCCAAAATGGGTAATTATGGTTTTTCTACTCCAAACTACAAAAGTAAGGAACAACAATGCAACAAAAATAAAAAATAAATAAAAAATCAAATGCAATTAGGCAAATCAATGAAATAACAAAATAACTCAGCTGACAGCTGTCAGAATATGATAGCCAGGCTGTAAAATCAGAACTAAATGAAAAGTTTTTAAAAAGTGTGGGCTTGTGTATGCATGCATATACAGCTCTATAGTGTGTAAATATGTGTATGTGAGTCATCTAAATACGTGTGCCCCCATAGGACTCGCCCAATCTCCCCTCAAAATTCTGGTTAAAAACAAAAAAGCTCATCACCAAAAACATCAGCATTTTCCAAAACTCTAGCTCAAAATCTGCATGTCAACCCTACTTCACCTGAAAATGTCAGAGTACACAAAAAAAAGTCAACCCGCCACCCCACACACACGCAAAAACACACGCAAAAACACACGCACACCAACAAACCATACCTCCCAAGTCCCAACATTTTGAAAATAAAAAGAGGGACAAGAAAGTTGCTGCACTTACAAAGTCCATCAAGTTCAACCCCTCCAAATTAAAACCCAGCATCCACACACACACACACATCTCCACTCTTTCACACAAACCATATATGCCCATATCTATACTAACCGTAGAGTTTGGTATCAAAATAGCCTTTGATATTATGTCTGTCCAAAAAATCATCCAAGCCCCTCTTAAAAGCATCAACAGAATGAGCATCACAACATCACCCGGCAGTGCATTCCACAACCTCACTGTCCTGATTGTGAAGAACCACCTACGCTGCTTCAAATGAAAGTCCTTTTCTTCTAGTCTGAAGGGGTGGCCTCTGGTGATCCTCTTTATGGGTAAACAGGTCCCCTGATATTTGTCTTTAATGTCTTCTAATGTATTTGTAAAGTATAATCATGTGCCCTCGCAAGCACCTTTTTTCCAGAGAAAACAACCCCAACCTGGACAGTCTCCCCTCATAATTTAAGTCTTCCATCCCTCTAACCAGTTTAGTTGCACTTAGTCTCTGCACTCTCTCCAGCTCATTTACATCCCTCCTAAGGACTGGAGTCCAAAACTGCACTGCATATTCCAGATGAGGTCTTACTAGGGATCTATAAAGAGGTATATGAAAGTTTGAACATATTTCTGTGGGGGTTTTTTTCAGTAATTACAGTTTTGTTAATGAAGCTTGCCCTTTAAGCTGTGAGTCTAACTTTTCCCAAGGGACCTGTTATCTTATATTGTTACAATTTAACATCTACTAACATTCAAAGCCCATCACTCCTCTGCTCCACCCTACATCTCTTCTCTTGTCTCGCTATACATTCCTGGTCATCTTCTCTGCTCTTCTCAGAGCCACCATCTCTTCATACCATCCACTGCCACCTCTCGTCTCAGACCCTTCTATCTTGCTGCTCCTTACCTCTGGAATTCCATCCCTGAATTCCTCCGTAACAAATCCTCTCCCAATCTCTTAAAAAAACTGCTTTTTGGAGTACTAGAACAGTAGCCTAGTCCTGTGCCTACTGACTATGCCTTACCATGTGCACTTTTTGATCTCCAATTTGTACCTGTATGTTAGCTTCCCATCCACTTAGACTGTAAGCTCTATGGGGCAGGGACCTCCTTCCCAAATAGCACTTAAGCTTTGTCCTATTACTCTGTATATATTTATTATGTGATTTGTCTCCCCATGTATACTTATATATATATATTGTACTTTTATGCACTGTACAGCACTGCGGCTCCTTAATAGCGCTTTACATATTATACATACAATTACTTATTTGCTTATCTAGAATTTGTTACAAAAGTATCTTATCTTCTGCTGTGGTTGTTCTGAGCTCTGTGCCAAAAGCCAATAAAGTTAGTTTCATTTTCTGGCTGTTCGGTGCAGAGAAAAACAGGATTTCCAGTATAAATGAGGGACTGTCCCTCCAAAAACAGGACAGTTGGGAGGTATGAGCAAACTCATCTGCATCCTACCCCAATACTCAGTAGTAAAAACCCATGTCCCACTGTGTTCTATTCAGTTACATTGAGAAGGAAAAACAACAGCCTGCCAGAAAGCAGTTCCCTCCTAAAGTGCTGGCACAAGTCACATGACCAGGGGCAGCTGGGAAATTGACAAAATGTCTAGCCCCATGTCAGATTTCAAAACTGAATATAAAAAAATCTGTTTGCTCTTTTGAGAAATGGATTTCAGTGTAGAAGTCTACTGGAGCAGCACTATTAACTGATGCGTTTAAAAAAAAAAATGTTTTCCCATGACAGTTTCCCTTTAATGGATGCAAATCCAGTTTATTGGGTTTTATTTAATGTTTGTGATTTTCTAGTAGACTTAAGGTGTGAAGATCCAAATTATGGAAAGAGACTTTATCTGGAAAGCTCTATGTCTCGAACATTCTGGATAACAGGTCCTGTAATACAATTTGTCACACAAGCCTTTCTGTGGGCTCAACATTGTGTGCTTTTTGTAAACATGGATTTTAGGAGAAGCGCCCATATTTCTTCTCTCAGCACAGCCATTTTACATAAGCTGCAAAATCCATAGTGTGTGTAGTGACCATACAGGTGGTGCTTTTTGCTTCCGGAATTTCAGTAACAAATCCTGTCTTAAGCTTAGATGCAAATATCCGCTCGTTTGGCGACATCGATATTACGACGAGCACAATGGACTTCGCAATCCAACCTTCCCGATAGATAACGTGTCCGGATGTCAGTGGGGAAGACCCGTCGGAAGCCCCCATACACGGGCAGATAAACTGTCAAATCAGTCTAAACGACCGATATCGGCAGCTTTATGTGTATGGGCAGCATTAGCTATTGCTCATATGCATAATCTCACTTTACTTTTATCACGGTGTGTTCGATGAGCATACTGAAAGGACAAACCTAAAGACTAGATACTAATGCAGATACAATGTCTTTGAATATACATATTTTCCTGTGTTTCTAGGTATTTTATCTGTTAAGGGATCGTGAGCCAAATAGTGGCGTGGGTCATTCTCAGTTTGCAAAGGAGATAGCCACAGCTTGTGCTGCTGCTCTTTGTCCTCACATCAAGACTTTGAAGAATAGTGGAATAAATAGTGGAAAGCAGTTCCCACCTAATGTGCTAGCACAAGTCACATGACATGGGGCACCTGGGAAATAGACAAAATGTCTACCTCCATGTCAGATTTCTTTTGAGAAATGGATTTCAGTGCAGAAGTCTGCTGGAGTAGCACTATTAACTGATTCGTTTTGAAAAAAACAGGTTTTCCCATGACAGTATCCCTTTAAAGAAGTTGTTCAGATTTGAGTTAACTTTTAATGATGTAGAGAGTGGTACTCAGACTATTTGCAATTGGTCCTCATTATTTATTATTTGTGGTTTTTGTTAAGATTTGCATTCAGTGGCTCTCCAGTTTGCAATTTCAGCCATCTGGTTGTTAGGGTCCACATTTCCCTAGTAACCATGCACTGATTGGTATAAGAGACCAGAGTATGAATAGGAGAGACCTGAACAGAAAGATGAGTAATACAAAGTGACAATAGCAAAACATTTGTAGCTTTACATAGGATTGTTTTTTAGATGGGGTCAGTGAATCTCCCGCACCATTTGAAAGCTTGAAATTGTCAAAAGAAAAAGTAAGTAATGAAAACAAAAAATGAAGAGCAATTGAAAGGTTGCTTAGAATTGGCCATTCTAGAACAAACTAAAAGTTGCCTTAAAGGTGAAGCAGGCAACTAGGGTTGCCACCTGGCCAGTATTTTTGATGGTTGATCCCAATGTTATTAATAGGAAAAAAAGATAAATATATAGGAAGGCCGGTATTTTTTTTTTCAAAAAAAGGTGGCAACAACCCTAGTTGCGACCCAGCCAGTATTTTACCAGCCTAGCCGGTAAAATACCTGCAAGGGCCAGAATTACAACGTTGAGGGTAATATGTAATACCCTTACAAAAACCCCTCGGCCCTCCACTTTAAATATATTTGTTCCCCTCGGTGGTGGCCCCGCCCCTTTGCGTGTCATTGTCCATTGCTCCGCCCCCTTTACGTCGCTCCCTGCCCCTTTTTTTCGCCCCCCGCACTAGTATTTTTTTGTTTTAAAAGGTGGCAAGTGCAACCCTTCAAGGACACACACCTTACAGAGACCATCAAGCCTCCACTGAACAAGCAAGAGCCCCCGGCCTGTATTCCACTACGGGAAGAACTAAATAAAAACCCTAATGCTAACCAGCGCTTCCCAATACTCGCTCAGTGTTAGCACTATGATAACGCTCTTGTCCAGGTAATCCCTGCTTAAACACCATTTGAAGAAGACTTCGAATGCGCGCCGAATGTCACGTGACGGAGATGGTCACATGTTCGTGACGTCAGCCACATGTCACCTGGGAGCTAGCAGCTGATTTGAGCTGAATGTTTGCTTTCCGGCTTTCCCGCATTTTCTGTCCTTTTCTACTAGGTTTAGTTGTGTTTGGCTTAACAGCAGTGATTGTATTGCAGCTGGACTGTGTGGGGCTTGCACGCACAGCCATGGAGAGGAGTCGTGGTAAGATGCACACTCATTGTGTGAGGCTAGTGGGGCACAGCGTGAATGTGTGTGGAAGAAAAGTGAGGGAACTCTAATGAAAAGTTACATGCAAAATTGTGTCCGAAATACGCCCGACTGACTGCCTACCATAAATATACTGGTGTAGCACAGGGGCTGGCATTGGGGGTCTTTAACATCTTACTAAGCAGCAGTTACTACTAATAGTTACCAATTGGCACACTCCGTAGCAGCTCTCCTCACAGCATCTCTCAGTCTCTCTTTAGCAGCACAGCTCTCCTCTTCTTGGCAGCAGGGCGTCTCTCATTGGCAGTTCGTGGGTGATGTCACACTGGATAATTCCAAACATTTTTGCACCCAAGAGTTTTATAACTGGGATTCCTACTTACTTTAATTAGTCTTCTTCCACCAAGTACAGTCGTTGCCCATTTAAAAAAATCATTCGTGCAGGTTGTTCTGTAGTCCCACTCAGTCTTGTTTTCTGTAAAAAATATACCAGCCTTCATACCGGCCTGGTGGCAACCCTACTTCTCATGGTGATTTTGGAAAGGCAGACCGACAACGGGATTCTCAGAACATCATTACTTAGAAGTATTCTTTGTATTCCTTCTCATTCTATTCAGTCCCTTTCACATTGAAAGCACTGCCTGGTTGCTAGGGAAAATACAACCCTAGCAAGCAGCTGCAGAGCTAAACTAAATAACTAAAAACCAATAGCAAATTGCTTCAGAAAAAGTCCCTATGAGCACTTGTATCTGGTTTTATATGTGAGCAGTGTAAAATGCATTCAAGGGGTGCTGCCTCCCAGTGCACTCTTAATCACTATCATATGGGCGGCAGTAATAGGTATCATGTTCTCCATCTTCTTTGCACTACTACTACAGTGGGCAGAAGTCGAACACCTTGTAGAGCCTGGACAAATACTGCATCTCCAAGGTTTGTACAATGCAGAATAGGGCCTTAGACCTGTATTCCTTGAATGTATTTTACAAGTGCCCTGTAACACTTTAGTGTATCTTTAACCTAAGATTTGCTTTTCAAATGGAAGCCGGCCTGTTGCTTCAGTGTCTACTAGTACACACCTGCTGCTTCTGTGGTAGTTCTTTTCCCTACAATTCCCTGAGAGGGACCTCTCAATTTCTAGTAAAACATTCTGATAAAGAAAAAAAAAAAAGATTCTTGCTGTCAAGTTTAATTGTTCTAGAGTAAATGTCAGATATGTACTTAGAACAGGACATTTACTACACTCATATAACCAATTTACTCTTTAAGGCTCCTGGAATGAAAACATTTTGGATTATTTACTGAAGAAAAACCTAATAAAATCCAGAGATGGAGCGGAGGTCACATGGTGCCATGCAGTTAACAGCAAGAGCAAGCTAAACGACTCTCTACAGAGTAAGTATATGGGTAAAATTCATAAATAGCCTAGTTTGTAATATTAAACAAAGGCAGTGGTTGACTGTAGCATACAGATTGAAAAAGTTTCAGCTTTTCCCAGTAAACCCACCTTCTCAACAAATTTGCAGTTGAAGCCGCCACCTATTTTCAGTGGTGCAGCAGAATGCTCCAGATTAGTGATGTGCAGTTCCCGACTTTTTTGGTCCCGTATATGACCCTAATCTGCCTTCACCCGACCCAGCTCGGCTCCTCCCTGCCCCTTTTGTGATGTCACTCAGGGTGGGCACAGGTCTTTAAATGGAGGAGCCAGTTGGGCGAGGGCAGATTCGGGTCCAAAAATGTGGACCTGCACATCACTAATCTGCTGCAAATCTATAAATGGAGAAGTTGGAAGTGGTAGGTTGCAGGTTGGGAAGAGCAATGATCAACCCGAACCTGCCCGCAACCCAAAGATTTGATGCGGCAGCTGGCCCAAACCCGCCCCACCTACAGGTTCACAAGATATTATTTTATCTTAAAGAGGTGGTTCACTTTTATGTTCACTTTAGTTACTTTTTAGTATGTTATAGAGTGACCAATTCCAAGCAACTTTTCAATTGGTCTTCCCTATTTATTTTTTTTATAGTTTTTGAATTATTTGCCTTCTTAACCGTACAAGCTTTCAAAAGGGGGCCACTGACTCCATCTACCAAGCAGAAGTAATGTGATTGACCTTTAAGTTAACGTTTAGTATGTAATAGTATTGCCTATTCTAAGCAACTTTTCAACTGGTCTTCATTTTTTCACAGTTTTTTAATTATTTGCCTTCTGCTTCTGACTCTCTCCACTTTCAATTTGGGGTCATTGACTCCATCTAAAAAATAACTCTTTAAGTCTACTAGTTTTTGGTTATTGCTCCTTTTTATTACTCATCTTTCTATTCAGACCCTCCCCTTTTCAAATCCAGTATCTTCTTCAAATTAACACATGGTTGCTAGGGTCGCTTGGACCCTTGCTGAAATTGCCAACTGAAGAGCTACTGAATAAAAAGCTAAATAATGCACAGCTCTAAAATAATAAAACAGTAATAATATCCTGTTAAAAGTCTCAATAGCACAACATTATAATTGTTTTTAATTTGCTGCATGTTCATTTATATATTATTCCATAACTATTTAACTCCTTTTTTCATTTGCCTGCACAGGTGACACTCACATGATAGAGGCTGATGTTCTACTTCGGGGAGGCAAAGAGCCAATAATGGCACATCCCCCTGATACAGACAGTGACATAACTCTGCAAGAGTGGTTGAATGATGTCTCTTCATGTGAAAAAGGCATTAAGCTTGACTTCAAATGGTAAAATGTTAAAACGAGTATTATGATTAACATGTAGTTTGCATGAGTCTGAATTAACGGCTTGCTTTTTGGTGTTTGCAAACTGTGATAAGAGCACTGATAAATCTTTCATATTCACCTTAAAGTGGACCCGTCACCCAGACATAAAAATCTGTATAATAAAAGTCCTTGTCAAATTAAACATGAAATCCAATTAAAATTTTTTATTAAAGCATTCATAGCTGTTTAAAGCTCATTTAAAATCTCAGCTGTCAATCAAATATTGTCTGACACTCCTCTATGCCTTAGGCATAGAGGCGGGGCAGATAATTACTTTCACTTTCCATTCAGCACTTCCTAGATGTCACTGCTCCCCACACATTCCCCCAGTTCTCTTAACCATTTAATTGTGTAGCCAGGACATGGGGATAGACATCGGGTCCCCCATTCTGGTGCACAAACAAGAGATGATACCAGGCTTGTCTTAATAACCGTGTCCACAAAATGGCTCCTGCCTGCTTGCTATAATTATGAATTCCCAGACTGAAGAAAACGAGATTAAAATAATTTATATAGTGTAATTAATGTTCATTTTGCTTGACTAATGTGATAAAATATGATTTTGAATATTTCTTTGGGTTGACGGGTCCACTTTAAAGTGATTATGGATTTCCTGTTACAGTGCTTATCGGTTAATGGGAAAAGACTAGACTGATTTGGTCTTAAAGAGATACTGACACCTGAAATTGAACTCTTTCTTACATCTATTATAATATTGGCTTTGAAAGCTACTTCTAACTTTGCCATAAAGTATTTGCATGATGCTTTTACATTACCTGTCTGATCCCCCATGTTCCTGTACGAGGGGGCTGCCATATTTGTGCAGCAGGAGTCCGTTGGCATTAGAAACTGTAACTAACAGGCTGAGATGGGACAGTCAGGTTGGCAAAGTCAGAGAGTCAGAGAGTCTTAGGAACTTCAACTAACAATTATATACAAAAACATCAGCAAAAAATTATCAACATGACCTATAGGTAACATTTAATGTACATTCATATGTTAAAAAGTTATTTTTATTGTTAGTATCACTTTAAAGGAGAAGGAAAGGCTTTTTGCACTTGGGGGTGCCAAATGTTAGGCACCCCCAGTTGATTATGTTGACTTACCTGAACCCCCAGGCCAGTGCTCTTATCAGCAGAAAGCTGCACCGGGCCAGGGATATACCAGTGAGCAGCACAGATCTATCCTCTTCCGTCTTCTGCTTTCTTTGTGCGACTGCACATGCTCAGTACAACAAAAAGCCAAACTTTAACTAAAAAGTCAGCTATTTGGTTCAACTGTGCATGCGTTTGCCTGGGAAATTTGAAGACTGAAGAAGCTGGTAGAGAAGTGCTCCGTGGTGCTCGCTAGTATAAACCAGTGAAGTTTTCTGCTGATAGGAGCACCGTCCCGGAGTTTCATTCAAGTCAATACAATCACTTGCTGGTTCCTAACATCTGGCACCCCCAAGTGCATAAAGCCTTTCCGTCCCCTTTAAATTAGTTGTTCATCTTTAACATAACCTTTACTATGATATAGAGAGTCTGACGATTTACAATTACTATCATTTTTTTATTTCTTTGTGGTGTTTGAGTGTAGCGCTTGAGTTTGCAATTTCAGTAATCTGGTTGCAAGGGTCCAAATTACCCTAGCAACCATGCATTTATTTCTATAAGAGGCTGGATTATGAATAGGAGAGGTATTCAATAGAAAGCTAAAGTAGAAAGAGTAATAACAAGTATCAACAACAACACAATACATTTTTAGCCTTGCACAATATTTGTTTTTAGATGGGGTCAGTGAGTCAGAAGGCAAATAATGGAAAAACTGTAAATGAAAAAAAAAAAAAATTATGACAAATTGGAAAGTTGCTTAAAA
>CM044431.1:201249312-201259895 GCA_024363595.1 Xenopus borealis | reverse complement strand
TTTTTTGCATAAAACAAGTACAATGCTTTTTAGGAGTGCTGGCATTTCCATATATATCTATATCTATCTATCTATCTATTTATCTATATATGGGTGCATTTTATGCAGGAAAATGTCGTGCATGCTCAATTTTCTCAAATCTTTGTGTTCAACTCAATTTCAAGGATTCAGATTTCAAAGTAGAATTCCCACCTGTTTGAATGGCCATATAGTGTATAGTCCAGCATACTGTATAACTTTATCCCAGTAATGTGTGTGTCCTTTAAATGTTTTTGATGGTGTCCAAATAAAAAAGGATGGTTTTGTATCATCTGGGTTTCACATCGTAGCAAAGCATCACGCATGTGTGTTTCACGTGAATAATGCTTTCCTGCACTCTGAAGCGCCACTGATTCGCTTCAAGACTTGCAGCTAATGGCCACTCACACATCGCTGAGGTGAAGAGGAGAGTGCTCTGTCACATATTATATATAAAAAATACATATATAAAAAAAAATGGTACCAACTTATCAACACAAACTGCAGTTTCTTTTTTTCTTTTTCAAATAAGCAACATGGATTCAAATAAAAAATTTTAACACCATGTCACCTTTATATGATAACGGCAGGGTCAGACTGGCCCGGCAGGACAATGGAAAAAAAAACCCCTCTCTCGATAATCCTGCTCTATCAAGCCCCCAGTCCGACCCTGGATAAAGGATTGTAAGATTGAATGTTTGATAGAGAAAGCAATATAGCATTAATTTAAAAAGCAACATTTTGGAGATGAGGCACTTCACAAAAAAAAGTTCACACAGTTGATGGTCGTCCATATAATGATACAGAATGTTCTCTCCTTATCGTCAGATTTCCTGTACATGACCAGATATTGCCATTTGATTTAAATTACCTGTCTTATCCAACCTTCCTGATTGACAAATTGTCCAATATTCGTGGAACGAGGATCACTGTTCCTGTCATTCCTTGGACTTTTACACCCTCAAAATTAATAAAACCTTCATCCCTTGCTGCTGCTGTCACATCAGTTGTAAAGCCGAAAACTCTTTTCATAGTCTTTTGTCACAGATCTATAGGTAGACTACAGGATTCCTTATTGTACATATTAAAGGGAAATGCAGTGCCTCCTTTTACTTCTTGGAGACAAATTTGGTCATAAACTTTATTCTTTACTTTATTCTCTCCTTAAAGTGGCCATAGACGCTCCCATAATATTGTACCAAATTAATTTCTTACAATATTCAGGGCGTGTATGGTGGAAAACAAGCTGAAGGATATCAGCAGAAGACTTGGATATCTGATGGCTCGTTGATTGGGCTGGACGGAAAATTTTGATTGGGTACCATTGAAAGCACCCAAACATCATCATCATCATCATCATTTATTTGTATAGCGCCGACAAGATACGCAGTGCTTCATCTGCCATTGTTAGTGCTGAATCGTCAGTTACAGGAAGAATTCTATTGTTTCTATATGTATATCTGATGATTCAGCTCTACTCGTGTGTATTGAAACAAAGGGTCTTTCTTGGAAAGATCTTTTCCAAGAAAGATCGTAATTGTAACGTCTATGACTACCTTTTGGCTTTCAGCCTGTTTCTTGAAACTGTACAAATTTTGTACATTTCTAAAAAAAAAAAATCTAGAAATGGATTACAAATGTAATTTTTGCTGCATCTCGTGTGAGCTCTTGGGTACAAACCCACAACATCCCAACTATACATTTCACATTCATCCTGTGTAAATTAGATCATAGTTTACCCATGTATATTGCTAATGTGCACTGAAAACATGCCAGTAACTGAAATGGCCACTAGTCAGTAACACTTTTTGTACAAGCTAGGGAATGCAAAGCAATGTCGAAAGAATTGAATTCAATCGGAAACGATCATTTTCGATTTAAAATGACCCCCCAAAAAAATTCAATGGTCTAATTTCTACATTTTTTCACTTCATAATTTGATCATTAGTAAATGTGCCCCCTAGTATGCTATGGAAAGATTCATTCTAAGCAGCTTTTCAATTGGTCTTCATTTTTTTTTTAATATAGTTTTTGAATTATATGCCTTTCCTCTGACTCTCTCCAACTTTCAAACAGGGGTGACACCCCATCAAAAATGCAAATGCTCTGTAAGGCTTCAGAATTATAGTTATTGCTACTTATTACTCATCTTTCTATTCAGGCCTCTCCTATTCATATAACAGTCTCTTATTCATATCCGTGCATGTTTGGACCATAGTAACTGGATTGCTGAAATTGCAAACTTGAGGGCTGCTGAATAAAAAGCCAAACTAAAAAACCACAAATGATAACAAATTAAGAACCAATTGTAAATTGTCTCAGAATTTGCAATTAACGAGGCACACCGAATTGGATGCCGACCACCTCCAGACCACCCACCCCCCCTGGGTCTTGCCAAAAATTTGCCTTTATACTGGTCCCAGGGCCAAAAAAGGTTGGTCTACATCATACTAAATGTTAATTGCAAGATGAGCAATCACTTTTTTCTATGCATGGATTAATGTAATAGCAGCCAGTCATAGTCATAATCACTATCTCCTATCAAAAAGATGAGGATTTTGTTACTAACTTTATTAGCAGGCAAGAGGAATTTGCTTTTTGGCTGATTGCCGTGCTGAAACAAAATCAGGGATTTAAGAGAGCACACACCCTGTGATGATAATCCTTTTATAAGCGCTTACAGAATGCAGCTGAAGCAGGTTCAGGAATCCACATTCAACTCATGGTACTACTTGTGTTCCATAGCAATTATTCAATTAAAAGGTTATTTCACCCAAAGAATGTGGTGCATGATGAGAAAACCTCAAATTCTAAGCTTTTTCTAGCTTCAAATATTTTTAATTATTTTAAAATGTAAATGTAGTTGCCATTGAAGGCATTATTTGTACAGTATCCCTTTGTCATCTCTGCTTCTGACTCTTGAAACAATCTAGTAGGTCAGTTTACCACCAGGCCTAACTTCTACTGTATTGACTCTAGAGTCAGACACAGCTGTGCAGAGAATAAAAAAGGCAGACAGATACTATTTGCAGTTGCAGTCACATTTATTAATAACTTTAGAACTGCTGAACTTAAAAGATTATCTAATTACAGTGAAACCTCGATTTTTAAGTCCCCTGATTTTAAGTCTTCCTGCATCTTACATTTTTACTTTGTGGTTCCATCAATTTAAATTGTGTTTCAATGGGTGCATTTACCTGGTTTTAAAGGAAAAGTAAATGTTTTTCTTTATCTTTCTGTAAATTTGCTCTAAACAGCCCCCCAGATTAATGTACCTTAGTCCCTGCTGCAAGTCTGCTCTGGTTTCTGTGTTATCAGCAGCTTGTTTCCCTTCTTCCTGGTGCAGAGTGAAGCCCAGCCCCTTAGTTTACTGAGCAGTCCATTTGCTGCTGTTCCACAATAGAGAGGAAGAGGGAGCCAGTGTTTCATTAGTAAGCTAGTTTCCTAGGGTTGCCACCTTTCCCTGCTGCTGAAGCCGGGCAGGGGGGTGGTCCTGTGACGTCAGGGGGCGGTCCTGTGACGTCACGGGGCGGTCCCGTGCCGTCAGTGGGCGGTCCCATGACGTCACGGGGCGGAGCTATGACGCCGCGATCGCCGATTGGTCGATCGCGGCGTCAATCAAGCTAATCCCGCCCGGTTTTCCTTATATGGAAAACCGGGCAGGAAGCATTGAACCGGGCAGCCCTTCAAAATACCGGGCTGTCCGGTTCAAAACCGGACAGGTGGCAACCCTATAATTTCCCCAAGCAAAAGCTGCTACACACACTGCTCTCTGCTATGTCATAGTATGCAAATGATCTCCTGGACTAGTCCAAGATATAAGGTCAGCTCAGAAAGCTAAGGGGCTGGGCTTCACTCTGCACCAGGAAGAAGGTGAAACAAGCTGCTGATAACACAGAAACCAGAGCAGACTTGCAGCAGGGACTAAGGTACATTAATTTGAGGGGCTGTTTAGAGCAAATTTAGAGATAGAAAAAAAAAACGTTTACTTGTTCTTTAAGGGAAGAACTACACGGACTATTTTGCTCCATTTTCTACTCATCCAACGCTGGGAGTCAAAATGCATGGGACAAAAGTATCCGAAGCAACGTGACTGTCGGATGAAGCCGAAGCTTGCAGCATTTTCATCTGACAGTGGTGTCGCGTTGGATCAACCCTGCCACACCATCCGACTTTCAGTTGCTTGCCTTGTTTTTGTCGCATGCGTTTTGACTCCCAGGGTCTGATGCACAGGAAACAGACCAAAATTGCCCGTGTAGTTCTGCCTTAAAGGAACAGTAACACCAAAAAATGAAAGTGTTTTAAAGTAAAGAAAATATCATGTAGTGTTTCCTTGCATTGTTAAAACTGATCTGTTTGCTTCAGAACCACTACTATAGTTCATATAAACAAGCTGCTAAGTAGCAATGGCGGAAATTGAAAAACGGCTATATGGCACAGGATAGGTAATGGATAACAGATAACATTATGTTCTAAAGAGCTTATCTGCTGTCTGCTGTGTAACTTGAGCCTTTTCACCTTTGAATGGCTGCCCCCATTGCTACAGAACCGCTTATTTATAAGCCCAGTGTTGCCAAGGGAGTGATCGGGCGTGTAGCTGCTGTTGGCATTCTGCTTCTCCCGTAGCACTGGGGTCGTGTGATTTAGTACAGGCTGAAGCAGCCATGATAGCCCAACAATTCTTCTTCAATTACTCCTTAAAATTAGCTTTCAAGCTGTCAGCTCTTTAATGCCGCAATTTAGATTTGTCAAATGTGCAATCTCCACCAATTACCACTGCTTTGCATTTCTAAAACACAGGCAATAGACCATTTATCTGCTTTCCTGCGAGGATGATTAGGTCAAGGATTCACTAACCTCTGATATTACCCTGCACAGCTACCAGCCCAACCAAAAAGCCACCCTTTTGCTGCAAATGACTGAACCCATTTACATAATGGCTTTGAGATGAGAAAGGCAAATGTCTGCAGGTTATCTTTATTGGGTTAATAGAAAAGTCGGTGCACGGATGGAATGCATACACTTAAAAATACCAATTAGCGATTTCTATCTTAAATTAGTGGTTGCTAAGCAGTCTTCATAGGAGAATTCATTGCAGCGACACCAGTGATAAAATTCATACTGAAAGTCTGCACTGAAACGATATGTACATGTATTTGTAACCATTAGGGCTAGTCCAGAGGAGAAGATTCAGGGAGATTCGTCGCCTGGCGCTTAATCGCCTGGCGACTAATCTCCCCGAACTGCTTCCCCCTGCCTTCCAGCTGCTTAGTGAAGAATCACCTGCGCCTGTTTACACGCGGCGCTGCGAGTAGGCGCAGGCGATTCTTCATTGAAGCAGCTGGAAGGCAGGGGGAAGCAGTTCGGGGATATTGGTCTCCCCAAAGAAGAGGTGATTAGTGGCCAGGTGAAAAATCTGTGACCTAACCCTTAAGGGTACAATTCAGTGTACAAATAAAAACTGGGTAAATAGACAGGTTGTGCAAAATAAATTAATGTTTTTAATATAGTTAGTTAGCCAAAAATGTAATGTATAAAGGCTGGAGTTACTTAATGTCTCAAATAATAGAACAGAATCCAACTTTCTGCTTTTCAGCTCTCTAACTCTGAGTTAGTCACTGACTTGTAAATGGGACCTATTATCTAGAATGCTTGGGACGTAGGGTTTTCCGAATAACAGATCTTTCCGTAGTTTGGATCTTTATACCTTACTAGAAAATCACGCAAACATTAAATTAACCCAATTGGCTGGTTTTGCTTCCAATAAGGATTTATTATATCTTAGTTTGGATCAAGTACAAGATACTGTTTTATTATTAGAGTAAAAAGAAATCATTTTAAAATATTTCAATAAAATTGAGTCTCTGGGTGATGGCCTTTCCATAATTCGGAGCTTTCTGGATAACCGGTTTATGGATAATGGATCCCATACCTGTATTTATAAATGAGATGCCAGTATCCCTTCAATTGGCAATGGCTGCCATTTGCAATCTTATAGTTTCAAGAAATAAAAAGACTTATGATCCATTTAATCATCTTACCTCTGTACGTTTCACAGTTTTATCATTGACTTTAAAGTCGGTTTCCTGAAAAATTCTCTCACTTGGAATTCCTTCCATAGATTGGCCATCAATGGGGCTTGTAATTCTGCAAAGAGAGGTAGTTTAACAATGAATAATTGTGACCTATACTTACAAATGCCTTAATCTGCACTGGAGAGCTGCCCAGACACTTGGATTATTTGAGTGTGGGAGGCGACCTCTTCATAATTTGGAGCTTTCTGGATAATAGGTTTCCTGATAACGGATCCCATACCGGTGTTGCATTTTGTACATTGAACTATGTAATGCAAAGGCTTTTAGCCTGCCATGTTTTCTGGTGCATGCTGTTTTGCAAGGCAAGTTATGCGACTTGTGTTACAGTTTAGGGGGGCATTTTTTTTAAATTGTGGTGCTGTTTTGGGAATGCTATGACATGTCTATACAATAATTAAAAGGGGAACTATTGCGAAAATGAAAATTTGATATCTTCAGCATACTGAAATAAGAAACTTTCTACATGTAATTAATGATCAAGTTTATCTTCACTATCCCTCTCTCAGCATCTGTTTCTCCTCATTCTGTCTTCATGCAGCAGTTGGGTGTCAGATATTCTTGACAGTTGGATCCAATATATCTTATAGAGGGGCTCCTTTTGCCTAGAACATGTATTAGAGCTCACTCTATTAAAATCACCAGACATCATGTCTCTCTACATGCAGGATTTGTGCAAACGGCAGTTATTTTGTTAGATTTTATTTTTACTGGAATTCGTTATTTCAGTATGAGGAAGCCTATATTACATTTTAATTTTCGTGATAGTTCCCCTTTAAGGATTATGGGGAAGATTTTTAATTCACTTTTGAAGGCACTGCTGTCCACCTCACAGCCCCAAGAGTCTTTGATCTAGCTATGCTACATTTTGGACAAACTGACACCTACACTGTATTCTTTTTTCCTGCTCTCTTTCTGAACGGTCATCATGGAGTTTGACAGAGAAAAGAAACATAATTCTGTACACATTAGTCTATTTGTTCTGCTTAGCACCACTGTGCCTGGAAGCCTTCCAGAAGTCTGCACATGGAGGGTTATAGTTTTTGCTGCAAGAAGACCCAGAGCCAATGATTGTAGTTTCAGTATATAGCTTGTCAAGTGGGCTCTGAGCCCAGTGTTTAAATAAGTGTTTAAACTTCAGTTTTCCAAGATCCCAACAGAGGCTTGCGCATACAAAGCAGTACAAATATTGTATTCCTAGCTTATTGTCTGATCTGTTGTATTTATTTTAAAGTAGAACAAAGCCCTTAAAACAAATATGGCTAGAAATGCCATATGTTATATACTTTCTGGACCAGCCATAAAGGTTCAGCATCTCTATAACCATCTTGGATTTTGTTGGAAAAGTCAGTGACGCTGCACATGCTCAGTGTGCTCCAGGCAGCTATTGAGACACTAAGCTTGGGGGGGCGTCTCACAAATCTACAAGCTGAAAGAGTTTTACCTGCCATTTAAATGGATTCTGTCATGGGAAAAAAATTTTATTTTCAAAACACATGATTTTATATTTCTGCTCCATCAGATTTCTGCTCTGAAATCCATTTCTCAAAAGAGCAAACAGATTTTTTATATTCAACTTTGAAATCTGACATGGGGCTAGACATTTTGTCAATTTCCCAGCTGCCCCTGGTCATGTGACTTGTGCCAGCACTTTAGGAGGAAACTGCTTTCTGGCAGGCTGTTGTTTTTCATTTCTCAATGTAACTGAATAGAACGCAGTGGGACATGGGTTTTTACTATTGAGTGCTGTTCTTAGATCTACCAAGCAGCTGTTATCTTGTGTTAGGGAGCTGTTATCTGTTTACCTTCCCATTGTTCTTTTGTTAGGCAGCTGGGGGGAAAAGAGAGGGGTCATATCACTCCAGTATCACAGTAAAGAGTGAGTGAAGTTTATCAGAGCACAAGTCACATGACTTGGGGCAGCTGGGAAATTGACAAAATGTCTATTCCTATGCCAGATTTCAAAATGAAATATAAAAAAATCTATTTGCTCTTTTAAAAAATGGATTTCAATGCAAAATTCTGCTGAAGCAACACTATTAACTGATGCATTTTGAAAAATTTTCCCATGACCGCATCCCATTAAGGTGATTCAGGGCTGATCTATCATGGTTTGCTGCAAATGGCACTGGGTTTTGTGTTGCCATGAACTTAATTTACTAATCAGGCTTGTATTGTGACACTTCTATATATACTGTATAATGTGATTTCGGCCCTATCAGTTGTCTGTAGCCCAGAGCAAGGGTTGCCACTTTTTTCCCCCCTTACCTTACACCGACCCTCTGTTTGTGGGCAGTCTGTGATGTCACGATGGGCAGAGCTGTGATGAATGTTGCAAGAAAATAGGTGGGTTGGGCGGAAGTAAGGTGGGTGGGGCTGGAAAATGTAAGGGTAATGGACAAATTGGGTGGGATAAAGGGTGGGCCTGTGTATAGAATGGGAGATTGGTAGTGTAAAGATTAAGAGAAGGGATGGATTCATAGGGAATTATACATTTACTGGCAAGTACATTGCTGGTGATTTTTTTTTATACCGGTGCTGGCCCTACCTTGTAAAAAGACAGATAACTCTGTTAATTGGCTCATGTGACCTAATATGGTTCATTCAAGTTATTTGACATATAAGCAAAATGTGCACACTTAATGGAGAACCAAGACCCCCTCCTCCTCCCCCCCCCCCCCCCCAGCCTACCTGCCCCCCTGGGCAAATGCCCCTAATTTTTTACTTAACCCTCCTGCAGATTCGGGCCACGGGAGTTTAGCGCCCGGGGTGGGGGGTGTTGAATTCCCCTTTAAGTATTTTCTCTATCCTTTCTGTTCATAAGATGTACTGTGTAAAGATTCAATCAATAATCTTATAGGAAATGTACTCTGGAGGTCTGTGTTTCTTCTGTTTTCTAATGTATATCAATGTACTGACAAGTTCCTTAAGTTAAGAACGTGTGGGCTGAAGAACATCATTTTACAGATACAAGATTCAGATACCGTAGGTGTTTGCAAAAGGCTTTAGTCAAAAAGAAAATGTCAGTTCTGAAATTAATCTGTTTAAAATTGCATGGAACTCTGAATAGACATTATGCAACATTAAATTACATGGCGTGTTAAATTGGGAACAAAACTGCACACTTAATTTGTCAGACCCTTGCGGTTTCAAGTGAAGTTACATCATGTCATTTAGTGCAGTTAAATCCATGATTATTAGGTTACCCGTGCAGGAAATACAAGCTCACTTGTTGACCCTGAGATTGCAGGAAAAATCTTAAAATAATAATTTCACTACTTTTGTGTATATATGCTCATTTTACTGAAAAGCAAATTATAAATTCGTAGAACCCACATTTTAGGTTTTGCAGGGAACCAGAAGAAAATGGTTTAAAATGTAAAATCAGATAAATGATCCATGTCTGGGGACTTGTACATTCTTCATTCAGTGTGAGGGCCAACACAATTGACTCATGGGGGTCGTTCTGTTATTTTTGTCAGTGGAGCTGTTTTATCCATGCAGGCGATGGGTTTTCACCCCTATCAGATCAATTGTTGTTATGCGCCTGAACTCGCTTCATATGTAGGGGTGTAACTAGATGTTACTGGACCCCACAGCAAATTCATTTTAGGGCCCCCAATATATCCAGATATTGTCCTCTTTTACCAATATATGTTGAAATTTCTAATATTTTGGCCTCCTGGGGCCCCCTATACCTCCTGCCCCCCCTCTGTAGTTACACCCCTGTTCATATGTCTTTTAACATACTTGTTGTTTGTCATTTCAATTTTATCTTTAGCCTTATTGTTTTAAATGGGTTTCCCCACACTTTGGGTCAGATTGATCAAGGATCGAATTTCGAGGGTTAATTAATCTGCGACCCAGCATCCCAGAGCTGCTTTAGAAGGTGAAAAATTACACTTTACACTTCAACATTAGAAAAATGGTCACAAATAGATAATGGAAAATAATTGGGAAAAGTCGTTATTTCTGGTTATCTATCTGAAAACTAGTTGTTTGAAGGTGAACAACCCCTTTAAATGAGTCTGCAACCCCCCTCCCAGAGCAGCTTTTGAAGGTGACTTACCCTTCAATATTAGAAAAACAGTCACACACAGAAAGTAATTGGGAAAAGTCTTTAATTTCTGGTGAAATATCTGAAACCAACTGAACTGAAAAAAGTTTTTTGGAATGTGGACAGCCCCTTTGAGGCTTGTATATCTGTCCAGTCCCTGTTCATCTTCAGTTCTGATGTAAACACTGCTGCCTTGTTGCAAGCGCAAATAATCCCTAGCAGCCAGCTGGCAATTTACATTTAAAGATGGGCAGCTGTACAAAAAAACATTTAAATAATAAAAAAAAAATAACATTGAAAATGAGTTTCAATTTGTCTTAGAATGGCACTGTCTACTTGCTAAAAGTTAAAGGAAAACATGTCCGTATATTCCGCTTGTAAACAAAGAACGTTGTTGCAAAACAAAACCTTTTTGG
>CM044431.1:201232381-201246592 GCA_024363595.1 Xenopus borealis | reverse complement strand
TCACAAGCGCATTTTTTCCAGAGAAAACAACCCCAACCTGGACAGTCTCCCCTCATAATTGTGTGTATATCTTTGGTGAACATTGGAACCCAGCCAAGCATCAAGGTTTCTGGAAAGAGCACCCTGGTGTATAAGCCACAGCCTTTTGAACTATTGAAGTTTGGATATTACGTCTTGCTGTATCGGCTTATAGCCGATATTATTTGACTTATGCTGTTTTAATAATTTATGACAGTGGTCCTCAAACTTGGCCCTCCAGCTGTTAAGGAACTACAAGTCCCACAATGCAATGATGGAGTCTGACAGCCACAGTCAGGCAAATGCATTGTGGGACTTGTAGTTCCTTTACAGCTGGAGGGCCAAGTTTGAGGACCACTGATTTATGATGATACCTAAGCAGCCTAGATCACACTGAGCATGGCACAACCCTGATCTTTCAAGGATGTTTAACAAAGTTACAAGATGACAGCCCCCTGTGACCAACTTTGAAAGCATAAATCATCTGTTTGATTAGGCTTGTGGTGCAGTAAGTTCATGTTTATGTTTAGTATACATTTACAGCATTTTTCAGTTGTTCAAGTATTTATTTTGGGGGTATAGTTTTCCTTAAATATGTATCCAGTATGTAATAATTTGTCATGTAGGAGTGGCCAACATAGCAGTCAAAATTGGCCTGTGTATGGCCAACTTCACCTATCAGAGATTGCAACAAATAACTGGCGCTATAATTCCTTACAGATGTCATTTCATAACAGAATGAGGAACAGTAACACCAAAAAATTAAAGTAATTTAAAGTAATGAAAATATAATATGTATTGCTGCCCTGCACTGGTAAAACTGACATGTTTTCATGCTTCAGAAACTGTACTTTAGTATCAACAAGCTGTTGTGTAGTAAAGGGGAAAACCATTCGAAGCTGAAAAAGGAGAAAAGGCACAGGATACATAGCAGGTAACAGATAAACTCTGTAGTATATAATGGGATTCTTCAGAAGTTATGTTATTAAAGGAACAGTAACATCAAAATTTTTTACAAAAAAATTCGTTAGAAATCAACTAAATAAAAACACCAAGACAAATTAAAATTTCAAATAGAAAGCCCTTTATTAAGAAATAACTTACAGAAACTCCACGTCCTGTTCAGAAAAGGCGACATGGCGATCATCCATTCTGCTGGGCTCGATCTCTCCTCCTCTCTGTCTCCAGCGAGCAGCCTGTTGCCTGTTGTCATGTGCGCTCCCTTGTAGAAAATGAATAAACCTGGTACCGAGTGCTGCCGCAGGCAATCTTCCTCTCCGCTAAAGCAAGGGAATCGCCAGCACTTGGGCATATTGAAAGAAGTTACTTGTGCGGATTCCCCGGCAGAAGAGCGAAGTGAGGGGACGATGAAGAGAAGGAGATCTACGTGCTGTCAGTGAATATCCAGGGAAGAGAAATCAAGCCCAGCAGAATGGATGATCGCCATGTCACCTTTTCTGAACAGGAAGTGGAGTTTCTGTAAGTTATTTCTTAATAAAGGCTTTTCTATTTGAAATTTTAATTTGTCTTGGTGTTTTTATTTCGTTGTTTTCTAACGAATTATTTTGTAAAAAATGTTGATGTTACTGTTCCTTTAATTATGTATCCTGTGCCGTTTCTCCTTTTTCAGCTTCGAATGGCTTTTTTTTTTTGCTGTTACTGTTCCTTTAACTATATAATACTGTATGTCTATTCTACATCTTCCTCCCATTTTCTCTTCTTAACATCCTTAACCTGCACCTAATTCATAGCTAAATTAGATTGCTGAATTGCCAGTTAAGCAGGAATGCACAAATTACATTGGAAACTGATCACATTCCTGTGTCTATTGCTTTAAGCCTGCTGTAATCCTATGGCCTTTGTGCTTTGTTCTCTGCATTTATCTCTCTGCAGCTGTAAGGTGAATACTCAGAAGTCATTTAGGTACATTTGTTTTAAAGGTGCATTTGTTTTGAGCTTGAATGTATTCTCTTTCAGTATTGAAGCAGTCCAGCCATCATTACAGATCCTGGCCGCTATGAAGGCCGCAGTTAAACAGCCTGTTTGGATTAATGCCGACATACTTCCAGGACCTGGTGGAAAGACCAAAGCAGTGGATGCAAAGGAGTTTATACACACAGTGGCGTCCTATTTCCCTGATGTTACATTATCTTTGGGCTGGACCACTGGATGGAATCCTGGGCAAGACAATGAAGGTAAAAATTAACGTAGACAAGTTCATACTGAAGCCTTCCCTAATGGCATAAGACAGTCTTGACTTAACTTTTATTCCTTCTGCTGATAAAATAACGTCCAGCAAGTCTATTCCTAATTTTTCAGATGCACAAATAAATAAATGGATAGCACTGCACACTGACACACTGCACACCTTTTAGCTTCTATTTCATGTCATAAATGCAATACCAGACCCCAGAAGAGGTGGGAAGAGGCCACCTAAATTAAGCTGGCCATAGACTATAAGCATGGGAATCTTTCCCCGATATGCCACTAACGGCAGGTCTATATTGGGGGGTAATCCAAACATTCGGCACTATGGCCAAACGATCGGATTACGAGGAGGGCAGTGGGCTCCGACAGGTCGGTCGGGGAAAAATCAAACCTTCCCAAACGATATTGTGGCCAGATATCGATCGGGAAGCCCCATACATGGGCAGATAACCAGTCAAATTGGTCTAAACGACAAGTATTGGCAGCTTTATTTGCCCTTGTATGGCCATATTAAAGGGGAATTCAACCCCCCCAGGTGCTAACCCCTCCTTTCTCCCCCCTGGGCTATTGCCCATAAGTTGCTACTTACCCCTCTGTGTAGGTCCCCTCTAGCGAAGTTAACAGGGGCCATCTTCTCTTCCAACTGCATCTTCCTGGATTTGGCTCCATCGACGGCGCATGCGCAGCAGGATGCTGGTACTACTGCGAATGCGCACAAACTTCACGAAGTTCAATCAGCAAACTGAACTTTGTGCGCATGCGCGTTAGTACCAGCATCCTCTTGCACAAGCGCCACCGAGCATCGATGGATCCAGCAAGAAACGGTAGGGAGAGAAGGGGGGGGGAAGAGAAGGGGGGGGGAGAGGTTAGTGCCGGGGGTTGGTTTCCCCTTTAAGTCTTATGGATATTCTGGGTCACATCAGAGATTTCAACTTGCTTTTGTGATTTGGGAAGAGGGAACAAACAAAAAAAAAAAGTAACCTAAAAAAAAAATTTTTTTTCTCTTTTTCTTTGTATTACATTTGATCCTATAATCTGTTGCAAATATATATGAGCTGGATTGTGTAGCCTTTTGGACCCAGGAGGTGTATTCATCTGCCCTGCTTGTTTTTTCCTATTTTATGTGAGATTCTGTGTTCTGAATTTTCACTCGATTTTGTTTTTTTTTTTTCATGATTCAATGAAATAGTTGTTGTTTTTTTTTTAAATAAGGTCAAATTGGTCATGGGAGTTTGGTCATGATTTTTTTATATAATAAAAATTATAATAATAATTTCATAGTTTAGTATATAACCCCCTTTATAGCCTCTTCCACCCAGAATATGTGACCAGCTAACTTGCCAGCTTTTTTTCAGAAACTGCTACTGGTACCATCAGTCCCAGCACCGGGACCTCCCTCTATCCTCTTCTCTGCACCCAGTTACCCTGATATCTAACAGCAGCCCCAGAGCAACATCAAAAGCTGTCCTAATCTGTTCATTTTATGCACTGGAGCAATGGTCATTTCCTTGCTGGATAGTACAACTTGTTTATCCATTCTGGAACTGAGGTGTGGATTTCTAGTTTCATACTACATTGAGTACAGCTAAAGGAAGTTTGTGTCCCATGGGATCTGTGCCTACAGGTTATTGGCCTAGATCTGTAACTCTTCATTGAAAAAAACATATTCCTGCACTTACTGATTAGAACTTATGTTTTAGAGACTTACAAATTCATATCTCTTCCCTTGGATCTCAAAGACAAACTATTAGACCTTTCTTGCAAACCATTCAGGGCGAGCAGTAGACTTGATTTCCCTAGGCTTGTGGATAACAGCGCATGCAGTATCTGCTGTCTAATTTCCCTAAACAATATACCTGACGGCACACTCTGCAACTCTATAAGGGATTTATTGCTTTGATCCATCTAAAGTAAGAGATGGCACTCGAATCCCATTCCATCTAGCAGAAGCCGCTTCTTCACATTACTGGCGATTAATCATTTCCGCAGTATCTACTCGCCGAACAGGACTGAAGGTGATGTTCTCTACTGCAAAGCACTTATTGATTGAATGCTTATGCATATGTGCTACTTTTCTACACAACAAAAGGCTGTCCTTGGTGTGAATATTGTAAAAGTCGTAACTGCAGGTCCTGACGTGGTTGATGGAAAATGCTTGTGTTGAACATTGTGTGAAGGACAAATATTTTTCCCATTTTGTCTGTTTTTCTCTACTCGCTGAAAGCAATTCAGGTTTCAATTTATAAGTCTTGTGTGTGGGCTGTGTGATGTTTATGCAATGTTTTGGGTGGCAGTGGGTTTTCATGATACCCATGTATGGGCTGTGACTTATCTGTATTTTTTATTTTTGTATCTAAAAACTAAAAAACAGTGCTTTATTAAGTAAATGAGAGAACTGTTTGAGGGTCTGGCTACCTTTTTTAAAGCACTTCATGTATGCAGAGTTGATCTACTAAAAAGCGTTGGGGCCCTAAAAATATTTGCTATAAGAATATTTTTTCATCAGGAAGAAACGCAACACCAAAATATCATAAACTGGTTATGCAGTGTGCGCTATTGGCAAATACTGGACCCTATGGGACCCTTTATCCAGCATGCTCAGTACATGGGGTTTTCTGTATAAGGGGTCTTTCCATAATTTGGATCACCATTACTTTGTCTGCTAAAAATATTTAATTTAAACATTACTTAATAACTTTGCCTCCAATAATGATTCATTATATTTCAGTCTGGCTCAATTACAAGGTGCTTCTTACAAAGAAATTCGAAATCATTTTTAAACACTAAAATTATTTGCTTAATAATCCTATACCTGCAACTTTTGCATGGAAACCTGTAACTGCTTGGTGTTATTTACACTTTGATGTCCATGAAGTGGTTGGGAAGTAAAGGAACGGTATACCAAGTACAAATTCTGCAGTTGCACATGTATAAATGTAGCCTGCAATTATTAGGCCCAGTAGTCGGGGCTGTATATTATTGTCCTGATTTTCTCCAGATATGTTTGAACTTCCTTTTAGTAACCCCTACCTAAAAAGTTAATTTTATAAGAAAAATAGCGCAGTTAACCAGGTATCTTCCAAGTATTAATTTTTTTGGAAGACATTAATTCAGTGGATAATGCTATTTCTCCTGATTTTATTTTTCCTAGCTACTTGTGTAGATAGTTGTCAAGGTCCCCTTAAGCAAGTAGCATTAAAGTGATACCAACACTAAAAAATGAATTTTAATATATGAATGTACATTGCTGAGAGGTTTGTTTTTGTATATAATTGTTAGTTAATGTTCCTAAGCCTGACTCTCTGACACTGTACAGTTTGTGCTACCCTCTCGCCCCTGTGGGTTTCTACAACCACTACCTGTTCCCTCTCGTCCTTGGACTCACTTAGGTATGGACTTCATTGTAGAGTTGCCACCCTCAAATGTGAATACTGTCATTTGGGTAGTGATTGATCATTTTAGCAAAATGGCACACTTTATCCACCTGTGAAAACTTCCTTCTGAGGTGGAATTGTCCCGACTTTTCATCCAGTATATTTTTAAGACTGGTCTGACCTTCTTCCATGGGCAGAATTCATTCATTATAATACCAGTCACACTTCCACAGGAAGATCTAATTTCTTGTCAGTGTATGGTCAGCATCCACAAGCAAATTCCAGAGGAATTTCTACTATCTAATGTCCCAGCTGCTAATTATCATGTGGCTCATATGTCTGCCATCTGGGCTGCAACCAAGTCTAAAGGTGGCCATACACGGGCCGATAAAAGCTGCCGACAGACTCTGTCGGCAGCTTATCGGCCCGTGTGGGGGGGCCCTCCGACAACCAGATGTCGATCGGGCAGGATTAAAAATCCAGTCAGATTGCGGCCGCATCTGTTCGTTGATGCGGTCCCGCGATCCAACCACCCCTATCTGTGCCATTCTGATCTGATCGTTGGGCCCTAGGGCCCACGATCGGATCAGCCCGATATCGCCCACCTCAAGTTGGGCATATCGGGGAGAGATCCGCTCATTTGGCAATATCGCCAAACGAGCGGATCTCTACATATATGGCCACCTTTAACTTAGAAAAAAGCACTTTTGTGCATAAGAATTTTGCTGATCGTAGAAGAAAGTCTCCTTCTCCGTATAATGTGTGTCTCTCTTCCAGAAACGTTCGTCTGAAGATTCCCTCTCTCAGGTTGGGTCCTAACTTCTCTGACTTTGCCAACCTGGCTGTCCCATCTCAGCCTGTTAGTTAGTTTCTAATGCCAACGGACTCCTGCTGCACAAATATGGCAGCCCCCCTCATACAGGAACATGGGGGATCAGACAGGTAATATAAAAGCATCATGAAAATACTTTATGGCAAAGTTAGAAGTAGCTTTCGAAGCCAATATTATAATAGATGTAAGAAAGCGTTTAATTTCAGGTGTCAGTATCTCTTTAAGAATTGGGAAGCCCCAGTTATTTTTCAGCACCTGGCAATCCATGTACAAGACAATCTGCCCCTGAAACTATGAACTATAGACAGGGGTCATCCATTCATCCACTTGTTCTCTTAGTTTTAGATGGGGACAAGGGATCTTTAATAGTTTTGAATGAATTCCTCCAAGTTCCCTTTGGTGGGAATAGTAATGCTGAATACCCAAAATGACCTGCTAGTAAATTCTTGTATAGATTTCATATTAACCTGAAGGAATTCTGTTGATCAAATTCAACTGTCGTGACATTTGGGGTGGTGAAGTAAACCTGAGCTTCATGTCCGAGATGGATGGATAAAAAGTCTACACACCCCTGGTAAAATGTCAGGTTCCTGTGCTGTACAAAAATCAGACAAAGATAAATCATTTCAGTACTTTTTCAACTTTTGATGTGACCTATAAACTGTACCACTCAATTGAAAAACAAACTGAAATCTTTTAGGTGGAGGGAAGAAAACAAAAAAAAAAGTTATATAATGTGGTTGCATAAGTGTGCACACCCTTAAAGTAATACTTTGTTGAAGCACCTTTTGATTGTATTACAGCACTCAGTCTTTTTCGGTATGAGTCTATCAGCATGGCACATTTTGACTTTGCAAGATTTCCCACTTTTCTTTGCAGAAACACTCCAAATCTGTCAGATTGCGAGGGCATCTCCTGTTCAGAGTCCTCTTCAGATAACCCCACAGATTTTCAATCGTATTCAGGTCTGGGCTCTGGCTGGATCATTCCAAAACTTTAATCTTCTTCAGGTGAAGCCATTCCTTTGTTGATTTGGATGTATGCTTTGGGTCTTTGTCATGCTGAAAGATGAAGTTCCTCCTCGTGTTCAGTTTTCTAGCAGAAGCCTGAAGGTTTTGTGCCAATATTGACTGGTATTTGGAACTGTTCATAATTCCCTCTATCTTAAATAAGGCCCCAGTTCCAGCTGAAGAAAAACAGCCCCAAAGCATGATGCTGCCACCACCATGCTTCACTGTGTGTATGGTGTTCTTTTGGTGATGTGCAGTATTGTTTTTGCGCCAAACATATTTTTCGGAATTATGGCCAAAAAGTTCAACCTTGGTTTCATCAGACCATAACACCTTTTCCCACATGTTTTTGGGAGACTTCAGATGTGTTTTTGCAAAATGTAGCCTGGCTTGGATTTTTCTTCGTAAGAAAAGGCTTTCGTCTTGCCACTCTACACCATAGCCCAGACATATGAAGAATACGGGAGATTGTTGTCACTTTTACCACACAGTCAGTACTTGCTAGATATTCCTGCAGCTCCTTTAATGTTGCTGTAGGCCTCTTGGTAGCCTCCGTGACCAGTTTTCTTCTCGTCTTTTCATCAATTTTGGAGTGACGTCCAGTTTTTTGTAATGTCACTGTTGTGCCTTTTTTGCTCCACTTGATGACTGTCTTCACTGGGTTCCATGGTATATCTAATAATGCTTTGGAAATTCTTTTGTACCCTTTTCCTGACTGATATCTTTTAACAATGAGATCCCTCTGATGCTTTGGAAGCTCTCTGTGGACCATGGAAAGACCAACTAGAGCAGCTGAACTTTATTTGGGATTAATCACGGGCACTTTAAAGTGGACCTGTCACCCCAAAGAAATATTCAAAATCATATTTTATCACATTAGTCAAGCAAAATGAACATTAATTACACTATATAAATTATTTTAATCTTGTTTTCTTCAGTCTGGGAATTCATAATTATAGCAAGCAGGCAGCAGCCATTTTGGGGACACTGTTATTAAGGCAAGCCTTGCATCATCTCAGAATCTTGTTAGTGCACCAGAATGGGGGACCCGATGTCTATCCCCATGTCCTGGCTACACAATCAAATGGTTAAGAGAACTGGGGGAAAGTGTGGAGAGCAGTGGCATCTAGGAAGTGCTGAATGGAAAGTGAAAGTAATTGTCTGCCCCGCCTCTATGCCTAAGGCATAGAGGAGTGGCAGACAATATTTGATTGACAGCTTAGATTTTAAATGAGCTTAAAACAGATATGAATGCTTTAATAAACATTTGAAATTGGATTTCATGTTTAATTTGAAAAGGACTTTTATAATACCGATTTTTGTGTCTGGGTGACGGGTCCAGTTTAAATGATGGCAGGTGTATGCTGACTCCTATTTAACATGATTTTGAATGTGATTGTTAATTCTGAACACCGCTACATCCCCAATTAGAAGAGGGTGTGCACACTTATGCAACCACATAATTTGTTTTTTTTGTTCCCTCCACCTAAAAGATTTGTTTCTTTTTCAATTGAGTGGTACTGTTTATAGGTCACACTAAAGGTGGAAAAAGTTCTGAAATGATTTATCTTTGTCTGACAGCACAGGAACCTGACATTTTACCAGGGGTGTGTAGACTTTTTTTTTTTAATCTCCACTGTATATAATATGTTTATGTTGATTAAATAAACAACTTATTCCTAACTCCTGCTCTGGGAAACATTGTTCAGTGTATTCAGTAATGCTTAGCAACAGCTAGAGCTTTAACATTGACCCCTCTCTTAACAATATATGTTTCATTAAACATGACGTCCGCAATAGCTGTGAAAGAAGCCTATGCTCAAGGCCAGTTCCCCAACTCCTCCTTTCCTTAGGCTGGTACAAATACTATACTTGACTTTGTGAAAAACATATTAAACATCTACAGCAGCACTGCACTATTAAAGGGCCACAATTTTTGTCATTTTTTTTGTGATTAAATACCAGATGCAGCCTCTTCTGGAGCAATTTACAGGGTTGTAAATGGAAGGTAGAACAGTGTGGGATAACTCTTATCCAATGGGGTATGGGAGGTTTTCTTTTAAAAATACAAATAAATGGTGAGGTGAAACAGTATCTACTGGATCTTGTTCCATTTGACAGCAGACACTCCTGATCCTACAAGGAGCAGAAGTTGTCATTTATAAAAATTAGGGATGCACCGAATCCACTATTTTGTATTTGGCCGAACCCCCGAATCCTTCCCGAAAGATTTGGCCGAATACCGAACCGAATCCGAACCCTAATTTGCATATGCAAATTATGGGTGGGAAGGGGAAAACATTTTTACTTCCTTGTTTTGTGCCAAAAAGTCATGTGATTTAGCTCCCTGGCCCTAATTTGCATATGCAAATTAGGATTCGGGTTCGGCCAGGCAGAAGGATTCGGCCGAATCCGAATCCTGCTGATAAAGGCCGAATCCCGAACCGAATCCTGGATTCGGTGCATCCCTAATAAAAATAAGCCCAGGCCAGGATTGACAATCAGGATATTTTGCCAATGCCCGAAAAGTGTATATGCAATTCAGTAGACCAGCACTTTTTGTTGGACCTTTTGCGGAATGGTGTAGTTTTTTCTGGGTGAACTTTGTCCAGAACACTGGTTCTTGGGTATTTCCTAAAAGTGCCAGTATCACTTTAAATGTATGCATTTCCCCCACCCGATATTAGTGTTGCGTAGGTGGTAGGTCCGGCTTCCTTGAGGCTGCCCTATTTGTGGGTCTGGGAACTCTTCTATTGTATACACTGAAGAACTGATTTAGCATATTTGCCTTTTCTGTATCTGTTACAACCATACTGGTACCATTATTTAAAGGAGCCACACTCTCAACCTGCATCTTTTTATTAAAATACTTTTGCAGTTAGTCTTGGCCTCTGCCAGACTGTGCTCTTCATTTTCTATCTTTGCCCTCCAGATTGAAGTTTTACATTTTTTATAGTGTTTATATTTGTTAAATGCAGTTTCTGTCCCCACAGACTCTTCATTCCTATTAACTTCAGTACCACACAGGGTGCTTCTTAAAACTTTTACATCACTTCTTAAGTTAATACATTGAGAACATCGATGATTTAACATTACTTTAAATGACAATTTATGTTCTGTGTTCTTATCAGAAAGCATAATGCCCCACTCTATGAAGGGCAGCCCTTAAGGAATTAACTTTTGCATTTTTGAAATTCAGGGTCTTTGTTGCCCCAGTGTATATTTGGTTTTTGCTACAAACATTAAACAATATCACATTATGGTCACTATTACCCAGGGGTTCAATCATTTGCACGTTTTCTATATTTATGGATCATTAAAGATCACTAGATCCAGTATAGCATGACTATCTCCTATCCTCTGGAAAATGCAGGCAAAGGAAATATATGGTTAAGTCAATTTATAGGTTTCACCACAACAATGCTAAGGTATTTGCAGGTGATTTGTCAACTTTGGGTTTAGTTTTACTGTGGGACAGAAATCTTTCTGTGTACCATCAGCCATACTTTTATTGTGTTTCACTGTTGGGGTTTTGTTTTTACTGTTACTTCTGCTACAGAAAAACGGTTGATTATTCATTGCTGGTAAAGTAGGGTCCGTGTTCACACAGATTTTTGCACTTTCTAAGCCATTATCTTCTATTGCTATTTCCCCAAATAACGAGACCCGCTGGAGTTTAAGGTGCCATAATGAGTGATTTCAATTTTCGTTTCCAGGCTACTCGTGGGAGATGGTACAAGAAATGGAGAAAATCTGTAAAGGGCTGAGCCAACCTGTGACATTCCCTGTGCGGGCAGCACTGCTTCGACAGTCTTGGCCTCAGTTTCAGTGGCTGTTAAAGACAGCAGACAGGTACGTGAAACCAAATGTAATGTAACTCTGTCGGAGTGGCTATTCAGTAATGCCAGTGTTATATATTATTGTTGACATTTGGTATGTCCCATTAGTTTAACATATTGTGAGTTGGATTGAATGAAACCATGATTTTATTTTCCATTTTGCTTTCTGTACACTCACATCAGTCTCATTAAATGGGGTTTTTTATTCTGCTAGAGGCATAGTGGTACAGCCTTGTTTCTTGTGCCTGAGGTTTTTTCCACACACCCCCTGCCTTCAATTCCTGCTCTGCGTGGCTAAACATAATGTCTCGGGCCCATGTCAACAGCTTTCTCTTATGGTACTGTCAGGTTTCTGCAGCCACGTCTCTGCTTTTTAGTATTCGCTCAGGGCCTCTACGCTTGGCCTTTCTGAGATTAAAAAGAAAGAAATGCAATCAGTTTTGCATCAGAAGAGTTATTTCTTTTCTACCTGACCTGTTTGAAAAAACAAAAACCTCACTATTTACTGTCTAATACGTAATCAAGAGTACACGCCACATTTG
Source organism: Xenopus borealis (assembly GCA_024363595.1). Classification (NCBI taxonomy): domain Eukaryota; kingdom Metazoa; phylum Chordata; class Amphibia; order Anura; family Pipidae; genus Xenopus; species Xenopus borealis. Next base: position 201,234,769 of record CM044431.1, on the reverse strand, counting down.
GAATTAAGCTGTATTGAGCAGTAATTCTTTTTAGAGGTCAGTGAAATTGCTGCTCAACCTGTCAACAGTTTACCATCACAATAAGCGTTTGTGATCAATAATTTTGTTTCCTCCACAGGTTTAGCCTGACAGTCTGGGCTGGAAAAGATGACACATATCCTGTGGAAGACTTGCTGTTTATCAGGGATAATTCTGAGAAGTGCAGAATATACTATGATCTCTTTGAGCCACAAAATAGCCAACTTAAACTTGCTATAGTACAATGAAGGGGCTAGCAAATTACCTTGGTTTAGTTATGAACCTTCAAAATTGTGGATTAGTTACTTTATCTTTATAATATCTGTCTACATATAGGTATACAGCAATTAATCAGGGATTCATCCTTTTTCAGCAGGATTCAGAATCGGCGAATCCAATTAACTGGCCAAACCTAATCTGTTTCCTTAGGATCATGTGACTTTTCATCACTCATACAAGAAAGTGAAGATTTTTTTTTTACGGCTCTTTATCCTTGTCAGGCATAAATTAGTATATGCAAGTTAGGTTTCTGATTCAGTTTGGGAATTGAACGAATCTTTCGTGGAGGATTTCGAGATTTGGCATAATCCCAAAATAGTGGATCCGGTGCACCCCTGGCTGATAGTTCTGCTTGTTTTAATTTGCGTGGGAGAAACAAAAAAGTTAAACACATACCTAATAGGCAAGACATTAGTACTTTAAAATGTCAGTAAAAAATTATTTCACGTGGAAAACCGTGTTTTACATGTTGGCTGTTTGTCATTTTTTTTTATAGAAACCTGCACTGTTTAGGGGATGCAGTTTCACTTTAATACAACATGCTTTGGCAAAGGGCAACAGTAGTAAGATCAGTTTTAAGGTATGGAAGAGAAGATGTTTGTCATGGACATGGGAGGTGTAGATAAAGAAAACTAGGGGCCTTCACATATTTGACATCCCTGTTCAAGTAGAGTTCACAGAAGGATAACTAAATCGAGAGAATATGTTTAATATGCAAAATTATTGCAAATCAACAGCATAATTCAGAGTTGTTGGGAACTAAACAGAATAATTATGCAGCCACCTAAACGTTTGCAATAAGACCCTTTCATAAATATACTGAAGCTGTTTATAAGTCAGAACCCCACCAAGCCCCCCGCCACAGAACTTACAGAACCTGCTATATCCAGCATCACAACCCTGGTGCAAACTCTTTCAACCTCAAGAAGATGATTTGTCCTATGCTGGAAGCCACGTAAGATAAGGTCATAGACATCACCAAAGTGTTGTGCAAATGCTGGTGCTAAACAAACCTGGCTCCTTATGTGAAAAGAAAGTTTATCAAAGTTTAGTTTTTTTTATTGAGCCATAGACTGTGACAATATATGAATGTGATGTTGAACAATGGCATTAATTCAGAATTGTTTAGAAAAGAACATTTTTTTTTATTGGAAAGGACACAGGAGGAAACAGAAGGCAGCTGAATATTCACTAAGAAGTCTATTGTATGCTGCAGACAAAAGTCAGAATAACCTTGGCAATAGAAAATGTTCAGAAGCTGGGAGTTGGCTTTGCTGTTGACATAAAAAAATATTACATACTTACCAGATTCATTGCAATAATGAACATTACTTTAAAGGTTTTTTTAATCTGGTCTTTTTCACAAAGCTCTGACAACTAAAAGCAATGCACATATTATGAAGGAATATGTCATGGCAACTGGATAGTGAAACCCTTTCCACCAAGATTTTTTTTTTTTTTACTATATGTGGTGACTAATAGAAGAAAACCTCAGCGTGATAAGGTTTGACTAATCAAAACTGCAAGAACAATAAATAACGATATAGCTGCATTTATTATTTCTTTAACGAAAAGTACTCAAAAAGTTTGCTGGCTGTTCCATTTATTGACATTTTTAAATTTAAATAATTTCCATTTTTATACAGTTCCAGTTCCATCAGCTTAATGTTTTAGCTGGCAGACAAATATGTTGTTACCTTGATTTGTTGGTTAAAATGCAGCTTTTCAGTCACACGAAATTCTGTTGCATAGAAACTAATCTTTAAGAAGCAATTATCCATAGGCTATTAAAATACCCCCCCAGCTGTCTCTATCCCAAGTTTCTCTGAGCCGTTTGAATGAATTTGTCTCTTTATTTATTTTAACCTTGTGGATATTATCTCTGCACCTGCAAAACAAAAGCCTGCAATATGTATCTGATTGGACTCCACTTAAAAACAAACCAGAAATGTCGATTTACACTTCTTTGGCAGCCTGATGCTACCCACAGGGCTTTTGCATGAAAGCAGACTGTATATTCTCATCCCACTATTTGGAAATAGGTATTCTGAATCTGTCCATAGACCTGTTGCCACTGCACCCCCCCCCCCC
>CM044431.1:201178749-201229323 GCA_024363595.1 Xenopus borealis | reverse complement strand
ACCTTTACCAGACTGATAGATCTCAATTACTTTTGTGCTTAGTTATTTTTAACAAGGGGGCAATGACTTTTTCACACAGGCCCATGTAGATTAATAACGTAAACCTTCATTTAAAAACTGCATTTTGTGTTCAATTATGTTATCTTTGACTAATAGTTAACGGTTTTTGATGAGCAGAAACATTTAAGTGTGACAAACATGCAAAAGAATAAGAAATCAGGAAGGGGGCAAATAGTTTTTCACACCACTGTAAATGATGAGGGCTATCTGGAACCCAGTTATCCAAAAAGCTCAACATTATGGGAAGGTTATTTCACATAGACTCGTTTCAATCAGATAATCAACATTTTAAAAAATGTCCTTTTTCTCTGTAAAAAATAAAATCGTACCTTGTACTTGATCCCAGGTAGGGTATAATGGTTCCTTAATGGAGGCAAAACCAGCCTATTGGGTTTATTAAATGCATAAATTATTTTCTAGTAGACTGAAGGTATGAAGATCCAAATTACAGAGTGATCCCTTATCCAGATCTCATACCTGTACCAGGTAATGTTACAGACGTTAACATGTCAAGTTAATATTATTTAAATGGTTGGAAACACTTTAACATATAAGGGGAGCCAACAAGAAGCTTTTAAGGTGCCAGTTTCAAAGCTACTTACAATAAGAAGAAGGTGCTGTACTGGCAGGTACTGTAGATGAACTTACTGAAGGGGAGTACCTTTTAAGCAAACATGCAGAGGTTAAGGTCTGACAGCTTATTCTTTCCATCATGGAGCATCACCTGTTGAAATATAGAGGTGCTGATGTGTTTACAGATGCTGCTAAAATTGGCTTTGTGAATGCAGCCAATGGGAAAAGAGAGTGGATAACTGGAACAAGATTGCAGGGGGAGTCTAGGGAGTGTATTTCACGTTAGGTAGAAGTCCGAAAATGCTGTGGTCTCAGATGACAGGGATAATAAATTGTCTATAGCTATAATAATGTATATTGTTACTGTCCGCCATAAATAGCCATGGTCTCAGTAATGAGACGGCAGTGCAGGATAAGTGCTCAGACATTGACGAGGGTACAAATGGATAGGGATACACAGGGCTGGATTTCCTTTTCTGCTGCTCCTAGGCCACCTTGCTCCTAGTGCCTGCCCATGCGTGCGCACCCCCCCTTTGAGTGCATGCGCTGGCTACCAGGCCCTAGTGCCTGCTAACAAACTTGCTCGCAACCTATCCCTGAGAGTACGGGACTGCACACGGCTCCCAATACTCTGCATGCTGCCCCTCAAATTTTGCCGCCCTAGGTCCGGGCCTTTGTGGCCTCACCACAAATCTGGGGATACAGGGGGATATACTGTTATATTGAGCTGTCCTTAAAGGGGTTGTTCACCTTCCAACACTTAGTTCAATTGGTTTTAGATAGAAATTAACTTTTTACAACTACCATCTACTTTCAATGTGTGACCATTTTTCTTATATTGAAGTGTGCATTTTTAACCTCCTAAAGCAGCTCTGGGAGGGGGAAGTCACCGACCCTGTAAACTAAGAGTGCCCATACTAATGCAAGGTCTACTTTATTGATATAGGAGGGTAATTTAGTCAAGCCGTTTGTTAACAGAATCTTGAGATCTACTGATCACCAAGTACTGGCTCTTTAAAAATCCTTCGACTATTTGCCACCTAAAAGCTGCAAATTGCCGTTTTAGCCTATGGGGGACCTCCTAGAACCTGTCCTGAAATATTTTCTAAATCCTAGGAATTCAAAGGATTTTGCACATAATCCTTAGATTGGAACGAATTTTATTTAATCTAAAACGGCCATATTTGATCGAAAGTGACCCCCCCCCCCCTAAAAGGGACAATCTGAAACCAACTGAAAAAGTGTTTGAGAAGTGAAAATCCCCTTTAAAAAGGCTGGCATGAATGGTATTTTACTAATTCTATAAGGAGACATCTGGGTTTGGCTTGGCTGGTCAGTTCTACCCAAACACAAAGCTCTTGGGCTGTCAAGGACTACACTGCCATATGCTTAAGTTTCCACAATTCATTTCCAACATGGTTTGGTTTTTTTTGGGGGTGGATTTTTACACATCCCTAAGGGTAAGGCCAGACGGGAAGATTCGGGGAGATTTGTCGCCTAGCGACTAATCGCCTCTCTGCGCCGCTGCGCTTTCCCAAAATCACTCGAAATTGCCTAAGTCCTGTCTGGCCTTACCCTTAAAGAGAGGGCTATGGTCACTTCATATTCATATATAAAGGACAATTCAAATGAAATGCTGATTCATGTGGTCTCACATTCAACTGTATATTGAATCCATGACCTCATGATCTTACATTTAACTTTATATTCAGAATGACTTCACCTTGTTTTGATGATGTATAACAAATGTTTTTCAGACACAATAACAAGAGAGAGAGAGGAATTTGCTTATGAACTTTATTTGCACACTCAGCACTTACAGAAATAGTTTCTTAAAGGATATAGTACATAATATTAAGTTATCAACTTCCTTTTTAACTCTGTGAAAGGAAACATCACTGAGAAGGACTTACATATGATAAGTGAGTACAACAGTTCTTATTATTGAATCTGAATAGGCTTCTGGCAAACACAGTTGTTTTACAATACACCATAAAGTGACTTACACCTTGTAATATAGTTGTCCAATGGGGAAAATGCCTTACAGGGAAGCATTGCTGCAACTTATGAGACTTGCTTTACTGTGGGCTTAGTGTGTCACACTTAACCTTGTTACTCCAATTTTGCAGCTATCGCTTAGGGAGTGAGTCATTGAGACTTATTCTCCCATGAGCACTGAAATACAAATGTGTATCTCAATACAATTTACTATGGCCTGAAGCAAGGAATTACAGACATGGCTGAAGAATTTTGATACCCTGCCAGTTAGCAGAGTGGTTCACAGAGTGTATCTGCAGGCAGTAGCCCTTTCTTAAACCACCATAACGAGGTGAGAGCTTGATATCTTTGACTACTAATATCCCATTTTAACTTTATACAGCAGAGATATACAACACTTCTGCTGGAACCAATGTTCGTGAGACTAGCAGTGTGTAGGACAGCAATGAATTCTCTTTTTCTGTGTGTTTCAGATCTTACTGTGAAGGTTCAGCTAATCCCTTTTACTGTTAGGATGAAGGACAGGTTTGCAAAAAGGGCTCCAAGTGAGGGACTATATGTAGTGTGCACACTAGCAGCAGATATAACCATAGTCCATTGGTACAGGCTTGGCAAGTGCAAATTATTAATATTTAGGGGCAGATTTACTAAATTCAAATGAAAGATTAGAAATTTGATCAAATTTTAAAAAACAAAATTCGAATTTCGAATATGCAAATGAGGTAACTTCGACCATCGAATTTAAAAATTCGACAGATTCAAATAATTAAAATTTAATTGTATTTGAATATTCGATGATCGATGTACTTCCCCTTTAAAATAAAATTCAATTGGCCAGTTCACCAACTTGGACCGACTGAATTGCTTTAAAACCCAATGGGAAGCTCCCATAGGTGTTTTAAAGCTTTTTTTAGATTGAATAAAAAAAATTTGATTGAAAGGTTAGAATCGATTTAATCGATTGATCTGATTTTTTTTATCTTCAATTGGTCTAATTGCGTGAAAACCATTTGAAGGGTTTTAAAATTCAACCACTTCCCCTTTAAATTCGAAAATCGAATTTGAGGGTTTATTAATGCCCGAATTCTATTTTTAGTAAATCTGCCCCTTAGTATCATAGTTTTATTTCTTGATGTTTAAGTATGGGAACAAATTTATTTGGAAATTAAAGATGTTTAACTAGTGCGGTCACACCCACAAAAAGATTACAAGTAATAAGATGGGGGAGAGAGAATTTTTGGGAGCAGAGAGGAGGGGTCCTGCACTTCAAGTAATGGGGCTTGTGGCCCTCAAGTTATTTCTTCAAACAAAATAAATTTATTGGAAAACTGTATCACTTGCATAAATCTCTGTGGCCAGCTGCCTGCACCTCCCGACACACAAAAGCTATGCAAAGAGAAGAAAATAAAAAATGAACTGTTGTTCATTAATAAATAATAGTTTTACACAACAACACAATTTTAATAAATAAAATATACAATTATTTAAATGTGAGTAGCTTTACAAGTTCAAGTAAATTAAATCAGTTTTGTTGTAATTGCTTTGGTCTTAAAAAATTACACTTTGACCATCGCCTGGGAAAATAAAAAAGCAGATAATACACATTTCTGCTGATACTGTGGCTGGAGAAACAACGTGCTAGAGTAGTTGACCCCACTGTGCAGTGCTCAAACTGAGGAGCACACATAAATTAATATAATCCCATTCACACACAATCAACACCTCTGTAAATTTATATGTAATTAGAGTTAGTGTGCCATTGTGATTGGATTAGCGGAAGAGTTTATAAGCCGAGAACTTGCCATACCAGTCAGTTGAACTGAAGAAGCTGCTCGAATGAGTAGTGAAACGTCTTCAATAATTACTCAGCAAGTCCAGTTGTTTTACAATTACTTATATCAGTTATACCATGACCTGGATGAATGAAAATCTTCATAGTCATAATCACATTCAATTAACATCTGATCCAATAAGCAGTTAATGTATCCGAACAAGTAGAATTTAGTGGCTGCTCAGTCCAACTCAACCACAGCATCTTCTAATATGTTATACAAGGAAATATGTTTAAGTAAACAAATCATGTAATGTCCTGGTGAAAATGTGCTGGTTCAATGCTTAAATAAAAAGCAGTGAGTCACTAATGGCTTGGTACAATAGGTCTATAAGTAACATTTACTAATATGTGAAAAGGCTAGACCAGATTGGCAACATTAAGGGGCAGATTTATAAAAGGTCTATTTTCAAGTGTTTTTTTTTTACTCTAATAAATTTGAATATACTCACAGCGCAAATTGGGGGGGGGGGGGTATTTAAGAAAAAACTTGAGTCTAAAACTTGAATGAATATTACCAATCCAAAAACTCAAATAGAATTAGACTTGAATAGTTTTTTCTCTGAAAAAAACTTGAATGTCAGGAAGACTATTGACATCTTCAAATGGGTCAAATTATGCACCAGCTATGAACAGGTTGGCTCCCTATAGATGCCTAGGTGACCCACCCTATTTCAAGCTTGTAGTAAAACTTACGCATGGTCATAACTCCATTCACTATCCCAATTGACATGAGATGTTCAAAATACCAAACCGTGATCTACTGTACCTAGTACTGAACCCAAAGTCAAACCCATTAGGGGTCCCACTAGTTTGTGAGGTATTATTCATAAACACGCACTAAAACTTGCTTATTACTCTGACGCATTGCTCTTCCCCAGCAATCACAGGGTCTGCTTAATCTTAAATTATGTCCTTTTACGCTATATATGAGTACAGATATGGGATCTGTTATCCATAAACCCTTATCCAACATTCAAGCAACACACTTGGCTTGTGAAATACCTTGTTGCTGGAGAACTTTTTCTGCGTTTCACCAGACGAATTTTCTTTCAGGCAAACAATTGTAAATTTTATTATCAAAGTGTGAAATTTTTAAATCATTGCCCTTCTCACCAAAATCTGTTGCCAGGTTCTGACTGGTGAATTAATACAATGAAGCTACATCCTCAACATTATTATATCAGTGACTTCACATCCTGTATTCCAAAAAATGTCAAAATGCCGGGGTTTTTGTATATTTAAAGTGGGATTATGTTTATAAATTGTAACTGTTTAAAATGTCTTTGCACGTTTGCATCTCATGCCACAATTGTTTTAGGGTGGGCTCATGGCCTAGGACAATAGAGGATCTCTGTCTTCCTTCTGCAATCATGTGCAATAGGAATTTTCATTTTCCTTTAACTGGAGAGTAGGCCATAGCTTTCTTTATTATATGATCATTTGCATTTCTAGATATTAATGTAAGACCACTGTGTTTAATGCTTCACATTGGGTAGTCTGCACTGATGGGATCGTCCAGCTTTTTGTAAAATTAAACAGTATGGCAATACCAACTTATATTTAGAACATCGAATAAGCTATACACAATGTGATTTGCCCTTATCTTCCCTTCCTGATTACCAAACGATTAGTTAATAATAGCATTAGGATAAATAGTGAAGGCATGTTTGATACACGGTCTGAACTAAGACATGTAGATACTAGAGATATTACTTTAGTAATATTGACAAATATTGCCTATGTTTACTATAATTTACCAGAAATTATACCATTTAACATTCAAGCATCAATAAATACAGCAGAGCTTTTTATAGTATTCTTTCCAACAGGAGCACTAGGTTTGATTATGCAGCTCACAATCACGCAAAAGTCCATTTATTCACATCAAAGAGAGTATGGAATTCCCCTAATGTGCAAAAGTCATTTGAAGGATCCTTCTCTTAATAGTCCAATTATTTAAGTACCACTTCTCAATGTATCTCTTCAAATAGGGATGTAAGCGGCTGCTACACGGCTTCACATCTGCACTATAACACAGTGTACAGTTATATCTTTGCTATTTACATTTAAATTAGAACTCGTATTCAAACTGAGCCTAAAAACAAAGGTGGGTTGGGAGTTAAGCAAAGCGATTCAAGGTCGCGTCAGGTCTGTACGTGACTAAATAAAATGACGCGTTCCTTTAGTATTAAAGGATTTTAAATGGCTCTTTGGAATTTTTTTATAAAACCAGGGGGAAAAACAGGTTTCAAATTTGTACAATTCCTTGTCCATAAACAGCAACGCAGAGCAAGATTTCTGGCTCAGCCAGAATATTTCCTGTAGTTTGTTGTAGCTAACTTATTTAGTAGCTTTTGTCAATAAAGTGCACCCTGCGGGGGGCTTACCTGAAACCTCACACCCCAACCTGTATAAAGAAAAGAAGAATTAGAAAAACTAGGGTTAATCCTGCCTCATGCAAAATCTGCAGTGATTGCACCCATACATCACAGTACTGGGTTTTCTTCAGCTTCCTATTATGAGATATTTGGTATTTAAAAAGTAAAATTTGGAGTTTTGTGCAGTTCTTTGGTTTAACGTCCATTGATGCAGCTGGTAGAGCAAACAATGGAGAGCGCAACCAGCATGCAAGTCAAGTGAGGCCTCTGGCAGGGCAGCTGGTACAAGACAAGCACAATAATGTTCACAGCGCACGGCCTTTCGTATTCATAACTAGATATCTGAAAAGAAATAAACACTAATCCACTGTGACATTCAAATAAAAAGCCCTTACAGTACATGGCAACAGTAGAGCCAGTCCATTCCCTTCCTCTTATCAGTCATTACAGCCCCGGCCATTAAGTTTACACAGCACTAATTCACACACAAACTGAACTCGTCTGGATCATGGCCCTAGGGCCTTTTTGATACCTGAAAAAAATTGCCTCTTTGTAGTGTGAAAGACTTTAGCCTCCATTTCAAAAGCACAGAGAGGCCATGGGAGCAGTCATCTCCAACTCCTGGCATCACTAGCAGCAAACGTGTAGGAAAAATAAAGGAAATATAATGTTTATAAACAACAAATGTAACACAAGGTGTATCACAAGGATTCTATTTATACTCAAGTACATCTGTGCAACTGGCAATCATTAAAAACAAAAAAAGTAGAGGTTGAGTTTCCACCCACATCATTTGTGTATATAGGCCATGCTGTAAATCAAGGATGTAGAACTCATTCTGTCAGAAAACATATCACGTTTCATGTTCTGACCCTGTTGGGAGATTAAAAATATGACTTTAGGCAAATATTAGTCCGTCCCAAGGCAAGGGTGCTTCATAAACACGTGATACACTCAAAAATGGCTGAATTTCATTGAAAAAAAGGCAATTACAAGCCATTAAGCATGTAGGTTTGCTAAATAATAAGTGCAAGTGACATTTCCTTGTCAATATTCACCTCACTGGTAAATGTAACAGAGAAATATTAATATTTTAGCGGCAAAAAAGATCTGTTCGGATATTAGTCCCAGTTAAGCTCAGGTCTCTGCTTAGAATGTTTCCTCTCCTTCCTTGGCAGCCACCTGGGACTGTCTGCAACGTCCATCTTTCCAAAGACCTGAGGCCTGGTGTAAGCAAACGGAAACTGTGTAGAACAGCAATTCATTTATTTTGTAGAGAAAACTGTAATTACTGCTATATAACAAGCACTTTTTTGCTTGAATAATTTATCCAGCATAAGCTGAACGGCTCTGTTTTCTTTACAGAAAAGGTCTGAAGCATTTGTGCACCAGGTGCAAATGACAAGTGACCTTGTTGAATTTTAAAAAAAATAAAATAAAAAGACATGCTCTTTAATGGCTGCGTTAGCCAAAGATCTCCTCAAGATTCATTAGCTGTTTGATCTGTTCTGTGTGCATTGAATGCCTCCGTAGGAGCATTTTCTTGCTTTTTGGTTCTTTAGGGAGGTGTGGAGCTGATGGTATGAGTGGTTTTGTTCCTGAAGAGATGAGTTTGCTGTGGACACTTATATCTGGTATAGGTGGGTGAGGGTTTACATTCAAAGGTGGAAGAAACCCTGGCCTGGTGTGAGCAATATGGTCTAAGAGTAATGCCCCTGAGCCACGCCTCTCTAAAATGGCATGATTTCTTCTGCTCAAAGGTGTTACAGATATACTCTCTAGAGATTCTCTTGAACCTGTCAGCAATGGTTGAAGACATAACATTTTCTTCTTTTCCAAAAGAGATTTGCTATCTTCTGCAGCAGCTGGACCAGCACGGGTTGTGAGCTGGGAATCAGAGCTGTAGTGGTTTGCTCCTAAGTTTCTCCTTTGTACAATACTTTTCAAGCTTGATACTGATATGGAGTGCATCAAATCAGGCTCCTGATCCACAGGAAGAGTTTCTGGCCTGTTTGTGTTGGCTTCAGGATAAATTGAATGTGAATGAATTTCATCGTATGACATTTTTCTTGCTCCTGCTGTGTCAAATGTTCTAAGCAGATGACTTGCATCCTTCACATCAATACTCTGGTGGCGCGTAAAGTACCGCTTCGAGAACATCAGTTCATTCATCTGAAGAGAGAGCTCCTCATCAGGAGTGATGTCCTGCAGCTCTTCTTGCAGAGAAGATACTTTGTGTTGGTGTAGCAGTGAGGGTGGGATTTTTAACCAGGGCTCAGAGTGTAGTCTCTGAAGAAGAGGAAGTTTTCCTCCAACATGCGATAAATGAGGTTTCTTTGTTGGAGAGCCTGGCTGGGATGAGCCTTTAAATCCACAAGAAGAAGTGGCCTCTTTAAAGTTGAAGAGTTCTTTCTCAGTTTCAAATGCATTTGAAATTGGAGCAGGAGATGTTTTAAGCTCAATATCTGAAGGCGATGTGCAGGGGCTAGGGGAATTGCTTCCTTCAATTCCTGGAGATGGTGGTACATTGAGGTACTGCCTTGTCGTCTGCTTTCCAGATGCGGACTTGTCCTTTGTGATGATTATAACTTCTTTGCCTTTGGCCTTGCAGGCATTTAGCAGAATTCTAAGTGTTTCTTTGTCCTCTGAATTAACTGCATACACTAGTGCAGAAAAACCTGTGTGATCCTGGAGGCTGGGGTCAGCTCCACTTTCTAATAGCAAAGAGACCACTTCTGCACCTGCATTTTCCAGACATGCGTGCATTAAGGCAGTTTTTCCAAATTTATCCTGGATATTAGGATCTGCATTATTTTCTAGCAGGTATTTAATCATTTTGACCTTGCTAACGCTTTGGTGGTCCACATGTTTGGTTTTGCAAGCAATCATCAATGGAGTTTCTCCTCGATCATTGCTCTCATTGATATATGCGCCTCCCTCCAATAACAATCTCGTGAGCCGCAGTCGGCTTTGGTAAACTGCTTTAATAAGAGAGTTGCTTTCCGTTGTGACGTCCACTGCTTCATCCATTGTAATGGCAATTTCAAGTAGACCCTGGTGAAAGAAAACACAAAGGTTAATGCATTTGAGATAATGTTCATTAAGGTTTCACAAACATTCTGCTAATCTTTCTGATCCTGAAAAGTACTAACTTTTTTGTAAAAATATGATTTAATTGAAAGGTGTATGTATTATTCTTATTTTTCCAGAGAAAAGCATGTAAAATACTCATCAAATAATTGCTCCTTTTTTAGAAAACCATTTTTTCTAGTGTTTTATTTCTGCCACAGATCTGTATTTTATAAGTTTTGAGTTCCGTGGTACCATAAATTGTGGCCTACAAGGCACACCTGACCAGAAGATCAGGATATCTTAGGGACTTCTCCTATTGACATATACAACCTTGGCAGGTCTGAGATGCTGGAATTCTGACTTTTTACATCCTCGGGTATAAAACATAAATCACAAAAAAATATAGATTCAGATTTTATAGTAAATAAAAATTCAAATTTTTTCAGTTTTTGGCATTAAGGCTTTAATAAATAACCCCCTTAGTTTCCTGATGCTTTGTGATTGCAACATTTTTATTACATAAATTTAGCATGTTCGCAAAAACCATTTGGTCGCAAACCTTGCAAGGATGTTGACGCGCTGCACAGGCACTCTAGGCAAGCCCCGTGGTTGTGGCTCCAGCTTAGTGCGCATGCGCGAATTGTTGCTTGCCTGTGCAGGAGTGAAAAAAGTAGATATTGCACAGTCGGCCAGAGGGGACATCACTGGGGGGTAGGCGACAGAGTAGGCATGTGCCTACTCTGCTTACCCCTTGGCTCAGCCCTGTTCGTTGAGGTGTCAAAAAAGATGCAAACGTACTCACACCATGATTGCCTTTTCAGGTTTATCTAGGAGATCATATATTCTTTCTCCCAATATCGACCTTCAAACTGAGCCCTCCCTGCAACGGCTCTAGGCCAGAAAGGAGGAGCCAGTGCCAGAGTGTGAGAACCGCTGATTTAATGGAAAACAATTATACAGTAACAAATTTTTGGGTGGATGTGCTTACAACCAGATAAGTGCTTATTTTTCAACTACTGACCCATGCTCCATTCTTCTCTACTCTTTTGTTCAAACCATCTTTCTCCATATTTTGAGAGTTTTCTTCTCTTATATAATGTCTTTTTAAACTGCTTTCTTCCATTGCTCTTGTTGTTGCCTCTTTGCATTTATTGTACTAAAGGATTTCTTCTCCTCACCCTTTGTTTATATCTACTTTCTTTTTTCTCCACCCTGCACTATTCTAAATTCAACCTTAAAACATCTGCCCCACTCTATTCAACTGTCCAACAGCAGCACTCTATTAACTACTGGTCATGCACCTGCTATAGCAGTCTCAAAGCCTCTGGTTCCTTCTGCCAATAGAATAGTGCCCAAGTGAGAGGGTAGTGTACCATGCAATGTCTGATAAAAAGTGACATAGACATTACAAAATCTGCAGTATGTACATTATCAGTAGTGGTGCCCTTGACTTCCTTCTTTTGCAAGGAAAAACATTGCATCTTATGTTGAAAAGTGCCTTTTCTTGATCAGTTACATCTCTAGTTGTTTTGTTTTTTGCAATCAAAGAAGTCAGCCAACAAAAAAACAATACACCTAACTGCAAAAGCGACTATGGGGCAGATTCGTTACACATTAACTAAGTTCTTACGAGCAGGACTAATGCTTACTGCTTGGAACATTTCCGACAGAGTATCATAAATGACTAAGTAGTTGGACCTGCTGAGAATCCTTCTAGATTCCCCATAATACATATGCCCTGATAACTATACAAATAGCTTTCTAAAGAACTACACAACATTGCATGCTTTTAGGCACAAATAAATATGTTTAGTTATGTACTCCTATAATTGAAAAGAAAAAATGAAAGACAGGAAATGTCATGTTAATGGAGAAATGCCTGTAGCCTGATATATTAAGACCTATGGTACTTTATATTTATATGGTATTGAACTCCATGGTGACTTCTGATAAGTACCCATACACCAACATACAAGGATTAGAAGTCACCTAGTAGTTCCGTGGCCTGTATAAAAGGATTCACTCTGCAGTCTGTTGGTTATGGAATTTCTTGGTGAATTCGAATAGCCTTATGTTTATCCTTTTGTTATATACAAATGGAGGAACATTATTCCATGTTTCAACACCTATCAGAATTTAGTGAACAGTAAAAATGGTTATGTGAACAGACAATTAGCAGTAGGTAGTTTGTTTCTATAGGTGCATAATTTGATGCACACAGTGAGCTATGGCAACTGGCCCAAATATATTATTACTTAGAATTAAACTGATTACAGATTTAGGGGCACAACTTCTCCTATTTATTAGGCTGACAAGAGGTATCTTTTTGCACAATATTTTTCTTCTATTAACCAAATAATGTCCTACATCGTCTTTTCAAAAAGTCATTGCAAAAGAGCCCTCAGTTGGTGCATATTAGCACATACAGGACGGTCTCCTTTCTAGTAGGGGAATTTGTGTCTGATGATGCCCAAGACTATCCCCTCTTTAAACAATATCTTACTGGGGGTTACAGAATTATCATACAGTTATATAATTATAATATATATATATATTATAATATATATATATATATAATAAAATAGAATTATAATACAGTTATAGAATGGGTTAGGTCAAGGTAAGCTGTAGGACTAATGGTGGCATAACAATTTCAATACACCTGTAGAGCTGAATTGTCAGATATACAGGTAGAAACAATAGAATTCTACCTGTATCTGATGATTCAGCACTAGCAATAACCGATGTTTGGGTGGTTTGAAAGGTGCCCGATCAATATTATCTGTGCATCTATGGTCACCTTTAAGGCTCAAACCCTGCCGTGCCACCTAAGATCAAGCTATCTGTTGCAAATATGTGTAGAAAGAGAGCCCAATGGGCAATAGTATCTCCATGGGTCTGTGAACTTTAAATCAATGAAGAAGTAGAAAGGATATTGGTGTATTTTTAACCGGGAGCACAACATTTTTGGGTATATAAAAAATCTGAAATTGCACTCAGCATCATCTCAGCATATCAATTGTTTTTCACACTTTGAGGCCAGACTTGTGAAGCTTGCTTGCTTGCAAATCTGAGTGCCCCCACCATTCACTACAGCAGTTTCTGCTGATTTAAAGAGCAAGGAAAGGCAAAGAAATAAAATCCCATTTTTACTTTCTTTAATGAAAAAGAAATCTATCTCCAATATACTTTAATTTTAAAATGTGTACCGTTTTTATAAGAAACCTGACTGTATGCAGTGAAATTCTCCCTTCATTTAGTGCTTCTGGCAGGGAAACAATCACTTATGAACAGCAGGGGGAGCCCCTGCCTTACTTACCAGCCATGCAGAACTCAAGCAGATTTGTTTTTTGATCATTTATGACGATCCCTAAGCAGCACAGACCATACTGAGCATGTGCAGTGCCAGTGTCAGACAAAGAAGTATAACAAAGTTACAAGATGACAGCCCCCCTGTGGCCAACTTTGAAAGCATAAATCATTTGTTTTATTAGGCTTGTGGTGCAGTAAGTTCATGTTTATGTTTAGTATACAAAATACAGCATTTCTAGCCTTATTCTATTTTACACTTTCCTTGACCTTTAAACTGAATATAATGGTATTGTTTATTGACATCTGTGGTCATAATTGTAATTTGATTTTCAAAATGGATGAATCCAGGCCCAGGTGTTGACTTTGATCTATATGTAAGGTCTACATAAAAAAAACCTAAGACTAAAGTTATCCACATTTTAAATGTTATTTAAAAAAAATACTCCTGATCATTAATCTCTGAAGTTGCCTCCTGTGATTAAATGCCCATTAGTAGATATGCATCTGGCTAGCTGTTATTGCCTTTGCTACAGACTAATCAGATTAGCTATATAAATGATATTCAGCTTCACTGTAATTAGATCTCTCATATCCCAAGTGTATGTTCTCTCTCCAGTTGATCTGTTAAGGTTTCATAAAACCTGGGCTTCAGCTTCTGTCGCTGCTATCATTATTCTAGGGTCTGCAACGGAGATTTGTTGTCTCATTCAATCCATGCTGCTAAACTTACCATATTATTTCTACAGTACAAATACATAAAGCACTTATCACAGTATCCGTTATTGTTTCCACATTCATAATGCTGATGTCAACTCTGTTGCCAAGAGTTCTATGTCTTCGTGATGAACAATTTAGTCTACAATGGCATGACATTTTATATAAAAAAAAGTACTTCACGTGAGTATAGTGTGTTTCAATATTTACTAACCAATTCCACCCACTTCTCCCCACAGTTGAGTAAACATTTTGATCCTACTCTGTTGGAAAACCGTTCACGTTACATTTAATTTGCTCTTGTACAGTAGGTGGAATATAAAGGATTTTTTGCTCATTATGCATTTGAAAACAGTCTCAGTGTGTATCATGAAAATAAAGGCACAAAAAAAATACTATAAATGTACAATGAGCCATACAGCCCAGGTAATGGACTCCTGACTTACAACCTAACTTGTCATGTATTAATATTACGGCCCTTCCCATTCATTACCATCTCTTTCCTACTCTGTAGTGCTGCATTCTGCCAGTGGTATAGCTGATGATCCAGTTCTACTTCCTAATTTCAGAGCCTGACTTAAATCTGTATCTGCCTGCTTTCATCAGAGAAAATCAAGCCTCTGGGTTGTGTTGGGTTATGTATAAAGAGATGGAAAGGGTCAAGATATATATGTGTATATATATATATAGTGAAAAGGTTCAACCTCTTTTTCTGAAGTAGATATTTATTAAAACTACCTACTGCCCTTTCCAAGCAAAAGTAAAGAGTTACTAGGATAAGGGAATTCTCTGTTAACCCAATAATCTTTATGTCAATGCTGAAATACTAAGGTTTCCATAAGGCATGTTATATATTCAAAGAAAGTTGCTACTTTGAAAGCTCAGCTAATGATAAACAAAACTCCATAGAATTAAGAGGAGTTCTTACTTATTACTGTATGCTTTTTAGTCTGTTCCAGATTCATACAAGAGATTCTAGGGCAGTGGTTCTCAACCTTCCTAATGCCACGACCCATTAATACAGTTCCTCATGTTGTGGTGAACCCCAACCATAAAATAATTTTCAGTGCTACTTCATAACTGTAATTTTGCTACTGTTATGAATCGTAATGTAAATATCGAGGAAGCCCATCGGGAGACGTTGCATTCAGTCTTCAGCTCCCTCTACTCGGCTTGGAGTACTCTCTCTCTCTCTCTTACTACCCGGAAGCAGCCGATAGCACTGAAATTGTCAGCTACTGCACATTCAAATGGCCAATGCAAAACTATTCTTTAACCCACCCTGTCCGAACAATGGTTTTATAGTTAGGACACCCCTTAGGTGACCCCTGTAAAAGGGTCCCCGACCCCCAGGTTGAGAACCACTGTTTTAGGGCTTAGAATACAGACGTTAAAGGGGTTGTTCACCTTCCAAACTCTTTTTTCTGTTCAGTTGTTTTCAAATTGTTCCCCAGAAGTAAAGACTTTTTTCAATTACTTTCCATTATTTATCTTTTACTGTTTTTCCAAAATCTAAGTTTAAAGTTGAATATTGGTGTCTGTGGTGTTTGAGTCTGGCAGCTCAGTAATTCGGGTGCAGACTCTAAACTGTTACAATTTTGCAACATTTAATTGATACATTTCACAGCAACATCACTGGAGTATTAGCAACTATTGTATCAATTCTAACAGCTGCCTGTAATGAAACCCAGAGATTCTGCTCAGCAGGGACAAAGATAAGAAATGTATCCATAAAATGTATCAGTTTAGAACAGGGGGGAGTTACAAATACAAAATAGACAGTAATTGGAAAAAGTCGTTATTTCTGGTAATCTATCTGAAAACAACTAGTTGTTTGAAGGTGGACAACCCCTTTAATTATAATGCTTAAGCTCAGTGCTCTTCTCAACAAGTATATAACTTATTGAGCTTTATACTACTCCGTTTGTCCTAGAGTCCTAGCACAGATGCCAGGGTTTTAGACTTCATACCTGCATTATAATATGTAGGTTCAGAACTCTTTTCAAGTATCTAACTTATTGACCTAGAGCAGTTATCAATAATCTGAAAAATGTGAGTACTTCCTCCAGGAAAATAATAATGTCCAAATGTATTTCAATCCATCTGATGGCCTGACGAAACACATCAGGCTGTCTTTTTGTATGTCCTAATAAATGGATTGAACTTTTAATTACATTTGGACATTATTATTTTCCTAGAGTAATCAGGTTCTTGATAGAACTCGTAGTATCACTTGCTTACTTTGCATACACATAGCCACAACACAAATGCAACAGATCAACACACAACCAGGAGAATCATTTCTGGGTACTGCACTTCTGAGTGAGTGTTGTCTCCTACCCTCCCACTTATGGACAATATTAAACTGTATTACATCATTCCAGTGTACCTTGTTTTAATTTAGTGAAGAGTATTTCTGCCTTTACCAAAGAATGGTTGTATATTTGGCAGCATTTTACCCCTACAAGTACTGGTCTCTTGGATATATTACAAATTGGCTGAATATAACACAGTGTCTCATTAAGTCTTCTCTAAACGGAGCCTGCTTACTAATGTTCTTTTCCCTTCATTAAATAGATTACCATGCCACCATCAGTAAAACATCCAATTTATCAGAAAAAACTGTTTATGTAAATTATTCCCCAAGAATCCAATGTGTTGGAAAGAAAAGGGGGAAATAATAAGGAAACATGGTTTCTGAATGACAGAATATTATTTAGAAAAATGTCTCCTTTTCCCACTTTTCTTTGTAGAAATTGTTCCAAAAGAACAAAACCTGAAAATTACTGAATTGTGCTGCTTTACTGTAGGTAATTCCAGGCCCCTGGTTCAGTTTGTTGGCATAGGTATGGGACCTGTTTTCCAGAATGTTTGGGACCTGGGGTTTTCTGGATAAGGGTTTTTTTTGTAATTTGGATCAAATTAATTGAAACATTAAATAAACCAAATCGAATTGTTTGCCACCAATAAGAATTCATTATATCTTAGTTGGGATTGAGCACAAGGTAAACAAAGTAGGGAATTGATTTGTAAAAATTTGAATTATTTGATAAAATTGGAGTCTACGAAAAGTTAGCTGAAAAGCAAACAACTCCTTTAACATGTACAAGAAAGAACCCGTCGGGGGCAGTGCACACCCCACAAGTTACTTTACAGGGAGAAATAGGAGCCATACCTAGGAGAGGAGATTTGAACTTACACAGTCCCTGGTGCAGCTATTAAAGGGATTGTTCACCTTTGAGTTAACTTTTAGTATGATGCAGAGAGTGATTTCCAACTGGGCCCTAATGCATTCATTTGAATAAGAGAATGGGACATAAATAGGAGAGGTCTAAATAGAAAGATAAACAACAAAAAGTAGCAATAAATATACATTTGTAGCCTTACAGAGCCTTTTTTTATGGATGGGGTCAGTGACCCATTTGAAAGCTGGAAAGAATCAGAAGAAGAAGGCAAATCATTTAAAAACTAGAAAAATGAAGACTAATTGAAAAGGTACTTAGAATTAGCCATTCTATAACATAACTAAAACTTAACGTAAAAGTGAAAACCCCTTTAACTGAGAAAGATGGCTGTGTGCCACCCTAGGCTTAGGCCTTTGCAGCATTCCCACAAATTCAGGCCTGGCAACTGTTGTAGGTAACTCTATGCTCTACGGAGCATATCTGACATCAGCTATTTAACCTGTGCCATTTAGCCCTATTTCAATTGCCTTCATATCTACACAGCAACTTATTTATATAAACTATAGTAGTGTTTCTGAAGCAAACAGCTCAGTTTTACCAGTGCAGGGCAGTAGTACACCGAAATTATTTCATTTAACACATTCTAGTTTTTTGGGGTTACTGTTCCTTTAAACTTCTACTACAAAATATGTATGTGGCAGCTATTTTATGTGCACATATATACGTAGAGAGAGTGAGCGACTGAGAAATTAAATGATGTTTATTATAAAATATCTCTTTCTACTTCTAAAAATGTTTCATTGCTGTTGCTATATTTTAAACAAACAGTATTGATTTTGCGCAAAACTATCACTTATATCATCTGTAACATTTTGCATATGAGAAGTCTATGTCACATCATGAAAGGCGCACACTCCCATTAGGATGCAATACCCTAAAATAACATGGCAGAAGGCTCAGTGATTGGATAAATCACAAGCATGGAAACAATGACCTAAACATGAGTCTGAGAACTTCAGTCTAACTGTAGCACACCAGGTCTGGACTGAGATTCAAAATAGGCCCTGGCATTGCAGATACAGAGAGGCCCAAACAGGCCACACAGCAGCCCAATAAATAGTGACTGTCTATGGCAATTTACAGCAGCCCCTCTGGCATTTGCCAGAACCCAGTCTGGGCCTGTAGCACACCCATAGGTGGGCCTTAGAATAGTGTAGAGAGTGATTTTGGCGTGCTTTGCTTACAGCACCTCCCAGATACTTTTGTGCTGTGGGCAACTCCCAGCAGTGTGTGTGTGCCCGTGTGTGTGCCCTTGAAACACCTTACCCTCCAATGAGTCCTGTGAGTTTCCTGGTGTTCTGCTCAACTAGGATGAAGTAACAGCAGCCAGAGGGTTGCTTCAAACCAATTATTATTTATTGAACAAATGGCAGTGGATCTGGGTCACAGCAATCAGGCCATAAAATCAAAGACATTCAGTGCAGACAGTGGAAACCCTCCACGCTTTTTACACCCAATAGTAGTAAACTCAGATCAGCCTCTCTAAGGGTAGTGACACATGCTAAGATTTTGGGGAGGTTAGTCGCCCATCGACAAATCTTCTCTTCTTCGGGCGATTATTCTCCCCGATGGCACTCGGAGCACTTCATTTTCTGAAGTCGCCCGAAGTTTCCTCATGGGGCGACCTTGGAAAACAAAGTGCTCTGAGTGTCATCCCACCAGCAATTGACATACTAGCCGGCGGGAAGGCTTTTCAGGGAGATTAGTTGCCCGAAGAAGAGGCGATTTGTTGCTGGGTGACTAATCTCCAGAAATGTTAGTGTATGTCACTACCCTTAGGGTGGTACAGCCTATCTTGGTGAATCCTCCCCAGATCCTATGGGGTATTTTGCTCCTTGGCACTTTCCCTGCTCCTGAGTTCAATCCCTTGTGTCTGGCGCTTGATCATCGCAAGGGAGCTAACCCCAACTATTCTCATTGTTTGAGCCAGAAAGCTACTCACTAAATGCACTGCCTCTAACTTTCCTTCCAAGAACAACTATTACACAAACTTCTGACTCTAAATAAACTTTCCCCTAACCAGGGTCTGTCTCTGGCTCAGACCCACTCCTATACCCACCTCCTTGCAAGGTGGTATCCAGGGAGAGCCTGGAGTACATGTTCTCTCCCTTTTACTCTCTTAAATACTGCCCCCTACAAGACAACAATAACCTAGCCCAAATTATAATGGACCCAGCAAAGGAGACAATAGCTGCCTGGTAGCTCAAAGGACCGCTTATGTCCAAATATATCATGGAAACTGCCTGAGCAAAACACAACACTCAGGGTCTATACATAAAGCTCATTAGTAAGTTCTTTAGGACAGGGCTCTCTATAACTCTGGTATCGGTTATTGCTTTTTTTTTTATCTAAATCTGCATGTTTACTGTAAACATCCATTTATTGTATAGAGCTGGGAATATGGTGATACTTGATAAATACATGATGATAATAATAAACCTACATTTTGCACAAAATATCTTTGAAGGCAAAAGCCTCAGCAATAGCTTTCTACAGTTCTACTGTACTATATATAATATCTGTTATTAATGTAAATACATTGTTATTATATTTATATATTTATAGATCCCAAAGTAAAACTTACCAGTATGAATTATGAATGATAGAAAACAGTAACTCCCCTTTGAGATTCACTTCTCCTTCGCCATGTTCACTGTATTTACATTTACATTCCTACTCCATTGTTTGAATTCTCTGAGACTAAATTACTGCATTTATAATGCCTTCCATAATTTAAAATAGTATTGAATCATTGTTTAGTTCAAAGCATATTTCTTTTGGGATACTTGGGAAAAAAAATAAGAAAAAATGTTATTTAAATGATTAGATACTGATAGGGACCACGATTTCTGCAAATACTTTTTTTGTAAACTGAAACATCTGACAATGAGACAATAATAGCCCCCAGTTTGATATACGGTATATTTGGAAAGATGAGAACAGCGAGAGTACATGGCAGCGGAACCCTGCTTGGCTGGTAATAGAATAAATTGGCTGCTTTAGAAGGAACTGAAGAGAAGTGGTTAGAAAATGAGAGGCAAAGAGGAAGCTGAAATACATTTCGGAATACGCAGATAAGGAACACTTTCTATATTTAATGACATGCAAATCATGAGACTAAATATCTGTAATGTTATTAGCATTTCTTTAGTCATACTCAGAATATCAATTGTAATGAGTTGAAGGAATCCAGCCATAATCCACCCAGACACACTTGCAACACTGATTATGAAAGAGCAGAATATGTAATCAAACCAGTTATCTAACATTTGAGTTCAATTTTGTTTAATATGAGACAATGAGTACGAAGACACAAGTTACTGTCACAGTTGTGATATTGGAAAATGCTGGTAAAATGATATGACGAGCAGGTAATCCAGAACAGGCTTAGAGGTGAGTAGATTCAGACAAGACAGGGATAAAAAGAGACAGTCCCCCAGCCTATTATTTCTCACCATTTAAAAAGATGCCTAAGATCATCATACGGCTGTTTAGAAAATAACAAAGCTCACTGAAGTGTGAAATGGCTTGTGCTTATCCCAGAGAATGGTCAGCCTTTTGCTGTATTTCATAGAATTCATATTGATTGCACACTGAGTCTTGTTTGTACCAAAACTTGCCATATATTCATATTCATATATTCCATGAATGTGAATATATACTGTGTAGATCATTCTATTTGGCTAACTATTCTGATGGAGTTGCATAAAGGTATTTTCTTATGGCCTGAAAAGAAGTGTTTCTACATATGAACTGCTTTAGGGATAGGGTGAAAACAATTTTATAGGGTATTATTATTAAAAATTAAAAAAATAGATATCCATCATTGACGTGTTCAGGTAATGGACGGTAAGTATACAATTAAACCCTTCTTCATTTGTGTTAAATTCCTATTTTTTTGAGTATCATTTTTAACACAGGACAAACAAACTTGCATTCGCCAAACAAGCTTATATTATTTTTTATGGAATATCACAAAAGCTTGTCCCTGTTGAACTACAAATATGGGATCTAATACCTAGAAAAGCTTGGTACCTCCCAGATAAGGGGACGCTCCACAAGACAATGTCATATATCACTACTAAAAACACTAATATTCATATCATTAAAGGTGTTATTTGCCTTTAAATTAACTAACATTATGTGGCTACTAAAAACATTAATATTCATATAATTTAAGGCATTATTTGCCTTTAAATTAACTAACATTATGTTGGTACTAAAAACACTAATATTCATATAATTTAAGGTGTTATTTGCCTTTAAATTAACTAACATGTGGCTACTAAAAACACCAATATTCAAATTAACATTATGTAGTACAGGGTGATATCCTAGGGCAATTTGCAAGTGGTCTTCATGTTTTATTATTTATGAGATATTTAGCTTTTTATCCAGCACCTCTCCGGTTAGCAATTTCAGTAATCTGGTTGATAGGGTTCAAATGAACCTAGCAACCGTGCACTGATTTGCAAAAGAGACTGGAATATAAATAGGAGAGAGCCTGAATAGAAAGCTGAATAATAAAGTAGCAGTAAATCTGTAGCTTTACACAGCATTTTTTTTTTTTTAGATGGGGTCAGTCACCCTCATTTGAAAGCTGGAAAGAGTAGAGAAGAAGAAGGCAAATTATTTAAAAACTATAGAAAAGACAAAATTAAGGCCAATTGAAACCATGCTTAGAATTAGTTGTTCTATAAGAACATTCTAAACATAAAGGTCAACCACCCTTTAATAACCCTATCTGGTTGTTTTGCCATTTATTTAGATTTATGTTATCTGAGCTAATATTAATTAATGTACTGCCTTATTGTTACAGAAATAATACACAAGACAAAATTAAAGAATTGTGAGAGGTCAAGATCTACATGAGAACAAGGAGGAAAAACAAAGGGGTGTATTCTTACCCTGATATATTCTCATTATGTTCTTCCACAATACAATGGTAATTGATATAAGTGGACATACGCAGCCATTCTTCATACCACTCCCAAGCTGGTATCTCCTGACAGCACATAGGGACAGTATCCGTGGTGTAATTATAGAGGAAGGAGACCCTTCTGATACTGCAGAACCCAGAAGGTAAAGTGAACCCAAAAGGCAGTTTCAATATTTGTTTACGAGAAATTCTTATTCTGAAAGATTTGGGAGCCCTACAATGATTTTACTGCTGGACCCAGTAACTTTTAGTTATGGCACTTACAGACCACTTCTTCCTCTCACTGATCTGGTCAACTATTTCCGTAAGGCTCAACTCCAGAATAGACACCTCCAGTGTAGGTCAATGATTTGCATTTTCCTCTGCGTGTTTTAGGTGGGGAAAAATGTAGAAACAGATTGAAAATTTTTTTTGCATAATTACATGTTTAAAATATTTCAGAGTGCTGAGCCGAATACAAGATGAATCTGCTGGGAGGAAGCCAAAGATTAAATAGTGTTTATTTAAAAAGGCAGGGAAAGTGTATTTGCATTTGTCAGTCATCCTTTCAGTAATATATTAGGGGAAGCGGCATTTTAATAAATAGATTATCGTAATGGTTGCAGCTTAATTTCATATTAGGATATTTTTAGTGCATAACACCGTGGGCCTCGCGAGTTTTGTAAGCTCTTTTATCATTGATATCACTGCCAATTACTGGATTCATTACATCAATAACTGGGGCTAATACAGGAAGTAAGAATTTCCATCAGTCTTCATGATTAACAATACTGGGGATTCAGCCTAAATGACTGTAGAAAATTAATCTTTGACTAGACCGTAGCCTTCTCATACCCAGGCCCAGATTTGTGGACTAGCCACAAAGGCCCGGTTCAAGGTTGGCAAAGAGCTAGGGGACAGTATTCTGCACGTTGGACTCATCTGCACCCCCTTCGCAATGCCCAGTACTGGCAATAGTGGGAATTTCAAAGTAGTTGAGTACGGGGGGAGTGTGCGAGTGGGTCAGGGTGTGCAGGGGAAGTGATGTGGGGGGGGGGGGGGGGGGAGTATGAGCAGCCTTGCTCATAACATATTAACACCACTGCCAAAACCTGATGCCTTTTCCTTCGTAATATTGTCAAGATATGACCCTTTCGGCCTTTCCTTCTCATGCCACAGCTCAAACAGGAATCCATACCCATATCCTGCCAAAGGGTTGGATTGGGCCCTGGTGGGCCCAGTCGGGCTGCCTATGGCTGGCATAGCCACTTCTTACCTAAGGTCCTTTCTTGCCTCCTCCCCCCATTAGCAGTGGAAATAACGTGCATCAGCACATGAAAAAGTTACACACTGGAGGGGACAGAGGGGCATTTGTGGCTTGGGCAAGGAACCCATTGGGGTGGCAGAGGGGGGTCCCGGGAGATGTGCAGAACCCTGATATGGCAGCCCTGGAGGCCCTCACAGTGTGATGCTGTCCTGTTACTCTAACACTACTGCAACCACTTCCTAACAGGACTCCCAGAATCTCACTTGTCTCCCCTGAAATCAACCTTTTAAACTCTTCCTGCTCTCTCCAAATAGGGGAACCTGTTCATCCCCCAGAAAAGTCTTTATTATAATTGCCTGTTAAGCAACAGATAGCAAACAGACCCCTTCTGCTAACGTTCTAAGCCCTTCACTGCTGTGCTACTCACTGCATTTCTTCACTTCCTGTACATACCTTTTTATCTGCTCCTTACCTCTGGAATTCTATCTCTCAATTCCTCCCTACGGAACTCTCCCTCAATCCCCTCATAAAAGAACAATCTCTGTACAGTCTCGGCACTCTGTGTACTTTTCCCTCCTATTTGTGTCTGCATGTTATCCACCCACTTAGATTGTAAGCTCTACAGGGCAGGGACCTCCTCTGTGTTTCAACTTAATCTCTGTATATTTCTTTGTATTGTATTTATGTATATAGCACCACAAATGTATGTACTGCTTGAACACAAACACTTATTATAACTTAGTAACTTAAGTGCCAGTCATTTCAGTGAGGAAGGGTTTTTTTTTTTTGGATGACTGAGCTCTTGTGGTGAACTGTATGGTCAATAGATTTTAGCTGAGTGCAGGCCCAGGAGGGAGCATATGAGAAGATGGGAGCAGATATATATATAGAGAGAGAATCAGAGGAACACAGGGGTCCAGGAGAGAGACTTTAGTAGGCTTAGATGCACATGAGAAGATGTGAGCAGCAGCAGTAAGGATCTATACTTCTCCCTGCATCTATATTGCAAAATTGGATCGTGCTGAGCATGCTAGTTGCACTGTATGAAGTTATATCATATATATACTTTGCTCAAATGACTTCTTTACTCAGTTACCCTTTATCTGAAAGGCTCATTTATACTATATTGAGTGCATTAATGTACTGTTCACAAGTACGTGCC
The DNA here is from genome assembly GCA_024363595.1 of Xenopus borealis. Lineage (NCBI taxonomy): Eukaryota > Metazoa > Chordata > Amphibia > Anura > Pipidae > Xenopus > Xenopus borealis. Next base: position 201,204,790 of record CM044431.1, on the reverse strand, counting down.
TTAATAATACAGCAGCTGAGCTGAGACAAATCCAACCAAGAAACGTTTCACATACACAAGTGATATTTTAATATTTTGTTTTCTATCATATTTGAAGGATGGTTTGCCTTAAAGGGTAAGGGAAATCTAAAATAGTATAAGGCTAGAAATGCTGTATTTTGTATACTAAACATAAACATGAACTTACTGCACCACAAGCCTAATCAAACAAATGATTTATGCTTTCAAAGTTAGCCACAGGGGGCTGTCATCTTGTAACTTTGTTATACATCTTTGTAAGACTAGACTACATACACATGCTCAGTGTGGTCTGGGCTTCAGTGTGGCGGTTCTTGTTTTTTTCAGAAGTTAGGGACCGTCTAACAATTACTATCCACAGCACTAAATGAAAGGAGAATTTCACTGCATACAGTCAGGTACACTTCTTTTAATTAAAGTATATTGGAGATAGATTTCTTTTCATTAAAGAAAGTAAAAATTGGATTTTTTTTCTTTGCCTTTCCTTGCCCTTTAAAGTAAACTTTTAATATGTTATAGAATGGTCTATTCCTAGCAACTTTGCCTTTATTTTTTTATTTATTTTTTTCTAATTTTCAATTAATTTGCCTTTCTCCCCTACATCTTTCCAGTATTCAAATGGGAAGGGAAGGGGCGTTACTGACACTGTCAGCCAACAAAACTACTGAAAAAACGCTGAACAAAAAGCTAAATAACTGAAATAAAAATGAAAACCATTAGCAAATTGTCTTGGAACATCATAATTAAAGGGCAAGGAAAGGATTCTCCCTTCATTTACTGATGTGGATAGGAATTGTCATTCCATGCAGAACTCAAGCAGCTTTGTTTTTTAATCATTTATGATGATCCCTAAGAAGCCCAGACCACACTGAGCATGTGTATGTAGTCTAGTCTTGCAAAGATGTATAACAAAGTTACAAGATGACAGCCCCCTATGCCCAACTTTGAAAGCATAAATCATTTGTTTGATTAGGCTTGTGGTGCAGTAAGTACATGTTTATGTTTAGTATACAAAACACATAATTTCTAGCCTTATTCTATTTTAGACTTTCCTTGCCCTTTCAGGGATTCAGGGAGATTTAGTTGCCCTGCCGCAAATCGCCTCTTCTTCGGCGACTAATCACCCGAAAAGCTTTCCTGCCAGCTAGAATCTAAATCGCCGGAGGGATGGCCCTCTGAGTGCTTCGTGAGGCAACTTCGGAAAATGTAGCGCTCCGAGTGCCATCCCACCATTGATTTAGATTCTAGCTGGCAAAGAAGAGGCGATTTGTCTCCGGGGGACTAAATCTCCCCAGATCTTAGCATGTGTCTGTACCCTATGAATCTCACAGGAAGAGAGTGAGTTCTACAAACAGAAACAAGAGGCAAAACAAAACCACAGATATCTGCAGTCACAGTATGTTAAGATGGCCATACACGATGAGATCCGCTCGTTTGGCGATGTTGGCAAAGGAACGGATCTCTCCCCATTATGCTCACCTTGAGGTGGGCGATATCGGGCTGATCTGCTCGTGGGCCCCAGGGCTCAACGATTGGATCAGAACAGCGCAGATACAGGCAGTCGGATTGCGGGACCGCATCAACGAACAGATGCGGCCGCAATCCGACGGGATATTTAATCCTGCCCGATCGACATCTGGCCAACCTTCAGCCAGATATCGATCGGGGAAGCCCGTCGGAGGGCCCCACGCACGGGCCAATAAGCTGCTGACTCTCAGTCTCAGCTTTTATCGGCCCATGTATGGCCACCTTTAGTTAGTGGTGTCATGGGTTTCATGTTCCATAATAGCTCTCTCCCTGTATAGATTCACTCCATAGTAATATGCCATTTGCTTTATGTTTGCTTCATCTGTTTTTTAATTTTGCAGACAGAACTAAAAACAGATCTGGCGTTGCTCATGGTCAGCAGTGCAATATACAGTATTTCTATGATAAATGGCTGTAGAAAGAAAACAACAGCTGCTGCAGCTGCAAACACAGAATCAGGGGCAACATTCTCGTTTATCAAAGCAATAACTATTGTTGTCTGAGATATTTATTAACTGCTGATGTTAAGGGAGTACATTTTCTAATGCAGAACAGCCTTAACATTGCCAATTCTTGATCCAGGAATAAGCTGGTTAATGGAAAACAAAACCCCCTACCAGGGTTTTAATGTACTGGGCTTAAATTTGTGGCCACCCAAGCCCCAGCCTGATTGCCAATTGCCCCCGCAGTTCCCTTCCATTTGTCGCTCCCCCTAAACTCACAACTGGCAAAAAGCCACATGTTTTTAACATAAAGTACAGATAGATAGACAGAGTACAAGCAGATTATCAAGGCAAAGATTTGATATAGATAACAAAACAGAATCCACTTTTTGCTGTAGGTGTATTTCCTACATGTTTTACCCAAGGAAATGAATACTAATATATATAATATATAAAATGTATATGTAGAAAATGGAATGTGTGGGTGAGAAACTAAGCCTGATTAAAGCTCTGAAACAAACTACGGAATCAACTCTAGACAGAAAAATGTTCTGAGTTCAGGGGAAAGACAGAACTGAGAAGGGGGTGATCATCCTTGTCGTGGTTACACCATGGGGGTCTCTAGTGGCCAATAGGCTGTCGGTCAGTCGTATTATTTTAGAAATATAGAATATCCATTTTATGAACCTTTAGTGCCCCATCTGCCATCACAATTCTCACTGAAAAACAAACTGTTTTTGCACAAGACCTTCACACAGATCTTTAGAAAATGTGCTAAACATTTACAATGTAACAATTTCACTGAGAATGGTACATTTCTGCTTTTGATTTTATATTTGTCCCTTTTATGACTTTTATTACATTTCTTCTACTATTTTTATACTTTATTCATCTTATGCTCTGTTACTTCAGCCACACATGGTTGATAGGGAAAGTGGGACCATAGCAACCAGACACAGTTTCAAATACAAATATAACACACAGAAAATGAAATAATTCAGAATGTCACTGGCATACATCTCCCTGGGATACATATAATCCACCAGAGAATACTTTACAAGAAACACAAAAAACATTTCTGGGCATTTTGAGATTTGGGAAACATCACTCAAGTAGCCCAATAGCCTTCTCCTCTTAAAGGGGTTGTTCACCTTTGAGTTAACTTTTATTATAATGTAGAGAGTGATATTCTGAGACAATTTGCAATTGGTTTTCATTTTTTATTGTTTGTGGTTTTATAGTTATTTAGCTTTTTATTCAGAAGCTCTCTAGTTTGCAGTGTCAGCAATTTGGTTTCTAGGGTACAAATTACCCTAGCAACCCTGCATTGATTTGAATAAGAGACTAGAATATGAATAGGGGATGGACTGAATAGAATGATAAGTAATAAAAAGTAACAATAACAATACATTTGTAGCCTTACAGAGCATTTGTTTTTAGATGGTGTCAGTGACCCCCATTTGAAAGCTGCAAAGAAACAGAAGAAAATTGCAAATCATTAAAAAAACTATGAAAAAGAAATAATGAAGACCAATTGAAAAGTTTCTTAGAATTGGCCCTTCTACAATATACTAAAAGTTAACTTGAAGGTGAACCACCCCTTTAATAACACTGGCTTCACAACTGTAGAAAAGGCTGATCAATCTCAGAGTTGGAGAGACACTTGCAAGTAACTCACCTGCTTGACTGAGGCACATTAGCATTGAGAGCAAAGTTCTCAGTCCCTTTGGCCAAGCACATTATTTGCAACGTGTCCAACTTCTACTATAGTTTGGGAGCTGGGAACGGACAACATTTATAAAGCTATACTCCCACTCCCACATACTCTTATTTTATGGTGTGCTGCTGTATCTCCCCACTGACACAAGTGACTCAAGTGTTGCATGTAAATAGTAGTGTTATGAAGCCATTGAAAATTCAAAAGGAATTGAAAACTATAAACTGTGAGACAAGGCAGGGACTGAACTTGGTATACAGTAGTGAGGAACTGGTTTTATTATTAGTGGGCTTGGTTTTGCCAAGTTGGTTTTGGTTTTGTCTTGGAACATCTTGGAAAAATGATTCCATGGTATATTCTTACAGCGTTGCAGATCACTGCTTTATTCTTCAGGGAGGATAAGCTACAATGTGTATATTGTGAACAAAAGGTTCCAGTTTGATACCGCCCAACCGTTTTGAGCAGGATAGTCCCGCTTTTGACAGCTCAACCTACAGTCCCACATTTGTACTGCAATGCCCAGATTTTATCTTTCATCTCCTGCAGGGCCGGGCCAAGGTAGTTTGGCACCCTAGGCAAGGGTTCCAATCAGCGCCCCCGAACTGTCTAGGCCCAGCCATATCCACCATTAATACTGCAGGCCCCAAGCCCACGATGGTTACTGCTCCCCTCTGGCATGAACTGCAGGTCCTCTCTGCCCAACTGATCAGGCTTTTGTAATGACTGACTCTGACTAACGTCTCGCGCTGGCCCTGGAGCCTACTATGCATGTGCATGAGAGCATCAACGTGCCAACATGTCAGCATGGAACTGGAAGGCGCCAAGTCACGATCCAGGGTCAGGGAACCTGTACAGATACAGATACAGATTCCCCTGAGAATTGCGCCCCCCCCCCCCAGGCGATTGCCTATCCTTTGCTTGGCCCTGATCTCCTGCGCAGAACAACCAAGAAGAGAGGCAAGAACAGCCACCAGGTGCACTAATATACTTTTGTAATGATTTTGAGATAAGTAATTGTAATAATTAAGATAAACAGGTCTCTTGGGAGACTCACAACTTAACAAAACTGTATTAACTGAAAAAAAACACTGAAATGTGTTCAACCTTTCATAACCTGCCAAATTATGTAAAATGAACATGGTAATTAGCGGGTGTGAATAAAATGGCCGTGGCCAAAAATCACCACACTACACAGCAACTCTTATTTTATTTCTAAAATGCTGGGAGGTGTGAATTTGTAATTTCTACCCTAACCCAACCTGAGCCAACCTGACCTGCCTCTCTGACGTCACAGGAGAGGACGGGGCACAGTGCACATGAGTATATAAAGCAGCAGGTCATGTTGCCTGTCAGATATTGAGTTGGGACAGGGTGGAATTGGGGAGTGGCTGGACTGCAGAGGGCAAATGTTCAGCCCAAACCTGTCCAGCCCATGGGTTTATGGATCACCTGAAATCACCAGTAACAGTAATACATGTACTATATGTTCTCTAATAGAAGGTGCTTGACTGGTAAAAAAAACTTGAGTTAATGTCATTGAATGAGAAATATGATGTTATCAGTAGTTTGGAAACATGGCTGAATACGCCCCATTACTGGGTAGTTAATACAGAAGGCTATACCTTGTTTACGGAAGTACAGGATAAATAGAAATAAAGGGAGAGTAGGGTAAGTCTGTTTAAGCATGTTTGAAACCCAGTATAAAGGAAGATGTTATGGTGGGAAATAGTGACAAGGTTGAAGCCTTATGGGCCGTGATGAGCAAATCTGCTCCATTTCGCTAAGTCAAAATTTTGCCAAAGTTTTAGCTAATACCTTTTAGTCAATGTGTGTTTTTCGCTGCCATTTTTGGCCAAATAGTTTTTTTCTCAAACTGAATGGGTACTTTTTTTTTTTTGCAAAAATACACCATTTTTCTCTGGCGAAGTACATGGAAAAATTGTAGAGCAGATTTGCAAACATTTTCTGCACGATTGAAAACTCAGATTTTGCCACAAATCTGTATCAGGCAAAAATGTGCTTGTACCTTATCCCTGGCAACAAGTACATGAATTGTAGGGGTATGCTAGAGACCCTCTTAAATTAGAGGGAGAGGCTCATCTGTTGCAGATAAAAAAAGGCTGTTAGTTTGGGGTAAGTATTAATAATGGGGGGTTTTAATTACCCAGCTATTCTCAGAAGTAACAGTACTGCAGTCACATTTATTGAAAGCCCAATGAGAAATTATACGAGAATAGACACAGTGACCTGTAATCCAAAAGGAATAACGTGTATATATATAAGTAATAATAGACCAGGATAAGAGTGACCATAATTTCAAAATCCCGTTTTCATTAGGGAACAGATATCCCACCCTGGGGCCCTAGTGCCTTAGGAATAAGAACTCTTGGATCTTCTTTGTTGTCCCTCCAGCTCATCGTCGTCCTTTTGGAAAACAGATTATGTATCAACACAAGAATCATACATAAAAGTCAACATCTTCAATCCAACTTATTATCATTTTAATAGAATTTTATGAAAACCAAGTAAGCGTATGGGAAAGCGATTATTTTTTGTTTGCTAGGAGAGAAATTGAAGCATGAAGTTGATATTTGCTGTTTTGCCAAAAATGTTACACAGCGATTGTTCTACAAGTCATACCACAAGTGATTTCTCAAAATATGTATATACAGAAGGAAATATGAATTCTTATACTGCAGCTGGTCTCTTAGGCAACCACAGACTATAGTTGTCTCTTACTGTACAATTGCATCGCAGTGCTACTCAAACAAAACTGTTCTTTAGATACAAACAAAAAACCCCCCATTAATTAAGGCAGAAAAGAATCTTTATGGAAAGATAATATATACCCAAAATCTATTATACAATCTACCTATTGTATTGTACCTTTGTACCTTTAAAGGGGTTGTTCACTATTGAGTAAACTTAAAGTATCATGTAGAGATTGATATTCTGAGTTAATTTGCTGCAGGGTTTCATTTTTTATTATTTGTGGTTTTTGAGTTATTTCGCTTTTTATTTGGCAACTCTCCAGTTTGCAGTTTCAGCAAAGTACCCAAGCAACCATACATTGATTTGAATGAGAGACTCGAATATAAAAAGGAGAGGGTCCGAATAGAGAGATGAGTAACAGAAAGTAGCAATAACAATACATTTGTAGCCTTACAGAGTCAGTGACCCCCTTTTGAAAGCTGGAAAAAGTCAGAAGAAGAAGGCAAATAATTCAAAAACTATAAAAAGAAATAAATAATGAAGACCAAATGAAAGATTACTTAAAATGTGCCACTCTATAACAAACTGAAAAGTGTACCACCTCTGTGAATGGGTTTTTACACCCAACTCACTGTCGTTACACGCGTTTGTGGTTGTAAATTACCCCTTAATCATAATCGAGAACAGGAGCTTAGGGACTGACTCACAATATACAGTACACATAGAATAGAAATGTCACAGTATAAGGCTGATTAGTCATTAATACAGATAATTACTACATGGCAGCACAGAAACCAGTGCAATTAGCATCAGAATTTAATAATCAGCCCTGTAGCATCAGCTTATATTACAGACAAACCTCATTTTCTGCTGGATAATTAGTGACGACCCCTAAGCTTAGCTTCTCAACAGCTGCTCAGAGCCCACTGAGCATGTGAGTGTCACAGACACTTTCCAAGATGGTGACCCCCTGTGACAAGTTTGAAGTCCTGGATCATTGCTGCTATTGAGAAACTTTTAAGCGGGTGCAATAAGTTCAATATATAAAACCCTTTTTAGGGTTTAGTTCTCCTTTAATGTAAAATAAAAAACATTAAATAGTGTGTAAAGTCATGACACCCATCAGTTCATGGGACGGGAGAACTGGCATGCTGCTCTTTATGCAGGGAACAAATCATTTACATAAAACAGGTGCAGACACAGCCTCTGTATTATGAACAGCAGGGGGAGCCCCCACCTTACTTCCCAGCCATGCAGAACTCCAGCAGCTTTGTTTGTTTCCCTGTAGAGCAGTCGGTGACTGTGTAGAGATTTGTATTGGATTTTATTTTTGCCTTTACTTTACTGTTTCCAACTCCAGCTGCTGGGACAAAGATCATGGGGTCAGATTTAAACAGATAAACTGGGATTCTATTTGGAGGATTATTTTTCTGCAGCCACTGGTTCTGCAGAGTTGGAGAAAGTTTGTATTAAACAATACAAAAACTATAAAATCCTCATTAGATTACATGACAACACAGGACCCAGTGCAGTCTATATATTCTGATTATTACCATGACATAATAAATATCTGAATGTAAAGTATAAAACAGGAGGGTGATTTACACAAGCTGTTTGTTGACAGAATCTTGAGATCTATTGATCACCAGCTAAAGGTCTACTGGCAGATCCCCATCTATCTTTTGGGCTCCCCTGAAATAAACATAAAGGAGCTGACAGGCTGTATAATTTTTGCTTTCATACTTCAATATGGTGTGAAATTTGAAAACCTTACCAGAAAGAAATGCTGATAAACTGAAAAGCCAAATCTTAGTAAGTAATTATGTTCTGAGAATTATCAGATTTTGGGCTGAAATTCTTACATATTTCTCCGTGCATTTCCAAGTAAACCAATACGACCATCAGGGAAGAAACTGCTCCCAATGCAGAAGATTATTGCGAGTTGTACGGCTCATGCAGAACTTTCACTCCTAGCAGTTGTCATAGAGACATTGCAACTCCCTCTGCAATGCTCTCACATCAGCTCCCTATTCCATCTATTCAGGCTCTATCCACGAAAAGCATATCAACCCTATATTTTAATTTCACACTATATTTTGCACATTGCAGAGCTGGCAATCTTGATGTCTTGTACACCCTATGTAATTTACTCGAATCAATCCTCTTTCCTTTTCCTCCTTCAGTGAAACAACCTATAATGAATTTGTCACTTTCATATTTAATATTTTATTTGTAGAATTAGTTGACACAGTATAAAAGTAGTACTGACCATGGTATAATGTACACGTGTCTTACTCACGCTCACATACTTAGCATGAGTAATTTGGGATGGACTAGGACTTGGAACATATTGAAATTTTACATTATTCCCTCTGCTGCACCAATTGTTTAAAGGTGGCCATACACAGAGAGATCCACTAGTAGCGGATCTCTAATCGGAATGGCAAGACAAATGTCGAGACACTTCACACACGATCCGAAAATCGTACAAATTGAGGATTCATACAATCGAATCTTTGCGTCTATGGCCAGCTAAACTGACTGTGAAGGGACAGTCATGTTGGTCAGGTTTAGGAAGTAACAATTATTTACAAAAGCAGCCCTATCAGTGAAAAACAGTTAACATGACCTATAGGTGACTTTTAGGGGGTTATTTATCAAAGGTCGAATGTTAGAGTTTTTTAGACCTCGAATGAACTCAGAAAAGGGAAAGCAAACTGATAAAGAAGAGAGGGGGAGAGGGAAAAATGTGGAAGCCCCCCCCCCCCCATAGAAATTAGGGAGAGTGGAATCCTAACTGTAATATAGTGTCTGAATCTTATTCCAACCAGCATTTCCAAATTGCTTTATATTTGAAATTCAGTGTTTGCATAGACAGCTTCTTCCAGAATCCCAGTGCCAAGAGATTGTAGACTTCTAGGTTATTAGAATTGCTTTATTTGTTTGGGAAATTATAAGTGTGTCTTTGCTCATTTAAAGATTGATGGTGTCTGGTGTCAACACTCTGTAGCCATAGTACATGTGGTAAGAACATGACCCCAGTGCTCCAGAGACCTGCAGCTGCAGAGCAAAGCACATACATTATGGTCAAAGCTATTTTGGGTTAAAATGGGCAGGAAATTGGTTTAGAAATCTTTTCGTTGTATACTTTTAGTACTGTAAGTCTATTGTCTAAACATGGCAGTTAAAAGGAAATTGTCATGGGAAACCATGTTTTTAGAAAAAGTGTTAGTTATAGTGTTGCTTCTGCACTGAAATCAATTTTTAAAAGAGCAAATGTTTATTTTTAATGTTGAAGTCTGACATGGGGCTAGACATATTGTCAACTTCCCAGGTGCCCCCAGTCATGACTTGTGCTCTGATGAACTTCATTCACTCTTTACCTCTGCACTGCAAGTTCCCAGGTGCCCCCAGTCATGTGACTTGTGCTCTGGTGAACTTCAGTCACTCTTTACTTCTGCACTGCAAGTTGGAGTGATATCACCCTTCTCCCTTACCCCCAGCAGCTGATTGGCAGAACAATGGGACAGTAACAGATAACAGCAACCTGGTAGCTATAAGAACAGCACTCAGTACTAAAAATCCATGTCCCACTGCTACTCCTTCAGTAACATTAGTAGGAGAAACAACAGCCTGCCAGAAAGCAGTTCCATCCTAAAGTGCTGGCTCTTCTGAAAGCACATGACAAGGCAAAATGACCTGAGATGCACCTACACACCAATATTAACTTAAAAAAATACACTTGCTGGTTCAGGTATAAATTTTACATGGTAGAGTGAATAATTTGCAATGTAAACACTGTAATTTGGAAATAAATTGTGTTTCTGAAGGATACTGACCTGACTCATGAAAGCACAGACACGGTCTAGGTCCAGGTCAATAGCAAGGCAATAGTGTAACGATTGGTATCCCAAAACCCAGAACAAACTCCAAGGTCCCGGTAACGTCTCACTGTTCTGCCTGAAACAGCCGCCTTTTATTTCAGGAGGACCCCCCAGCTAATCGGATGCCGCCAGGTCTTAATGTGAGAGGACCAATCGGGGGAGTTCTGGGCAACGGAACCGCACGTGGTACAGGAATGGAGGACAAGAAGCGTAGTCAAGGGACAGGACGGGTCAATAACAAGGATAAGACAATACGGTACCAAATCAGACAGAAGTGTAGTCGAGGTCACAGGCAAGGAGATCTGGACAGGTAGCGCGAATCAGTCAGGAACAGGTAAGAAGGTCAAACACAAGAATCACAGTAGAAACACCCCCAGGAACTCACAATAGCAGAACCTATATTGGGCAATGATTCAGTGCAGGGCAGGGGGCTTTATAGGCAGTCTAATGGCTTATGCTGATCACATGGGCCAGATAGATAACAGCTGATCAAAGCCCTGCCTTACTTGCAGTTACACATATAGCAATGGGAGTGAACCAAGGCAAGGCCTGTCTGCTCACATAGAGCAATTGTAAGTCAAACAACCCAGAAACACTAGCTCCCTGGTTCAACTCCAGGCAGGATATTACAAATAGTGAACATTTTGCTTGCCACCTGCCATGTTGTTGAGTAGTTAGGTAGTAATCCCTAATTTAACTGATAAGGTAGATGAGGATCTACCAGTAGACCTTTAGCTGGTGATCAGGAGATCTCAAGGAACTGTCAACAAACAGCTTGTCTATATCACCTTCATATTTCATGCTTTTCATTCATATATTATGTTAAGGTTACATAAGATTACATACAGTTTGTTAATTATAACAATATACAATTTCCCATCAATCAATATTTAAGTAATATTTTCCATTGAAAATGATGCGAACAATGTTTTTATGGTTGTCCTTGCATCAGAAAAGTATGGGCACTCCTGAGCTAGGGCTTCAAAGGATCAATTCTACCTCCCAGACAGTATATTGGTTGTTGGGTTCATGTGAAGCCACCATCTGGCAAAAAAATATCTGACTAGCATAGACGAAAGTTAGGAAGGGCTAACCCTAAGGCTGTGGGCACACAAGCTGATGTCTCTGGCTGTTTTCAGCCAGCATACTATTGCAGGCTGAGAGAAGCACATCTGCTCAATGCCCCTGCTCCATTGATTTGAATCCTCTGATATGAAGTTGTGGGGGACTGCTTCCTCTATCGTTACATCAGTGACCTGAGCCTTCAGTAATTGTGCTGGGCTGGACAGAAGAGATATACAAACTCTTTGATTCATGCCCCCTGCCCATACTGTCCAGCTTTATCTCAGGCTGTCAGGGGAGGCCTAGTAGGCATAAATTAGTGAAGCACGGAGCACTGTCGCTGGGGCTAAAAATCAAATTTTATTGTAGAATCCTTAAAAGCATGGAGCATATACGCTTGACGCGTTTCGTGGTTCTTACCACTTCCTCATAAGCATAATAGGCCTAGTAGGCACCCTAGGGGAGTAGTCGGGACCAAGGAGGAAGCTTAGGGGTTAAGGTCCAACAGCGCAGTACAGGCAAGGATCAGGCAGGAATCAAGATCAAAGTCTAGGCAAAGGTTTATATTGGCAGGCAAAAGGCAATACAAAGTCCAGGCAAGGTCAAAAGGTACAAGAAACAGGAACAAAATACACCCAAACGAGTCCTATAATTGGGCGCCATATTGGCGCTCAATATGCCTTTAAATAATTGAATTTGGCAACAAAACAGAGCAGGCGTGTGACAGTGCGCCGCAGCGTCGCGACGTCATTACGCCGGCGCCGCTACCCATGTGGCAGCCATGGGTGCCGCCATTGTGGGAGCGACGCCGGCATGAGAGGAAGCATTCGATAGTTCAAATCGTATGAATTTTTCGGACGCTCGAATGAAATATTACGATTTTTTTTGTGAAATCAAACGATCGGTATCCGATCATACCAATTCATTGAGAAATTGAATATTGAGCAAAATGATAGCCTAAAACTATTCGATAAGCATTCAATGGTCGAATGCTTATCGAATTTCGAATTTGGTCGAGCACATTTTCGGGAATAATAGTAAATTTGCCCCTAAGGGTCACTTAAAGAGCACTTGCACCTAGATTCTGGTAGCCCTAAGCATCTAGTCACACAGCAAAAATCAAGAGCAAGGGACAGAGCTTAATTACGACAGGCACAAGGCAACTCTGTCATAGGGCAAAATTTCAGTGCAGTTTTCTAGCTTTGGTCATTTAATGAAAAGAATGAGCAAAAAAAAAGGCAAAGAAATATCAATAAATGTATTCATTTCCCCCTTTGCAAATAAAATGAAAGGGGTGGTTCACCTTTTAGTATATTGTAGAAGGGCCAATTCTAAGAAACTTTTCAATTGGTCTTCATTATTTATTTTTCATAGTTTTTTAATGATTTGCAGTTTTATTCTTTTTCTTTGCAACTTTCAAATGGGGGTCACTGACACCATATAAAAACAAATGCTCTGTAAGGCTACAAATGTATTGTTATTGCCACTTTTTATTACTTATCATTCTATTCAGTCCCTCTCCTATTCATATTCCAGTCTCTTATTCAAATCAATGCAGGGTTGCTAGGGTAATGTGTACCATAGAAACCAAATTGCTGACACTGCAAACTAGAGAGCTGCTGAATAAAAAGCTAAATAACTATAAAACCACAAACAATAAAAAATCAAAACCAGATGCAAATTGTCTCAGAATATCACTCTCTACATTATGCTAAAAGTTAACTCAAAGGTGAACAACCCCTTGAAATTCTCTTGCTCATTTATGATAATACTGGAGTGTTTATTAGAGACATGTTTTAGGATTTAAGTAAATGAAATATAATTAAAAAGGGAAAAGGGCAGACGTTGGGCAAATACTTCGCTCTGATTCTTTAAAAATGTAAATTATAGATTGCATGGAGAAGTTCAGGAGAAGATGAGCTGCACTTTTCAACCAATAGATAATACTAAGAAGTGGTGACTTTAATTACTGCACATACACAGAGAAAATGATAAGAATAGCAATTCAAAAAAGACTAATGACTGATGAATTGAAAGCTAAGTTGTTTCTTCATTCAGTGAGATAGCTTTCTAATTGCTAGCGTTAGGAGATAGATCCCCATCTGGACTGATATCTACAGACGGTGGTATCATCTGCCTTTTGTGCTTTTATTCCCAAAGTGAATTCTATCCCACCCACCCCCCCAATTTAAATTGTAAATGAGAAATTTAGTAAAGTTGGCATTACTAAAAATTATTTTAAACATTCTATGCACACACACACATGTAAAACGTATAATTTGCATTAAACTGTTTTTGTTTACCACCCCATATTTAAATGTAAGCATAGATATAAAAACCTGGCAAAACTCAACATGGACACTAACCTATGGTAACCAATCAAATGTTTGCTTGCTATGGGTTACTGCCTAGATGCAAATTAGCCCAGTGTTTATAAATAAGTGCATCTCAATAAATTATCCATGACACTATACAGGAAACTATAGAAAGAAATACCATTAACAGTGTCGGACTGGACTGGACCCACATGTTCACATGACCATAGATCTATATCAGACGGGTCCTGCACCCGAATAATTCTTAAAAAGTCTAATGGGGGAATGTAATATTGGTCGCTAATGCAAAAATCGTGCACAATGCATTTGCAATACCAATGTGAACAATATTGCCTTTGGGATCACTGCCCCTCGTGTGACAGTAGGATAGCGATTGCAAATTTCATAGTTTGCGATAGTGCGCAGTTTATGTAATAAAACTTTGCAATCGCAAACCAATTTTTGCGAAAAAATATTTAACGAAACTCCAGAGCAGGTGCCCCTGCATTCTTCACACCTGTGACACCTGTATGCCATATTCTGACTGCCCTATCCTCCCTGTGTGTGCCATACTCTGCCTGCCCTATGTTCACTATGTGTATCATACACTGCCTGCCCTATGCTCCCTGTGTGTCATACACTGCCTGCCCTGTGCTCACTTTGTGTGCCATACTCTGCCTTCCCTATGCCCCCTGTGTGTCTCATATTCTGCCTGCACTTTGATTCCTGTGCGTGCCATATTCTGCCTGCACTATGATCCCTCTGCGTGCCATACTCTGCCTGCCCTATGTTCCCTGTGTGTGTCATATTCTGCTTAAATCATTTGATTAAAACTCTATGGGAGATGGCTTTTACATAATTCTGAGCATTCTGGATAACAGGTTTCTGATTTATCTCAATGTCAGTCAGACAGAGCTGTAAATGATTATAGGGCTGAAAGGAAATAATATTATATTGTGTACTTTTGATATATTGTGCATTTATCCTAATGTGCTAGTACTGTTAGGCTCATACTATATACATACAGTATTTCAGATGTGAGCTGCTTTACTATAACCTCTTGCAGCCTGAGATGAAAGACAACTGGGTTAATGCATTTCTTGAAACTGTTTTATTGCCCCCCCACTGCCCAAAAATGATTCTTTAGTATGTAGCAATGACACGCACTGAAAATCTTTTTGACTTTATGTGTGTTCCAAGGGATGGAGACAGTAATAATGATGTGACAATGGGCATACAACCCATTGTGACATCTGCTGGTTTTACAAACTGTGCTATGACCTTAGCAAAACACTGATGAGTCTTCAATGAGTAAGTTAAGCCTAACAAGATCATATCACTGCTCACACACACACACATCAAGGTGGGGGTCAGCTCACTGAAGAAGTGGTGCAACCCTAGGGAATAAGTTAACTTTTTTCTATTTCTACTTATTCAGGTCTCCTGAATGCAGCTGCCAATCATTGTTTGCCTTAGACATATATGGGCTGCCACAATACATTAATGTTCTACTATAAAGAAATGTTTTAATTCTGTTTCCATCTCTTGGTCCTGGACTGCTTCAGGCACTTGATTATATTATGCCTTATCACAATTGCAATTCAAATATATTTTCATCTGTGCTGCTGCCATAATCGGATTGCATTTAATGTATGTAGTTTCAGAATCATTTCGTTTCCATGTCAATTATTGATGATTTGGTTTCATGCTGTGCATTATTGTTTGTATGCAGCTCACCCTGATAACTTATCTGGACGTAGTGCCATTTTAGTCATCCGGGATATTTAAAGGGACCTGTCTGGGTAATAAATTGTAGTTTAAAAACTACTGCTGGATGCTATAATGGTTAAAGGTTTTGTGAATCTTGCATGAAACAAAACGCCACACGTTTCCTCATCTCTCTGTGGGGTTCCAAACTGGGGATAAACATTTATGTAATTCGGGCATGTCCAACCTTTGACTTTCTATTGTTGATCTATTGATGTCTGCATTAAACTATAACAAGGGCTTTATAAACAACACTGCTTTCTAACCATGCCATTATTCCCAGTGATGACTTCTGAGAAAAGCCATATATAAAATGACCAAGATATATAAAATGACCTACATGCTTCAACCAAGTAAGGTCTTGATGGGGCGAAAAAAATAAGAAAAATATTTAGACATGCCATTACAGCCTTTTTATGATTCAATAGCTGGAAGTGAAGTCACACCCGTTCCCTAGACATTGGAGCTGGTGCACACAAAAAGTTTAAAGTATAAATAGTAACTGTGAATGTTATTCTTTCTATTTAGTAATAGAAAGGCAGGCAATTTGGAGTGATTTTAAAAATCGCGCCGCTTCGTGTGAACACGCGCCGGCGTTTTTAAGCCTCGCCGGTGCCTAGCTATTCGGGGAGATTCGGGGGCGATCCGTCGCGGCGAGAAGTCACCAGGCAACGGATCGCCCCTGAATCTCCCCGTCTGGACTAAGCCTAAGGCTTGGGTTTGCACACTTAAAAGAAAATAGAGAAAACAGTCAGGTGGTAAAAAGGCTCTACAAGGAAGCAGATACTTTTGCCTGAAAATGAGAATTGGCCCGATGTTTTGGCATGTAGCCTTTATCAAGGGAACTACCTCTTCCTTGTTCCTCTTGGTTACAACTTGGTGTATGTGCTATTATTGATTTTGCTTTTGTTTCCGTGGTATACATGGACTGTGTGTAATCTTTTTGCTGCACTATTAAATATACTACTTTTTAGATTTTTTACCACCTGTTAAAGGTAGGGTTGCCACCTGAACAGTATTTTACCAGCCCGGCCCGTAAAAATGATGGTTGATCACAATATTATTAATAGGGAAAAAAGATATGTATATAGGAAGGACAGTATTTTTCTCCAGAAAAGGTGGCAACCCTAGTTAACGGGATATTGTCAGGGGAAAAATTTTTTTCTTCAAAACACATCAGTTAATAGTGCTGCTCCAGCAGAATTCTGCACTGAAATCCATTTCTCAAAAGAGCAAACAGATTTTTTTATATGCAATTTTGAAATCTGACATGGGGCTGGACATATTGTCACTTTCCCAAATTCTCTCCTGTAGGCTGCCAGTCCATATAGCGGTTACCAAAAAGCCAATCAGAGCTCTTATTTGACATCCACATGGACTTTTTCATGCTTGTGTTGCTCTCCAACTCTTTTTTAAATTTAAATGTGGCTCACGAGCAAAAAAAGTTGGGCACCCCTGGCTTAGGGTGAACAATTCCCACTTACGATACTAAAGCTGGCCATAGAAGCAAAGATCTACCTACAATATCAGACGTCCCCATCTCCTGACCTGCCACTAACCATTCAGATCAAATAAAGTAGTAAAATAACAGATCAGCAGATGTTCTGCCCTGACAGCGATCGTACCATAATATATGATCATCAGCCGACAGAAATCTTAGAACCGGTCCGATTGACTGAACGACCGATCGCCTTGGCAAGACAAATGTCGGGACACTCCGCACACAGTTATAAAATTGCACAAATCCTTGATTCGTACGATCGTATCTTTGCGTCTATGACCAGCTTTAGATTGGACAGAATCGCCAGGCACTCACAGATCCCACAAACAGGCTTGTAAAAGAACTAAGAACTTTATTTAGGCCACAAAGACCGATAATTACATAATGCTAATGGGCACTTAATACTATATACTTAAACCCTGATATATTTGGTATACCGATATGTGTCTTTGTATAGCCTATGATTAAGTGCCCATGAAACGCATAAGGCTATGTAATTATCTATCTATTGTGGCCTAAATAAAGTTCTCAGTTTTTTTACAAGCCTGCGTGTGGGATCTATGAGTGCCTGCTGTTTTTCTCCTTTGGTTGGATACCTCCACCTTGAGCATGAGCACCCAGACCCCACATATTACTGATGATAGAATAATAATTTAAAAAGAAACTTTTTGGGTTTTTACATTGGGATTATCTTTCTAAATTTGAGATTGGACAGACCCATACTTCCTGAGACTATCATAAAACAGACAATATCATTGCACTCAGGGTCAGGGTTTTCCATTGGGATACTTTTTGGGCCCTGCCCCTTGCCAAATAACCCAGACAAAATTAAAAACGGCCATGTGTTTCACTGTAGAATGCTATGCCATTGTTATTTTTTTCTGCTGAAGGTGCAGTCTAATTGACAGTAAGCTTAGTAAGTAGTGCAGCAGAAGTGCTAGTAGTTGGCAGTGGAGTGGGAGACCAGTGGGTGGGTGGTGGACTCCTAAGTCACGTACCCCAGTCCGACTCTGGTCCCATAACAGTCCCACAGCTTTGACCACAGGACTTTGGCATAACATATACATCACCCACCTGTATATAATAATCACTAGCGCAAAGGCAGCCTAGGAGCCCATCCCCAAATACATCTTCAGAATTCAACAAAACACAAAGCACGGATGCCAGTTTGGACAGCCCATTGGCTGGGTGAAAGTGATAAACTAAGTCCTGCAATTCTGTGTTCATTTGTGCTCTGCAACTTGCTCTTTGCCCTTTGTAAAAGATCCCTTTCATTGTTCAGTTTGATGATTTCATTTTTATTTTCAGCATCAGGATTACAGGCTGCTCATAGGTTCAGTATGGCATAACTGTATTGTCATTGATAAGCATAAGAAATAGAATTATAGATAGGCAGCTATGGTGTAGTTCCTGGAAATGATGATAAAAATTGTGTTGGGATTTAGGGTTTTCTAATATAAGCAGAGCTATTAGAGAGCCACCTGAAGCAAGGATAACAGTAAGAGTGATTCATGAGGGAGCCACTGGCTAGCACACAGGGCCTTTTAAGTGTTGCAGAGATGTGCCATTCAACCAGCAGAGCCATGGATATTCCTCACAAAAGCGACTTCTTTAACACCACTCATATATGCAGCCGTTATGTAACACAGGAACCACAAGCAGGAAGAAGTGGATTTTGTATTCTCTTTCAGCAAGTGAAGAGCTACAAGCCATTCTTATGACTACAAATATTGCTTACTTTTTTATTCTCTTACTGCTTTTTACTATCGTCTTAGAAGCTTTCTTGTGACTCTCAAAACTCATTAAAAAAAACCTTCCTAATCTCATCGGGAAGTGGTGATAATAAATCCCTTATCTTATTACCAGCTACGGCGTGTATATATTCGGCAAAAAACAAGATAGAAATGAAATAAGATAGCGGGTAATGAAGTGAAACAAATTCGTGATTCATTGTTCTACATTACGGAAAACATTCCCGAAAAACTCAAAGCAGGGATTTCTCCAACCTACGGTCATTTATATTCCACGGGTACACAATAAAATCAGAGTATGCACAGCACGCTTTCAAGATTAGGTAAAGAAAATAGCCCCAGAGGCAGAATATATATATATATATATATATATATATATATAGTATCTCAAGTCTTACCATATTTTATATCTATTATATCCACTGATATGATAAAAACAAACATGTTATACAGATTGCATAGCTGCCATATCTTTTTCTGAGTTTATTTAGATCTTCAGGTACTGCAATGTCTGCTCCATCTGCTGAGTTTTCAACTGCCTCTGGACCGTGGGTGTCCACAGAAAATTTTCCAGGTGGGTGGCAAGTAAGCTAATATCACATAGGCTAGCATCCCACTGAAGATGAACCTATTCATGGCAATTCAGAAGATGACCTGATTAAGGCTTGCCTTGGAGTGGGAAGTATTAAAAAAAACATTATGTGTTGTTGGGAATTAAATTTACAAACATTTTCTTGGAACTAGCAGGAGAAGTCAAGGTGGGGCAACTGCTACACCCATGCGCTGGATGGGAGTCGGACTATTCATCAGGAGCAAGCCTCAGGCTAAGGTCAGACGGGGAGATTCGGGGGCATTTTATCGCCAGGCAATTTGGAGCAATTTTAAAAAGCGCGCCGCTCCGTGTGGATACGCGCCGGCGTTTTCAAGCAACGCCGGTGCGCTTAGTGAAGTGGCTATTCGGGGAGGTTCGGGGGCTACAAGTCGCGGCGAGAAGTCGCCAGGCGATAAAATGCCCCCGAATCTCCCCGTCTGGCCTTAGCCTCACCCACCCCAGATCCCGCCCACACCACAGTTAAAAGACCACACAGACATCAGCGCTAAAAAAGGTAACCCCACACACACAAACAAGTTAGAAAAAGCTAATGATGGTCAGGGGCCCCTTATAAGTTTAATAAAAAACGGTTGCGCCTGGGCCCCCCCCCTTTGATCAGAGCCACCTACAAGTTAAAAAAAATAATTGCCGATCAAGGCCCCCCTATAAGTTATAAAAAAAATAAATAACTGGCCCCCCTTGCAAGTAAAAAAAAAATGGGGCCCCAGAGAATAATCTTTAAAAAAACATTGGCAGGGGCCTATAGAATATTAAATGAATACATTGGTGGCCAGGAGATTAAATGGTTTCAGGACTTCAACTTTGCTTTCCTTTCATGACTTTGGGTCTTCTTGCCACTTCAGGACTTCAATTTCAGTTGTTTTCGTGATTTCGGGTCTTTTTGCAGAATCGGGACTTCAGCTGTTTCAGGGCCTCAGGAAAGGAGAGGCAATGCAGCTTGGCTTCAGTGCTGTCAAGGGGAGCCCGGCTATTAGGAAAAGTGCAGCACAGCTGAGCCTCCCTTCAGGCCCGGGCCCAGTATAGCAGTACCCCCTGTGCCCCCTGATGGTGACTCTGGATAAATATACCCCATAGTATCATATTATTGTGTGATAATGTATCAATCAACCACCACAATTCATTAAAACCTATGCTTTAACTCACATTGGGGTGGGCAATATTGGGCTGATCCAATGGTGGGTCCTAGGGTTGGATCATAATGATGGGTAAAGGGACGGTCGGATCTTGGGAACGCACAAATGAACAGATGCGGTCCGCAATCCGGCAGGATTTTTAGTTCTGTCTGATCGACATCTGGCCGACTTTCATCCAGATATAGATCGGGAAAGCCCAATGGAGGCCGCCATACATGGGCCAATAAGCTGCCGACTCGGTCTGTTAGCAGCTTTTATTGGCCCATGTATGGCCAGCTTTAGTAAGCTAGGGAGTGGTCTCCTTGTATAGGGTAAAAGGGCAGAAAACTGCCTAGGCATGTCTGTGGTTCACCTTTAAAGGAAAACTATACCCCCCGAACAATGTTGGTCTCTATAAAAAGATATTGCATAAAACAACTCATATGTAAAACCCTACTTCATGTAAATAAACCATTTTCATAATAATATATTTGATATAAACTCTGTTGCTCAAATATTCATCTTTGGGGTATAGTTTTCCTTTACGTTAACTCTAAATATGTTATAGAATGGCTAATTATTAGCAAGATTTCAATTGGTCTACATTCTTTATTTATTATAGCTTTTAAATAATTTGCCTTCTTCTTCGAACTCTTTCCAGCTTTCAAATGGGGGTCACTGACCCCACCTAAAAAAATGCTTTGTAAAACCACAAATGTTATTGCTACTTTGCTTCATCTTTCTACTCAGACCTCTCCTATTCATATTCCAGTCTCTTATTCCAATATGTGCATGGTTGCTAAGGTAATTTTTACAATAGCAATTGGATGGCTGAAAACGGCGAACCGCAGAGCTGCTGAATAAAAAGCTAAATGACTCAAAAATCTAAAATAATAAAAAATGAAAACCAATTGCAAATTGTCTCAGAATATCACTCTCTACATCCTACTAAAAGTTAACTCTTTGGCAAACAAACCCTATAAGTAAGAGAATTTGAGTGGCTGTATAGCAGAATAGCCTTTGTTTTAGGGTACAACTACGCGGGCATTTTCGGCGCGACCCGATGAGCTGCGGCAAAACGCCTGCGACAAATCAGATGCGATGGAAATAAGTTAAGAAATACAAATGTCAGACAAAGTTGCAGTGTTCACCCGACATGACTGTGGGATGCAGACGCAGGCGTTTGGTGGCAGGGCGTCGGATCACGCTGAAAACATCTGTGTAGTTTTACCCTTACATAAAAATGGTCTTAAAGAGGAAACTGCGTCCTGGATATGACATGAGAATGAAATGGCAGCTGTATGGCCTACTCACAGCAAGGCACATGTATACAATCATTACAAAACCTTAATTGTTATTATTGTGCCGTTACTGTACTGCCGTTGCTCTATTACTGTAGCACGAGAACCCCCCTGGGAGTCACATCTCAGGCCTGCACCACATTAGAGCAGCGTGAGTGACAGAGCAGGAGATGTCGCCTTCTGTGCCCGAGCTAACAAGAAATTACGCTTAATAGCTGCATACGCTGCAGGAGAACATCAAAGCTGCTCGCAAATTCTGCTCTGGTCCCATGTACTTTTAGGTTCTTTGCTCCAGTTACCATAGTTACCGAATGCCAAGACACTATCATCTTAATACTCCAATTTAGTTTTATAAGTAGCTAAAAAAAAATACACCAAAGGGCTGGTTAAAAAAAATACTAGAGAAACCTACGTGATCCTATAATTAAAAATAGAACCCATCCCTAACTACAGCCCTGTAGAATCACAAGTCACAGTGAGAATGTCAGTAGGGTGCTGCTGAGAGATGTAGTTGAACAGCCTATGACGGTGGCCCATTTTAGTACAGGAAGAAGAATCAGTTATGGGTCACTGACAGAAATAGCCTGGGCAAGACAGGCACACGGAGTCATTATAGTCATGACTCAAAATGAATACAGTTATGGGACCTGTTATCCAGAATGCTCGGGACCTGGGGTTTTCCGGATAATGGATCTTTCTGTAATTTGAATCTTTGTGCCTTAAAGTGATACTGACACTTAAAAAAACTATTTTTTAAAATATGAACGTTACCTATAGGTTATGCTAATAGGTTTTTTGCTGAGAAGTTTGTTTTTGTAAGTAATCATTAGTTCATTAAGTTCCTAAACCTGACTTTCCCATCTCAGCCTGTCAGTTATAGTTTTCCTTTAAAGTTTCTAATACTAACGGACTCCTGCTGCACAAATATGGCAGCCCCCTCAAAGGCAACCCTATACCTACCCATATTCGTGCTTTTCTGCCTCCCCTTGTAAAGCATCACCTGAGGCAGTGTCCCCACTTTGTTTCATGCCTAAAGCTTTACTGTTTCACCTGAATGTCAGAACTTCTGCCAATATTTTATATCACCCAAGACATGACATAACCAGGTGGGATCAACTGCATGGAATAAAGTAAACCCTCACCCTCCATCTTTAACCAAGGATAGGAAGTGGCCAACCCTGCTGTGCAACTCTGCAGATAGACGGCTAATATGGGGGGCTCCAAGATGTGGCATGTGACCTCTGATGGGTTTGGGAAGAGGGCGGGGGGTTCTTTGTAAAGGGGTTATTAATTAATAACAATAGGTGGGAGTTTCATTCTCCTTTAAAGGGCAAGGAAAGTGTAAAATAAAACAAATGATTTATGCTTTCAACTGTAACTTTGTTATACATCTTTGGCTGACACTAGCACTGCACATGCTCAGTGTGGTCTGTGCTGCTTAGGGATCGTCATAAATGATCAAAAAACAAAGCTGTTTATAAGTGATTGTTTCCCTGCCAGAAGTTAGGGACCGTCTGACAATTCCTATCCACAGCTCTAAATGAAGGGAGAATTTCACTGCATACAGTCGTTTCTTATAAAACCAGTACACATTTTTAAATTAAAGTATATTGGAGATAGATATTTTTCATTAAAGAAAGTGAAAATGGGATTTTATTTATTTGCCTTTCCTTGCCCTTTAAAGTGTCAATAAGTTCTCGTATAAAACGATTTTACACTTGGCTACTATTGAACCAAATTAGCCATCATCTGACATGGCCTTAAATGGGACTAATATATATATTAATTATATTGACAGAAAGTTAGAGGTAAGTATTTTTCCAGAAGCGTTCTTTGGGGAATGTAGACTGCTTTGATTGGCAGCAGCAGTTTCAAGAAAACGTTTGGTTTTTGTTTTAAGCATCAAAAATGGTTATTGGTTCATTGTATTATGTATCGTACTTAAAGGGACTTCTCAGGACCTCTCTAACAAATGTTTTGTTGGAGAAAATACTATAAAATGGCTAGAAGTGGGCCAAGTAGTAATGCTGCCCAAGGCAAAACTGAATGGTCCAGTGCTCTGCCACCTCCCCCTGCCAGTTTGTACCTGCAACCAATTCACCCCCCAACGTCATCACTACCCACCACACTCACTACATTGTTTTTTTTTTGTTTTTGTGTCCACCAAAGCAGCGCACCCCCACTGCACCCTAACGATGTGCCTATTCCTACTTCGTATCCTTAAAATGACTAAACATGAACTTGTGCCAACAGTGATTCACACTTTTCTTGCACAGGGCATTTTCCATCACCTTATTCATAAGTCACCAATGCAACTCAATAGAGAATTGCTAAATAAGTGGCATCACAAATATACACAGGGTTTCACACTGTATAGATAAGACATAATTGACATAAGACATAAAATAACTTGGGGTTTAGATTTGTTGCAGCAGCGACAGTGGAATAATGCAGTAAATGCCTGTAAGTTGCCAGTCTTAGGTGAGCAATGAGGAATGGGTTCATAGAGAAAGCTTAGCAGGGAGCTCAGCAGGAGCTGGGTCTATTTCCCAGTATCCCTGCTGTTGGCAATTGCAGCAGATGAATTTAGAAACACAAATGAGACTCCAGTCTGTAGTGTGAGGTGAAAGATGAAAAAGGGGGCAATGACAGTCACAGGGGACATTGAGCTGGGAAATTGAACGTATTCCTCTGTGATGGTTAGGAGTGCAAGGGTTAAACATACAGTTACTGTACTGAACCTCACTCCCTTCCCATCAATTATTTCTTTACTGATACACTTGCTGCCTAGTCTTGCTGGTACATCGTTATTTGGGGTTTCCATTTGTATTTAGGAGAGGTGATTGTGATATGGTTTTTATTAAGGGTCTGTCCCATTCAGTCATTGGGATTACAGAGAAGCTATATAGAAGGAGTGGTGTCTGCACTACAACTCCCAGCATCCTCCCAAGCTGCAGAAGGTGAAGAACATCCCTGCAGAAGTTGTGTCTAAGCCTTATGCTGTTGTACAATAAAGTCTGGACTGATGGAGAGACTCTGACACCCAAGGACTGACCAGGGCACTGGCCAATATCCACACTGGTAAGAAATACTTAAGTTTCAGTTCAGGTAACTTTGACAATGGCACAAAATTCACAGTATATATATTTAGATATGCAAACTCTTACCTAACGGCAGTGAATGGCAGTCAAACAGAGAAGAGCAGAGTCAGGAGGAAGGATAGAGGCAACATAACCAGCAGAAAGTGGTTTCATTCACAGGCAAGGAGTTTGGCAGGTAGGGAGGCAGCAGAGGCAGTGGCAGTCCCTCGGGAGCTGAGTGTCTGGGGGGCTGCTGTGAGCATTGCAGTACTGCTGCTAGTGGGACTGATGCTGCTAGTGGGACTGATGCTGCTGCTAGTGGGACTGATGCTGCTAGTGGGACTGATGCTGCTAGTGGGACTGATGCTGCTGCTGCCTGCACCGTGCGCTTGTCTTCTGCAGCCCAGCGCCGCCTCCGCTTCCTCCTCCGCCTCTGCAAGTCTCTGCTCCTCGTCTCTCTGCTGCTCGTCTCTGCTCAGGAACCTGCTGCTGCCGCTACTGCAACTCGCAAGTGGCACCACCAACTGCCAGGGAAATCTCCCTTGCTCCCTCCTTCTGCTTCCCGTGGGGATGTAGTTGGGATCTGGGGGCGGCACATCCAGACACAGCCTCTAGAAGCAGCAGCAGGGAGGGCGACTTAGACTCTCGCCCCCAGTTGCGACTCTTCTTACAGGAGGGGGCACCGTGTGTGGGAAGGGGCTGGGGACTGGCTGTGCAAGCGACAATATGGATCAGGTAACGACTCCTGGTGTAGTAGTTCCATGATTAACCCTGTGAGTGGCACTGCAGAGATGTGGCCCAGGAATGTGGCCCCTACTAGCCTGGCCTTGTATTCAATGCACAGGTCCCACAGGGGCAGCTCACTGGGGACTGAGAGAGAGGAGACGTTGCAGCAGCCCATTCAATGATTTGTTCATTAGCTAATTAATGATGGCACCCAGCATTGGGACATACACACATCACATACTGTCTATCACAGCAATTGGGAGCCAGTGGGCCCTGGGGCCCCCTTCTTTGTTTTCCCTGACATTTGTAGCCCAGGTTTCACTAGTTACCAACCACCTAATTCTCTCTCACCCTCCTCTTTTTCATGATGTCACTTATCTGGGTCATTAGATAATGGGCTCTGGTCTTGCTCTGTATTTAATGGAGCTGTTCACAATGTTCCCTGTAAGGCAGGGTCCCCAACCTTTATTTGCTCGTGAGCCACATTTAAATTTAAAAAAGAGTTGGAGAGC
>CM044431.1:201158871-201173794 GCA_024363595.1 Xenopus borealis | reverse complement strand
ATCGAATATCCGATCATTCGATCTATTCGATAATTCGTTATTTGATGATCGAAGAGGCCAAATTTGTATATTCAAATATCCGAAAAAATTATACGATCGTAATTCGATCATATTCAATCGAACTTCGATTCACTCACGTGAATTTTGTAAATTTGCACCTAAATATATATATTTTTAGTTTTTACTAACTGCCAATATAATGAATTTTATAACAGCCGCACCATCTGCAGTACAGATATGCCTTTAAAAGGAAAACTGAGACATGTTCTGATGTTGGGAAGATGGGGGCTTCTGATCTCTTTGCTGAGCAGAGCAACATTAGAACACGTCTCTGGTTTCCTTCTGAAGGAATATTTTTTTCACAGTACAGTTACAGGAACTGACCAGCAGGTGGCGTTTTACATGCGTACATTTGTGCCACTTGCACACTTTGCATAATGAATTTTGTCACTGGAATGAATTTATTTTGTTTGTATCCAAAAATATCTCCAACCACATTGTTTTGTTTGTGGGAAAATAAGACGCCTATTTTTTAAATAACCTAAAAAAAAAACACGTTACCTTATTAAAAAATCTAAATAATAATAAAAACCTGAATACGACTAATTGGCATAATTTTTAATGGGTCAACAAATTTACATATTTAGATATTGCCTAGGACGGCTCCAATCGACTTCTCCAGATCGCGCAACATTTGAGGGTTTTTTTCCTTTTTTTTTCCTGCTTAATAAACATGTTTTTGAAAACATTATGTAATTGCTGCAATGGCTCCAATATGTTCCCAGACACAAGATGAAAGAATATTACTAGTTGTGGCTTGTAGTTTGATTTATTGCAGAGAATAGGAGATCCCTTTACACTACTTGATTTTAGGCTGATGACAAGCTCACGCTGAGTCATATCTGTGTTCTTTCCTTCTTCTCTTATTGTTAAATCCTAATGAAGCCGCTGAATTGGGAGCCAAAAGGAACAGCACAAAATGTAACAGAGGGAAAGTTTACAAAGCAAAGTCAAAGCAAACTTGACAAGTGAAAAGGTTAAAGGATGGAAGAAGAAAGAAAGAGGCAGGTGAGGAGGAAGAGAAAACCAAGGCTAAGGCAGAGATTGTTTTGTTCTAAAGGAATAATATTTATTTCAAATCCAAATTCTCAATATTTGAACTAAAGCATAGATGTAAAATTTTTTAAAAGATCCAATGGTTACTCGAAAACAATCATTTAAATGCCTGATGTGTCCATCAACTAAAAAGACCATTTCAGGAGATATTGCCAGCAAAACTGAAGGGTCGCAGCTTGGCCCTGCAAACATAGGTAAATTGCATGGGGGGCGATAATGATTTTCTAACCTGGCCGATCAATTTTGACCTGACAGACATTGGACGAAAAATCGTAAGATGCACGATTGTTTGAATCTGTCCTTCAGCAAAGAAAAATCTTTGCGTCTATGGGGAGCTTTACAGAGGATTTGATGAACATACTTGGATTTTATATCAAATGGCGCAGTGTGCAGCAAAGGAACCCTGTTCGCAGTGATGCAGAAGGGTGTGTTGTGTTGCACTTTGCTGAGCTAAACACAAACTATGGGCAGGGGCTCACTCAGCGTCTGCCCCTTCATCCACAATATTCACGCATGGGGTTGACATGTCCTTTAAAGGGCAATTATTCATTAAAAATAATGGCTGAACCAATTTTATAAAATATATTAACACTGGCTTAAGGCATCATCAGCAAATCTAATCATACTGTTCAGTTGCACCCAAACACACTTCTGTATTGTTGCACCACGTCCCATTATGTCCATTCTTTCTCTTCTGTTGCCTCGTGTCCACATGTGCCAAGTGATGTTGGAGAACCTGGAGCAATGTCTCCCCTTAGTGTGATTCCAGTTCCAAGGTTCCTACAGCAAGTTGCTTTAGTAAGTACAGGAGGCTTGTACAAAATATCACAATGAGCTCCACAGTAACACAATCCTGACTATCGTCATATTATAAACCTGGGTGCATTTATATCACTGTGTTGCAATGTATTGCAGAGGAATATTTCTCTCTGTGATGTGAAATGGTGTTATCCACTGTGTAAAACTAAATGCCCCAGTAACAATAAAGAAAATGGAACAGGATTTTTTCCAACACTAAAATGCCATTAAAGGGATAATGTCATGGGAAAACACATCAGTTGCATCAGTTAATAGTGCTGCTCCAGTAGCCTTCTGCACTGAAATCCATTTCTCAAAAGAGCAAACAGATTATTTTATATTCAATTTTGAAATCTGACATGGGGCTAGCCATTTTGTCAATGTCCCAGCTGTCCCTGGTCATGTGACTTAAGAGGGAACTGCTTTCTGGCAGGCTGTTGTTTTTCCTTCTCAATGTAACTGAATAGTACGCAGTGGGACATGGGTTTTTACTACTGAGTGTTGTTCTTAGATCTACCAGGCAGCTGTTGTCTTGTGTTAGGGAGCTGTTATCTGGTTACCTTCTCATTGTTCTGTTGTTAAGCTGCTGGGTGGGGGAAAGGGAGGGGGTGATATCACTCCAACTTGCAGTACAGCAGTAAAGAGTGATTGAAGTTTATCAGAGCACAAGTCACATGACTTGGGGCATCTTGGAAATTGACAATATGTCTTCCCTTTTAATACAGCTCAAGACCTTATTTGTCCTTGATGCTGCTGACTGGCATTGATTGCTACAGCCAAGTTTATCATCTACAAGGACTACAAGGTCCTTTTCTATTATAGATTTGCCTAGTGATTCTACTTTAAGTGCTTTCTCAAAAAGGTTCTTTTAGCCCAGTTTAGGGGCAGTGCATGAATGTGTATGGCTTAAGGCTTATACAACACAGAGCACATTAGAGCATTTTTAGGTGCAAAAGCTCCAGTTTTACACATTTTGATTTAATAACCAGCCACACTCATAGTACCAGTGCTGTAACAAACCAGACAAAAAGAAGTGAATTAGGTTCCAAAAACAACATTTCCATTGATCTGTTGCTGATTCTGCTGATCTGAAGCACAGTCATGATTGCACAGCCCCACAAATTGTTTCTTCTGCTCTGAACCATCACAAATAAGATGGATTTCTAAAATACAAAATACAGGTGTGGGATCCGTTATCCGGAAACCTTTTATCCAGAAAGCTCCATATTATGGAAAGGCCATCTCTTATAGACTTTTATCCAAATAATCCAATTTTTTTAAAATAATTTCCTTTTTCTCTGTAATAATAAAACAGTAGCTTGTACTTGATCCAAACTAAGACATAATTAATCCTTATTGGAAGCAAAACACTATTGGGTTTAATTCATGTTTAAGTGATTATCTAGTAGACTAATTATGGAAAGAACCGGTATTAGGAAAACCCCAGACATGTTAGTATTTATGGCAGTGAGTCACGTGACCCATTTACTGTATATTACAATGGGACAAGGGCAACAGGCCAGGTAATGGACATAATGTTGCACCCGCAGCCTAGAAGCAGATTTATTATATATCTTTGGTTTGTCGTGGCTGCTAATCTTTTTCATGAATTACAAAGCCCTTTATTGTTCTTCATTTCACTCCAGCTCCTCTGCGAGTCACTGCTTGTTCACTTCACCCAGCGCTGCTGTTTCCCACCTTAAACCTGGGGTTTTCTGGATAATGGATCTTTCCTTAATTTGTATCTTCATACCTTAAGTCTACTAGAAAATCATGTAAACATTAATTAACCCAATAGGCTGGTTTTGCCTCCAATACGGATTAATTATATCTTAGTTTGGATCAAGTACAAGCTACTGTTTTATTGTTACAGATCCCATATCTGTACTTTGCACACTGCTTCCATTTTATAAAGAACCCCTTATATCTTATTTTATAGCTTTTTTACTCAAACACAGCCCTGCAAACTTTCTGGTTAACTGGTTTCTGAATAATGGATCCCATACCTATCTTTGAAAAAAAAAAAGATCAGACTTTAAAAATTATTTTACCACTAATGTAAATGATTGACATGGAGAATATTGTTAGCGACACAAAATCTAAATCCATCGTACAAATGACTTGTCACGGTGCTGAAGCCAAGGTGGAATTGATTGTGCCACTCAGCAAGCGCTGGATGAACTGGAGGATATAACAGTGTTGTGATTCACAGATGAGAGTGCATTTGTTATAATAACACTACTAATAACACATCACCATGGCAATACAAACACAAGTGAGTAATAATATCTATGTAAAACCCTGCTGGCAGCAAAGCCATGAAAGAGAAGGACGGAAGGTTCGTCTGTGACTCATGTTTGTCATAATCCTTTCCTATTTGGATTCACTGAAACCTCAGTATTTCACCACCATAACCAGCAATTGTTATGGCTGCATTTGTTTCATTATATGAAGTGACCTTCACCTTGGCATTTACATCCCTCCACTGATTTTATTTAGAGAATAAAGGGAAAATTCATCAGCATCCCGGGGGTCAGGGGAGGTTGGGAGGTGTCGGCGTCCAATTTGAGGCGTTAATTCATCGCTAGGCTCGTGGCCAAGTTCAGGACTGGCCGTGGCCTGGCAGTTGTGCTTTACTTTATTGTGTTGCAAATTGATTGAGTGGCTGGTTCTAACCAGTATTAGGTAGTTTCATTTGGCTAGGTTCATTATTTTCAGGAAGGTAGTTTTGTCCTTTATATAGGACATTACTTTGCCCCAGTATTTATTAAAATTAGAGCACGCCCACAACATGTGGTTGTAGTTAGCACCCTATTCATGGCATTTAGGGCAGCTGGATGTAGCGGTTAGTGTCCCTGCATATGGATAAACTGCAGTGGTGTGAGATGGAGGTGATGACATGGGGCAGCTGGGAAACTGACAATATGTCTAGCCCCATGTCAGATTTCAAAATGAAATATAAAAAAATTTGGTCTTTTGAGAAATGGATTTCAGTGCAGAATTCTGCTGAAGCAGCACTATTAACTGATATGTTTTGGGGGGAAAAAATGACAGTATCCCTTTAAGTAGGAGAAAAATCAGCCTGCCAGAAAGTGCTGGCACACCAGAGTCTATGAAATGATTTATTCAATTACAGGGATTAACCTACATAAAAAACCAGATCAAGCCCTGTTGGGAAACAAGATCCCAAACATAAATAAACATACGAGAAAATTAATTGATTATATCTTTATAGCGGCTAAATTAACAATAGCTAAATCTTGGAATTCACCTTTACTCCCAATCCAACAACTCAAAAATAAGATAAATTGGATCCTTGTGAATGAGAAACTAACAAGTATTCTACAAGACAGACAAATGCAATTTCAAACAATCTGGGACCCCTGGATTCAATACACCACCCCATCTGACACTGGCCGTGTCCTTCTCTCCAACTGAATCAATAGACAATAACAATGTACTAGGGAGAAAGAAGGAGAAACTATACCTAAAACCATAACTATCAAATAAATCGAAAAATACAAATAAAATATCTTCCCTGATCACTGGAGATAAGCAAAAGGAGGCACCAGTTTAAGTTTAATTTATGTTTATCTTTTTCTGCAATGTAATAGCGTTCAAGCACAGTTAACCCGGAAATAAAAGTTTATAAGAATTACTGTAAAATTTAAATGATAATTCTGATCAAAATCTTAACAATGCAATACTACGAAACATATTTTCAAGAATCCACAACGCTCTAAAGATAATTATTACAAAATGTATCTTTATTGAAAGTATGTTTATGCATGCACTTTTATAACTCGAAAACAACCATCTGTAACCTATTACTTTGTACCGAAATATTTTTAATAAAATGTTTAAAACGGAAAAAAAAAAAAAAAAAGTGCTGGCACAAGTTACATGACTAGGGGCAACTGGGACATGTAATGTAATGTCTTTATTTTGTAGGTAATTCTGTATGTGCTTTGTATAAACACATTTATTTTATAGTGTTGCAAAATATGCCGGCTTTCTAAAAATACGTTATTAATAATAAGGTATAGTTTTACTTCTAACTCAGTCCCTCCAGATTACTGGCCCATATGTGTGGTCTATATAGTCCCACTTCATCAGCGTTGGACTGGGGGGTCCCCACCGCCAACCTCTTTTCCCCTACCAGAGCATACCTTCCTTTCTCTTCATGAAGTCAGAGCAGGGTACATAGCGATTTTTACTCCTTTTTTCTGAGCACGTCTAGTACCTATGATGTCACTTCCGGTTTACAATGACTGCACTTCCTGATTCTTGATGGTCAGTGGGTTGCGAAAAAGGTATTTGTAGGTCTGGTCACTGGTCCAAGCGGGTAAGAATGAAGGTTGCGGGTACGGGTCCAAAAAAATGGACCAGCACAGGACTCTACAGTAGAGTTCACTGGTTTTTTTTCCCAGGGTCCTGACAGCCCAGCCTGACCTTGCACCATTTACTACGATAGCTGGCCTGGGGCCACACAATTGGATCATCCCTAATTGGCTCAGTTTGCGGTCGATCATGTAAAGATCTTACAGTGTATGACCAGCTTTTTTAAATCTAAAACATTAAGCAACTGAGACACAGGCACAGGCCTATGTGGGAGCCACTATCCAGGGCAGGTACTACCTTGTTATGCACTCAACAGAGGGGAAGTTGTATCCGCTGTCATTATAATTTTACCCCACCTGTGTTCGTGAATCCACCTTTTTAGATTTTTAACATCTGATCTAACCATTCTAAACTTCAAAGCCATATTTATTACTGGAATTTTTCAAAACACATTAAAGAGTTGCTAAAGGCCCAACCTTACAACATAATCACCTAACAGGAACATTGCATTTTGATCTCTTAATAAAAGTAATTTATCTTTAGAAATTCCTCTTGGCTGCTATTTTTGTAAAAAAAGAACTCACTTTAGTAATAATAGAGAAGTACATTTAGCTCTGGATTAATATTGTCTTGTTGTCATAACTACCTGTGTATACAGTGGGGCGGCTTTACTTATCAGGGCACAACTAATGAGCATTCAGTCCTCACCCAGCCTGAAATGAAATATTTCTTTTGTTATTAACAACACACACACACACACTATTCCTTTGTCATTATTCATTGAGTCAGATGAGCCAGATGAAGAATTGAGGGGATTCATTTCTGCACAGCAGCAGCTCTTTACTTTCCACCACAGCATCACACTGGTCTTGACTTCTACTTGTCCATTCCCAAAACCCGAGTTTGCCTTTTTAAACATTATAGGGGACATACAAGTCTATTAAACAATATAAATACTGCAACAAGGACTGCAATCAGAACAATAAAGATATAAACTGAGGAATGGATTGCTTGGCATGCAAAGGCTAATCCTAACGTTTTTTAAAAGTGTGTCATAAAAAAAAAAAAAGATGCCGGTGTCCCATTAAAAAAATGGAAAGAACACACAATGACTATCCTTATAAACAGTGCTTAGTGATGTCATAAGTTATTGGTGCTTAGTGATGTCATTTCTGTCGCATGACTCACTGAAATGTGTGTAGTATAATAAAGTACCCCCTGTTGTAAGGAGATCAGATGTCACCTCAGCTTTCCATGATCTATATAAAGGAACTCCTTTCTGCTTTTACACTGTATGGTCATTGGTGACTTATAATATCCTTATATTTTACAATAGAGGGTACTTTATCAATGACTCAGAAAAAGTAAATGGGTTTAATTTTTTTTCTTTAGATTATACAATAAAGAAGTTGGAATTTCAAGTCCTACTCTGGTGGATTAGAACCAGGCAACCTGATACTTACTGACCACTGAGGTAGCAACTAGTGATGAGCGAATAAATTCGTGAAACGCCAGCGTTTCTGACGCGACAAAAACGACGCGCGTTGAAAACGACGCAAAGCACCTCAAAAATGTGCCACAACTCGTTTCGCGAATTTTTTCGGCAATTCATGAATTTCGCAAATTTTTTTCCGCCAATTGAAACGGAGTAGATTCGCCCATCACTAGTAGCAACTACACGGTCCAACTGTTGGATGAAGATGCTGCTTTCGAGGTCCACATCCAACAGTGATGTTGCATCGGATATAATGTAGTTTTTACCTGCAAAGTTTCTTTCTGCCCAATTAGAATCTTGATGCCTGTGTCTTCTTCCAACTTGCCGCATGCTTTTTGTCAGCAGACGTCGATCCGATGAAAAATTATTGTTGAGTTCTACTCTAACAGTTAGTGCTGGATCATTGGAGCATCTGCTTTGTTCAACCTTTGAGTGCCTTTCCTGAATTTCCATATCCTGTTGGTTCCTGTCTTGCCCTTGTTACTCTTTGCATTGACCCATGGTCAGTAATAGGGAGTTTGATTCTTTTCTGCCTGCCCTGACCTTTGGCCTGTTTCAAGGACTTGTTTTTCTTTGCTACCTACCCAGACCTCTGTCAGAACTTGGACCTCCGTTATTGGTACTGGTTATTCAGCAACCAATAAAAACCAGCAATTCGCAAAATGAATACATATACATTCCTTGTCCCTTTCTGTTTAGGAACTGATGACTATATCAGACTGAGAAGGCAATGATTTAAAAATTAATTCAACAGTAACGTTAACCTTAATTTGGGTTAAGAACTGTAGCATACAGTATGCATTGGATTTGAACACCACTTGTAGGATCAACAACCAGTGGTGTAACTACCAGGGGAGCAGGGGGGGGTGCCCCCTGGGGGCCCACCTGAGAACGCAGGGAGACGGTAAGGTAAAAACCAGCATCTAGTGCACTAAGAGGGGGAGGGTGCACATCTTGCGCCTGGAGGCGGTTAGTTACGTTACTGTCAACAATGCTCATGTCCATGACACACATTGGTGCTCACATACTTTCATTAGTCAAAAGGGCAAAATAACTTCCCCTACTGTTTACGATCATTGTTGCAACATCTATTGTATGTACTGGGAATTCAACTGTAATATATTGCCAGAAATGGTGTAACCTTAGAAGTGGAACATTCTTGTTCCGCAGCTCCAAAGCAGCTGAATGTAGTCAACGGTTACAGAACGAAGCAGAGAAGGGCAAGGACCTAAATAACCTAAAGGGCTGCTGATATTTAAAGGGATTCGGTCATGGAAAACATATTTTTATACAAAATGGATCAGTTAATAGTACTCCTCCAGCAGAATCCTGCAATGAAATCCTTTTGTCGAAAGAGCAAACTGATTTTTTTTTTTAAATTTCAATTTGACGTGGGGACTAGACTTGTTCTTAGTTTCCGAGATGTCCCCAGTCATGTGACTTGTGCTCTAATAAACTCAAGTCTCTCTTTACTGCTGCACTGCAAGTTGGAGTGACATCACCCCTACCTTTCTCCTCCCAGTAGAAAATCAACAGAACAATGGAAAGGTAACCAGAAGTTCTCGACCCCTGCATTGCTAAAAATGTTCTCATGCCCTAGTGGTAGATATAAAAACAGCACTCAATAGTAAAACACAAGTAGCAAATCCTTCAGGTTCATGGAGTAGGAGAAACAATAGCTCATCTGAAAGCAGTTCAACTCTTTCTGAAATCTCAGAATCAGGCAACATGACCTGAGATGGCTGCCTATGTGTGCTGGACCCTTCTGAATATTTTTTTGGTGGATGGGCCTGACGTGCTCTCATTACGCCTCTGAGCTTAAAGGGATACTGACACTAAAAAATGAATTTTAACATAGGAATGTACATTAAATGTTACTTATAGGTCATGTTGATCATTTTTAGCGGAGAGGTTTGTTTTTGTATATAACTGTTAGCTGCAATGTCTAAGCCTGACTTTCCGACACTCTGACTTTGCCAACCTAAAAGTCCCATCTCAGTCTGTTAGTTACAGTTTCTAATGATAAATGCCTGCTGCACAAATATGGCAGCCCCCTCATACAGGAACATGGGGGATCAGACAGGTAATGTAAGTATGAATAAATATACTACTTTTCCTGTTCTCATTCTATCTTTGCCTCGGATTATTCTTTGTGATCCTCAGATCAATAAAAATAATTTCAGGCTAAATGGTGATCAGTGCCTCCTCCTGTGCAGCAATCACTCTCAAGTGGACTTGGGAAATGGACAAAAAAAGCCATGACGTCTGTAACCACTTCATGAAACAAATAAGTAAAGCATATCAGGTATTTGACTTATCGGTCGTTTCATTCAGATCTTCATTGTGCTGTTAATGTCACATCCACAGACAGAAGAAGAAGAAAAAAAAAAATCAGCAATCAGTCTATCTATATGTGTATAAGGGGCATATTTACTAAGGGTCGAATTGTCAAGGGCATTTAGCACTCAAATTAGACTGGCGAATATTTGGCAAATAAATATTTGGTAAAATCGAATAAAATATTTGCTGGCTTTGAGCGCATATTCGACTATTCACCAGAATCGTACGATCGAACGATTCTACGAAAAGTCAAAGAAAAAAACACTCGAATATTCAACAAAAACGTACGAATCAAGCGTTCTGCCGAATTTCAATCGTACGATCGAAGACTTCGGGAAAAAAAAGCCTATGGAGGATTCCCATATTCCTTCACACAAATTTAGTAAATCTGCCCTTTGATGTGTAATTTTTAAGGTTAGTACAGAGCTGAAAGGGCTTGGCTGCTCCTTCTGACACTACTCTCAGCAAATAGGGATGCACCCAATCCACTGTTTTGGGATTCAGCCAAATCTTGAATCTTTCATGAAGGATTGGACTGAATCCTATATCGAATCTGAATAATAATTTACATGAAAATTGGCCAGAATGGTTAACAAGAGAGCAAATAATATACCCAAACTGACATTCAAACTGGGCATTCAGGAAAAGGCAGGAGAGTAAATTGATTTTTTTCCCATCCTAACTGGCCTTAAAGGAGAATTCAACCATTCCTTTAAAAAAACCCTACCTCCCTCCCCTCCGTAGATACCCCTCCCCGCTCCCCCACAGCCTACTTGCTACCCCAGGAAAGTGCCCCTAACTTTTTACTCACCCCTCACAGCAGATTCAGGCATCAGAGCTGATGGCAGTCATCTTCTTTGGTAATCTTCATTCTGTGATTTCGTGAGTTTCGGCGCATGCTCTGTCATCCGGAACCGGGAAAATGCTCCAGCTGTGCACGCCCTTGAATACACGAAGATGGTTGCCATGAACTCGGATGCCAGAATCTGCCGAGAGGGCTAAGTAAAAAGTTAGGGGCATTTGCAAGTAGCAAGTAGGCTGGGGGGGGGGGGAGCAGGGACTATGTGGGGGTTTAAAGTATAGGTTTAGTTCATTTAGATTCAGCCTCCCACCACTGCTTCAAGCCCCCCAATGGACCATCCCCACAGTAGGGTAACCACTTCTCCAAACCAATGACTGTCAGACCGTTCCAGTTCAATGCATCCTTAAATATCCAATATTTGATTATATTCCTCCTTAGCTCATTGACATTGATGTATCAATCATTTTTTTTGCTTTTCTGGAATTCTTGGTGAACTTGCTTTACCCAGAATTGCCTCAAATTATTGGATTACTTAATCAAGTTATTGCTGTGATCCACTGATGGGAATCAAGAGCATGTGCAGCAGCCAATGCACATTTTCACCACTCAGTGTTCATAGGGGGTATATTTATCAAAGAGTGAAGTTAGAGCTTGCCACAGTCTGCTACAGTGAAATTACACCACTCTTTATTGCTTTTTTATCATGTCATTATTTTATATGGCCTTTAAAGAAAATGGTCAATCCCTTTAGTCACTGCCCGTTTCCAATAATAAGAACTTGTAAATGCAGCACCTTGAAGTGCCCTTAACTAGTTATATTATGGAATAAATTAGCACCAAAGGATAATGTACTTTCTCCACACATACCATAATGTATCCAACAAGTAACTATTACTAGGCTCTCTTTGCTGTAGTGATCAACAAAGGATTTCAAGTTCTATTTTTAAGAAGTCACTGGTACCTGTGAAGCCCCAGGAGCGCAGCAGTTCTTCAATAAGAAAGAACCCCCACAGTTTCATGGGCTTGGAGCAGGAGGACAGTGTTTTGTCCGTGTCCACTCCAGAACTGCACATTTCCCAGCAGATTCCAAATTGACCTGGGCAGACGGCCTATTTCTTGGCCATGACCCATCGGTTAAGAATCTGTACAACTTAAGACAAAATATTTATTGTGTAAGAATACTTTAGTAGAAACACTGGGAATCAGTCTGGGTTTCATACAATTTTTTCGTAGACCTCAAACTTATACTGAACACCATTTTCTTCTTGAAGTTCTGGGGATATTCCAGGGTATCTACAAATAAAAAGGAAATACAACTTGAGTACTGATAATAATACTAATAAGCTGGTTTCTTAGTTACCTTGACCAGGTTCAACAAGTCTAAGGAATAATCTATCCCCCATTGTAAAATATAAGGATATTGCAAGTTACAGAGGTAAACCATGTCTACATAAAGGTCAGATATTTGAGGAGTTTTTTATACAACTTATGGAATGACAGGGTGAGTTTAAAAGGAGACATATTGTGTGAAAAACAAGAATGTGCCAGTGCACTATACTCTCTTATATATAGAAGTAATGGGCTTAAAAAAGCAGTGTTGATTTATTGAAAATTTCTGCAAAAATCCTACTAGTCCTGTCTATCTATTACACATACTGCTGTTTCCCAGGCTGTTCAGAGGAGCCAGCGGCACTCAACACACTGCAGTGTAGAATAGGAACCAGCAGATGACCTGATAGGGATCTGAAGCCTGTCTTTTCTTGTGTCACTTCTAGGGTTGCCATCTGGCTGGTATTTTACAGGCCTGGCTGGTATTTTTGATGGTTGATCCCAATGTTATTAATAGGAAAGAAAGATAAATATATAGGAAGGCCGGTATTTTGTTTTTCAAGAAAAGGTGGCAACCCTAGTCACTGCAGGGCTGTGATTGGTGATCTACTTTGCTTCTGGCAATTAACATTAAAACACCCTTACACCTGGTTTGAAACACCGACAGGGACTGTAGCAGATCTATAGGAAGCTCCAATAAAGGGGCCATTTTTAAAAGATACATTTAAGTAAAACCAGCACCATTTTTTATTCATTATTTGCCTACAGGATTGGATGGGTCTTTAGTTATGCTGTACGACTCCTTAAAAAAACCTATTATTATTGGGAGGGTACCTATATTTCTTACAATTCCCTGGTTCCAGTGTGTCATCTGAAATCAATAAGCACCAATTATAACCGATGAAATCACAAAGGACTTAAGGGTATACATTTATAGAATGCACTTTTAACTGAAGGTAAGTGGCACATTCAGATTGAAAAACCCTTAAAACGGAGTGTGTATACAAGATATCATGTAAGTATATGTGTGAGCGCTTATATGCGATATCACATATGTACCTGTGTGGCACTTCAACAATAAGTATCAATAATCTCTAATTAAAATCAGGTCAAGCAACAATCTTAAAAATGGAGAGGTCCTCAAACGCCACAAAACACTCAACAGGATATAATAATCAGCAATAAGTGCATCAAAGGGGAAGCTTTTCTAGTGCAAGATTGTCCATTCATTATACCCAAAAGTGCAAAGTTTGAGGCATCCAACTGTCTCTACATATAAAAGGTGTGATAAAAGAAACTCACACAGAGTATACACTATAAAGGGTGGGTACGCAAGTGTTTTTTGTCCTGGAAATTCAGAGCCGTCAACTCTCCTGAAAATCCCAGAAGTCAATATATTTCCCACTGGACTCCCGACAATTATATTCCCCCCATTGTTGCACCAAACAGCATGCAGTGACAATATTGCGGCCATGCAGTGATGTCACAGGAAGACCCCTGTAAGCCACACCCACAATCCTCTGGCACAGCAGCTGTATAAAATTTGACAGCTCTGTAAGTTAAGGTGTGGAATGAGCTCAGTGACCCCAAAAAATTGGTTTAGAAAAAGTTATGCACCTTATTTTTAATGATTTTATAATGTTGGAAGAGATCTTCTATTAAAGAACAAGTAAACCTTTTTTTTTTCTATCTGTAAATTTGCTCTAAACAGCCCCCCAGATTAATGTACCTTAGTCCCTGCTGCAAGTCTGCTCTGGTTTCTGTGTTATCAGCAGCTTGTTTCCCCTTCTTCCTGGTGCAGAGTGAAGCCCCGCCCCATAGCTTACGGAGCTGACCTTATCTCTTGGACTAGTCCTGGAGATCATTTGCATACTATGACATAGCAGAGACCAGTGTGTGCAGCACCTTTTGCTTGGGGAAACTAGCTTACTAATGAAACACTGGCTCCCTCTTCCTCTCTATTGTGGAACAGCAGCAAATGGACTGCTCAGTAAACTAAGGGGCGGGGCTTCACTCTGCACCAGGAAGAAGGGGAAAAAAGCTGCTGATAACACAGAAACCAGAGCAGACTTGCAGCAGGGACTAAGGTACATTAATCTGGGGGGCTGTTTAGAGCAAATTTACAGAAGGAAAAACATTTACTTTTCCTTTAAAAAAGGTATTCGGCTAAATTGCATGGGTCCCAATACACAGGTTCTATCCTTGCTATAGGGGGACAATATCAGTACAATCCAACATGTACATACATCGAGTTGGTATGAATTATTAGCATTCAGTTATTTACTTACTCAGGAAGTAGTCTGAAAGAATTCAAATTAATTTCTGGTAAATATGTATCACACTCAAATTCCTGCAAAATTCTCGTTACAAACCACCTTTGATTAACTGGCTTTTCCATTAACTCCTATAATGAAGAGAAATAAAAGGTGAGAAGGCTCATTTGCTAAAGTGGCATTGCATGTAAAGTACACCATTTGTTTCAGTCTGTTTAGTCTGCAGAAAAGATTGGCGTTTGTAAAATCCTTTTCACTTACATTGAGGGACACCATGGGGATGAAGACTTTAAAATGAAAGGGGTGATTCACCTTTTATTTAATATTTAGTATATTATAGAATTACTAATGCTAAGAAACTTTTCAATTGGTCTTCATTATTAGGTTTTTTTTTTTAATAATTTGCCTTTTTTTCCCCCCGAATTCTTT
>CM044431.1:201095300-201158793 GCA_024363595.1 Xenopus borealis | reverse complement strand
AAAAAAAAAAAAAAAAAAAAAAAAAAAAAGGGCAAAAACATGATTCTGCGA
Source organism: Xenopus borealis (assembly GCA_024363595.1). Taxonomy (NCBI): domain Eukaryota; kingdom Metazoa; phylum Chordata; class Amphibia; order Anura; family Pipidae; genus Xenopus; species Xenopus borealis. The sequence continues at coordinate 201,158,742 of CM044431.1, read as the reverse complement.
GCACGAGACCTGCAACCCTAAAACTGATTGAGTTTTTGGGAAAAACATTCAAATCAATGCATGGTTGCAAACTAAAGAGCTGTTGAATAAAAAGCTTAAAGGAAAACTATACCCCCAAATTGAATACTTGAGCAACAGATATATCAAACTAAGTGGTATATTAAAGAATCTTACCAAACTGGAATATATATTTAAGTAAATATTGCCCTTTTACATCTCTTGCCTTGAACCACCATTTCATGATGGTCTGTGTGCTGCCTCAGAGATCACCTGACCAGAAATATTTCAACTCTAACTGTAACAGGAAGAAGTGTGGAAGCAAAAGACACAACTCTGTCTGTTAATTGGCTCGTGTGACCTAACTTTATAGTTTGTTTGGTATGTTTGTGTGCACAATTGAATCCTACAATCCCAGGAGGCTGTCCTTATTTAGGATGAGCCAATGGCACATGCTACTAAAAAAGTATATTATTATGAAAATAGTTTATTTACATGAAGCAGGGTTTTACATAGGAGTTGTTTTATGCAATATCTTTTTACTACACAGACCTACACTGTTCGGGGGTATAGTTTTCCTTTAATAACTCAAAAACCACAAGTAAAAAAAAAAAAAATGAAAACCAGTTTCAAATTGTCTAAGAATATTGCTCTCTACATTATACTAAAATGAACTCAAAGGCGGAGTGACTCAATTCTCCAAGTAACTGGGCAATAAGGGACGGTGCTTCCACAGAACAAGTTTGCAGGTGGCCAGTTGGAAAAGGTGTGAATAGATGACCAAGTTCTACAGAGTACATACTCAGGCATCAACCAAAGATAGTTTTGGATACCTGTTGGCAGTTGCAGGTTTGGGGTGTGTGAGGTGGATCCTCCTCTGTTCAAGGTTTGGTGTTCTTCTGTCCTTAAACGGAGGACTGAGAGAGGTGGGCAGGAGATAGAGAACTGGGACATGTAGTGGTCAATAATAAGCTTTAAATGTCTGCTCAACGGCAGGCTCTTCATCCCCATGGTGCCTGTGCCCTACCAATCCAGACAATCAAGAGAAACTAAAGCTTGTGTAAAAATTCATTTTCAGTAGAACACAAGGCAAGGTAAAACTGTATAACCTAGACCAGTGATCCCCAACCAGTAGCTCGTGAGCAACATGTTGCTCTCCAACCCCTTGGATGTTGCTCCCAGTGGCCTCAAAGCAGGTGCTTATTTTTGAATTAATGGCTTAGAGGCAAGTTTTGGTTGAATAAAAAACAGATGTCCTGCCAAACATTCTCTCCTGTAGGCTGCCAGTCCATATAGGGGTTACCAAAAAGCCAATCAGAGCTCTTATTTGACATCCCCATGGACTTTTTCATGCTTGTGTTGCTCTCCAACTCTTTTATAAATTTAAATGTGGCTCACGAGCAAAAAAGGTTGGGGACCCCTGACCTAGACAAAGCCCTGATAGCAAACGAATTAACATTCTGTGAAACAATTGTTAGTTCTGTTGAGCAGGGCCCTCTTTACCATGCCTCAATACTTGTATGTATGCTTGATGTATACCCCCTTCTATTGGATTGTGCTGCTGAATAGGCTGGGGTCTTCTAATCACATGTAAAACATAAGAATGTTAAAATATCATATGCACAAGCATCACCCTACTAACCTTAAACACCTACAGCAATTCATCTGCATATTTCAAGTGATCTTCTTTATATTTTGGATAACTAAACCTGGGCTTAGATACATCTAGCGATTATTGTGCAGGATTTAATCCAAGCAGTGTTAAGCATAATAGGAAAACATATCAAGATACATTAATACATCACCCATAATTTAAAGGAGAACTAAACCCTAAAACCGAATATTGCTGGAAAGTCATACTATATATGGTGCAATATACTACTGCACCAGCCTGAACCAGAAGTTCAGCATCTCTAAAACAGTAATGATCCAGGCCTTCATAGTGGTCACAGGAGATCCCATCATGGATTTGGTTAAGAGTGTCAATGGCACTCCAGGCAGCTGGTGTGAAGCTAAGTTTAGGGTCGGTTACAGAAGCTGGTGCTACAGGGCTGATTATTATATTCTGATGCAAACTGCACTGATTTTTGTGCTGCCATGTAATGTGAACCTTAATTAATACTCATTTATATTCTATACAAAATCTATTGTGAGTCAGTCCCTAAGCTCAAGTACAGCACAGAGCAAATGTTGTGAAGAAAATACTATGGGGACTAGTGGAGCATCTTTAGATTCAAAGATCTTCACTGCTGTGGTTGCAGCAGTTCTACCCTACTTCTCTGATAAGCTTTAGTTTTCCTTTAATGACGTATCTTGATAAGGTTTTCATTGGAACAAGAAACATTGCACCGAAACAGACTCTTCCATTAAAAAACAATGTACCTGTGTCCTTCGTTACTGTATTGATTGCCGACAAGAATATTTTAATAGATTAAGCACATATTAAAATATGCATAAACCCAGTGCAGTGAGCAGAGATTGGCAATGACATTTTGCATATTTGAACAGTGCAGGCATAACACTTCTTCTCCCAACTGTAAATATTAACAGCTGCCATGCACCTACTCTCATGCAATATTTGTTCTATTAAATATAGTTTTGTCAGATTCCTAGTGCTTTGTTTTTATTCAGTGCAGGACTGTCCAGCTATAGACCCAGGAGTGATCCATGAATTTTGCAGTTCTTGGTTGGCCCAGGGGCTTTATTAACATCATTTACATACAGATCCACAGCGTACAAACAGAATTTTTTGTTGCTACATTTGCCATGTTTTGTGCCCACAACGCAGTGTTTCTGCTGCATTTTTCCCAGCCTAGAATAAACTGTACCAATCTAATGAGTTATTAGTTAAAAGAGAACTAAACCCTTAAAATGAATGTCATGTTTTATATACTGAACTTATTGAATGAGCCCAAAGTTTCAGCTTGTCAATAGCAGCAATGATCCAGAACTTCAAACTTGTCACAGGGGGTCACCATCTTGGAAAGTGTCTGTGAAACTCACATGCTCAGTGGGCTCTGAGCAGCTGTTGAGAAGCTAAGCTTAGGGGTTCTCACTAATTATCAAGCAGAAAATGAGTTTGGCCTGTAATATAAGCTACAGGGCCAATTATTAAATTATAATGCTAGTTGTACTGGTTTCTGTGCTGCCATGTAGTAATTATATATATATATATATATATATTAATTACTAATCAGCCTTCTATTGTGACATTTCTATTCTATGTGTACGGTCTATTGTGAGTGGGCCCCTAAGCTCAGTAAGTGCATGAGCATGTGAATCAGCAGAAAAGAAGATGGGGAGCTACTGTGGCATCTTTGGAGACACAGATCTTTACTGATAAACAGCTGTGGTTGCCTGGGGCTGGAACAGAAGCTCAAAATTTAATGTACAACATTTCTAGCTACTTATTTAATTTAACTTTCCTTGTCCTTTAAATGGGTCAGTTGCTAAGCTCCAGCAGTAAATAAACTGCATGAAAGACCCAGCCGAATACTGAACCGATTACCTTATGTGATTTCCTTTCCCTAATTTGCATATGGAAATTAGGATTTGGTTACAGTTTGCCCTATCAAGAGGATTCGGCCTAATCTTAATCCTGCTGAAAAAGGCCAAACTGTATCCTGGATCAGTTGCATTTCTAAAATAAACCATTAAAGGCTGTATACATTTACGACGTGTTTACCTGGTAGAGCGAACTGCCACCAATAACCCAAACAAGGTCTACTTTGTCTTTTAATTCAGGATCTTCCAGCAAATCTATAGCTTCAGCCAAACTCTTTGAAAGATAGTGAGCCCCAGTGGGTGGTTCCCTGACGGATCAAAAGAAAATATGATGCCTTTTAGTCAAGGTTGTTACATTATATTTGAACAATTAAATAACATATCCAACATATAACATTTTAATCTTTGGTCAAACAATGGACTTCTAAAGACCTCTAAATTAATGGAGAGGTAGACTTGAAAGTTGGTAAAAAAGTATAAGTATTTTTTTTTAAACTTTATTAAATATGTAACCTTTTTGAGAACATTATAGGCAGCTGAAAGATAATGTTTTTTTTCTGAAATGATGTTTAGTAGCTAATGAAATATGGAGTTTGTTTGCTAGTAGTGGAAAGTAAAGCGGTGTAGATATGAAGGTCAATGGAACATTGGTAATTTTTGGTGTTTTCGTTTTAAATAATGTAGATTTAAGCAGCCCCACAGTTCTCCTACCGACTTCTATGTGATTTTCCTGCAAGGGTTCCAGTGTAGTTAGTAAGTCAGTAGTTATTAATACTGGAGCTTTGTATTGCTAAGACAATTTAGCTGAGAAGTAAAGAGCAGTGAGTGCAGAAGATGGCTGATATTTCACAGCAAGTTTTTACAGTTGTTTGAATTTGTGCCTCCTTTAGGAGACCTTGCATTTGAAAATGCAGATTAAACTTGACAGGCTGTAATGCTCAAATATTTGTACTATGCTTGTCCGAGACATGCGTTTGATTGAATATAGTTTCTGAATTTTTTAAATTATTTTATTTTGGGGGTGTCTTTCTAAAAATTCATATAAATATTTATGAAATGTCTTGTTATGTTATCATTGGTTTGCTTTTGCTTTCCTAGATGCATTTTCCTTTCTTTTTTATTACCATATAACAGGGTTTGTTGGTGGTTAATGGTGTAATTTACCTAACAATTAATTACCTTTCTATTTAGGCCCTCTCAAACCTCTGTGTGGTTGCTAGGTTAAATTGGGCACTAGTAAATTCAAAACTAGAGAGCTGGTACACAAAAAGCAAAATAAAAAAGTAAAAATATGAAGACCACTAGCAGATTGTTATATCTGGGATATATCTAGGGATATCACCATCTACACTATCAGAAAACGTAATTTAAAGATGAATAAACCCTTTAAAAGTCAAATCCAATGTTAGCTCCTTAATTGAACATAACATTTACTGAAAGAATCGGATAGACAGAATGTGAAATTTTGCTTTTTAAATTGTAGAGCACTGGATTTTTAAGGGATAGTTCTTGATATTTCAAAATGTTCTGCTCTTTTTAGTTTGTACCGGAAAATTGAAAAATCAATACATGTATTTCTTTTAATGCTTTTATTGGGGGGTTTAACATTTTGAACAAAAGAAAGCAATGAGAGACAGCAAATAAAGCAAAAATAGCACAGAAGTCATGTCTAGTATAGCCATAGTATAACTAAACATAAATATTCAACTAGATATATTTCAAATTAGACATGGAAGTGACACATATCATTTAGTAAGGGCTTGGAATTAAGTGGGTTTCAGATCGGGAGGTAGGAAATTAGGTGAAATTGAAGGGATATTCCTGAAGGTCCAGGGAGGAAAGACGGTAATTCGGAGGTAAAGAAAAGGTATAAAACATTGAATAAAAACATGCACCTGAATATTTATCATCACAAGGTGAAAAACCAATACATTTCTAAGTAATGTTTGAAGCACAACATAAGCGATATTCCTCGTCTTTAAACAGAAACATATATTTACTGTGGTATGCTTGAAATGTACAATCTTCTGGTAATTTTGGCAAGGTTCCCCTTTATATATTTTTATATGCAAGACATGCTGTATAATTTGTAGTTATTCAACAGTGTGCCCTCTTGTGGTGAATGAGTTTACTTTTTTTATTTTGCAACATATATTTGTGGTAAGTAAAAATATTCTATTTGAAAATAAGATTTAAGATTGTCATAGTAATTCAATTATTAAAGGGTAATAATTAGAAATAAGTTATTCCCAGTCAATGTTTACCAAAGGTTAAACTCCTCCTTCTCCAAGTTTTCACCCAGCCACTGAAGGGTAAAGGGTCACTATACTAAAGCCAAACTATGGCCTTGCTTTGCAAATAAAACAAAAACCGGAGGGAAGCTATATTGAAAAACAGTTACTTCTGATTATACATGGCTTGTGATGTGGCCACTAAAGGTCACAGTTCCATGAAACCTGTGAACTACTGGTAGTCTCTAGGAATGAGGGACCCCATACAGAACTGAATTAGCTTTGCCTGTTGCATCTGATCAATGTTGCAATAAAACCATGGGGATTATACAACAATAGATAGCTGCCTATTGGGTAATAAACGACTAGGTGCCCAGATCATAGGCTCTTATGATGTAGGAGAAAAAAAAAAAAAACTATTACTAACAGCAGATTTACTGGAGTTTTTTTTAGGCTTATGGTGTCAGTATTAGGGCAGAACTACGTCGACAATTCACGTCCATTTTCGGCGTATGAGATGCTGGGCGTGAAAACGGATACAACAGGAACAAGGTAAGGCGATAGGAAGTTGGATGGCGTCGCAGGGTTGATCCGATGCAACACGACTGTTGGATAAAAATGCTGCAAGCTGCGTCTTCATCTGACAGTTGTGCCACGTCGGATCAACCCTGTGACACCATCTGGCTTTTCTATTACTTACCTTGTTTTCCATTGTGTTGTTTTTGCGCAAACAGCGTTGCATCCGCTAAAAATGGACGTGAATAATCCGTGTAGTTCTGCCATTAGTGTGTTCTAGTGATGTGCGGTTTGGCAGAAACCCACAGGAGCTGCAATACGGGGAGACTCCTGCACAAAATCTTCAGGCGAGGAGAGTAGGAAAAAAGAATTTGACCCGGACCCACCGACAACCTAGCAGTTCTGACGCCGCAATTTATTGACTTCCGTGGGTCTATAAATAGAGGGTAGCAGCAAGCCGGGTCGGGAGAAACTCTGGACCCACATATCACTAGTGTGTTCTAAACAGTAAGGCCACAAAAACATATTGTACTTACTTGAGCTCTTTGCTTAATACAATATTTATTCTTTCCTTCAAAGGTCTGTTCTTCTCTGGGATAGAAAACCACGTTTTTCTGCCCATTATTACTACATTCTTCTTACCTGTATGAAGAAGATACACCAATTTTATAATTCAGTGTTGTAAGACTGCCATCTATTGAAACTTGCAGGTATGGCTTACTGACCAAATAATTAGGTGGTTCCATATAAAGAGGGTTATTTACTGAACCTCAAATTTATCTTGTTTGGCTTTTTGGGGAAAAAAAAAATTTTGTGGGAAATTTTTTAAAATTTTGAAAATCAGCCATCTCAGACCTGACAAGGTTATCGTGGTCTATGATGGGTTTAGCCTGGACATCCATCTATTTCAGGCAAAAAATAAAAACGAGCGTTTCAGAGGAAAAAAAATACAGAGAAATTGAAACTGTTCGGTTTTTTGCATGATTATATTTGGGTTATTGGAGTTAAATTTTAGTAAACAACCCCCTAAAGTCCAGGTGATAAAAACACCAGTAAAATAAATACTCTAAAAATCAAAATACAAACCACAACTATGGAAGTTGTTGACAATATGCAGCCTGTATATACCATATTATAGACTGCTTCTTACCTCTGTGTATTTCTTTTCCATGGCAGAGCAGAAAGAATCAGCGATGTTATTAGTGACAGACTGATGATCAGAGGAACACTGCTCGTCATTATTATAGCTTACAGCTTTGCAGAATACACAACATTTTGGCTCTCCTGTTCATTTCAAGGAACTTAATTAAGAGTCCAGGAGGCCTTTAATGTTGTTTATGCCATAAAGCTATTATAAAGTGGTGCACTGTTTAAATATTGATCAGATATGAGTTTGCACATCACTTGGACCAGCACACACAGTCACTGCAGCAGGATATCAACAGACAACCTGCCCGTATGTATATATCTCTGACAAAGGTACTCGGTCATAATTTTATGGTGAAGTTTATATTTCTAAATTACACTGTACAGTTACACTTGTAATATTGGTGTGTAGGCAGCCATCTCAGGTCACTTCGCCAGTGCTGCACTATGGAACTGCTTTCTGATAGGCTGTTGTTTCTCCTACTCAATGTAACTGAATGAGTCACAGTGGGACATGGACTTTTACTACTGAGTGCTGTTTTTAGACCTACAAGGGAGCGGTTATCTGGTTACCTTCCCCATTATTCTGCCGATAGGCTTCTGGAGGGAAAGGGAGGGGTTAGCATCACAGTAGTAAATGAAACGTATCACAGCACAAGCCACATGACTGAGGGGCAGCTGGGAAATGGAAAATATGTCTAGCCCCATGTCAGATTTCAAAATTTAATGTAAAAAAAAAAAATCTGTTTGAGCTTATGAAAAACAGATTTCAGTGCAGAAGATTCATGACAGTCTCCCTTTTACAAGATACTTTGCCTCAGAGAGTGCAGAACCCAAACAATGAAGGTATATTAAAACATTTTGTGAGCAGTGACAAAGCATTTTAAACTGTATGTTGGAAACGCAGACTGAAAAAAGAAGGTTAACTGCTCCAACCTTCAACTGTGGGTGTCATGGTGAGCCGCTGGAAATGTTTGAATTCATTCCTGCAATGAAAATAATAATCAACGTAAAGTTAAGACTTAATGATTTCAATAAGTGGTTCGATGAGACAGCAGAGATAGCAGGGACCCCCATTAAACGTCCAATTATTACAACGGTGTTCTAAGAAACATTTTAACTGCCCTAATGGTCTGCCCCATTATGGAAATAGAATTCTAAGCGACATTCCAATACACATTCATTAAAATGTGTCAACGGTTTTAAAGTTGTTTGTAAATGAAGCTTCAGTCAAAAGCAGTGTTTTATCATTTTCTGTTCTCTGGGTCGGACTATTAAAACAATTTAACAGAGGTCAGTTCTCCTCCAGTTATTTTATGTAGATTTTATCAGCTGGCTTGCAACATTGTTTCCAGAGCCAAGAGGGCAAAATATGTAAACTGCCAGACACAGAACTACTATTAAAGTGGTGGTTCACCTTTATGTTAACTTTTTGAATGTTTAGAATAGCCAATTTTAAGCACATTTTCAACTGGTCTTCATTACTTATTTTTAAACCTTTTGATTTATTTTCCTCCCTCTTCTGACCCTTTCCAGCTTTCAAAATGGGATCACGGACTACAACTATAGTTATTGTTACTTTTTATTTCTTATCTTTCTGTTCAGGCCTCTCCTATTCATATTGGAGTCCCTTATTCAAACCAATGCATGGTTGTCAGGGTCATTTGGACAACAGCAAACCAGATTGCTAAAATTCTGGGATAAATGAAATTGCTGAATAAAAAGATCTAAACTCAAACACCACAAATAAAACGTGAAAACCAATTGCAAATTGTATCAAAATAGCACTCTCTACATCATCAAGTTAACTCAAGGTGAACACTATCTGTAATGGCCCCCCCCCCCCAAAAAAAAAAACTTTAAAAACTAGGTGTTCTTTATTTCCCCAAACACACTAATGCAAAGAACTCTGCTTTATGGGTGTGGAAATGATTGCCTGTACAGGTATGGGATCCGTTATCTGGAAAATCCATTATACAGAAACCACCGAACGATGGAAAGTCGGTCTGCCATAGCCTCCATTTTATTCAAATAATCCACATTTTTAAAAAATATTTCCTTTTTCTCTGTATTAATAAAACAGTACCCTGAACGAAGATATAATTAATCTTTGTTGGCAGTAAAACCAGCGTATTGGGTTTATTCAATGTTTCCGTGATTTTCTAGTAGACTTCAGGTATGTAGATCCAAATTACGGAAAGAACGGTTATCCAGAAAACCCCAGATCCCGAGCATTCTGGATAACAGATCCCATACCTGTATTACTATCTACAATATAGTCATGTTCCAAAGTCATTTTCCAAAGTTGCTCGAAGTTGCCTCCTTAGGCGATTATTCATTAATCAGCTGGAAGGCAGGGGGAAGCGGTTCGGGGAGATTAGTCGGCAGGCGACAAATCTCCCCGAATCTTCCCGTTTGGCCTTACCTTTAGGGTAAGGTCACGCCAGGAGATTCAGTAGCCCGTCGACTAATTGCCTCTTCTCTGGGTGACCAATCTCCCCAAACTGCCTTCCAGCTGCTAGAATGAAAAATCCCCTGCGCATGGCACTTGAGGCACTAAGTTTTCTGAAGTCGCCTCATGAGGAAACTTCGGTCCGTTTAAGAAAACAAAGCAATTTTTCATTCTAGCAGACGGAAGCATTACGGAGAGATTAGATGCCTCAAAGAAGAGGCGATTAGTCGCTGGGGGCGACAATCTCCCAGTGTGGCCTTACCCTAAGGGACAGGTCATACAGGCAGACTTAGTCGCCTGGCAACTAATTGCATCTTCTTCTGGGTGACAATCTCCCTGAACCACCTTCCCCCTGCTAGAATGAGAAAATGCCAGCGCAATGGTACTCGCCATTCCTAAATTGACCAAATTTTACCGTGAGGCAATTTCTGCAGGCGATAATTCATTTTAGCAGACAGACTCCAGTTTGGGGAGATTATTGCCCACAAGAAGAGGCGATTAGTTGCCAGGCGACTAAATCTCCCTGAATCTGCCCATGTCCTAAACGGTGTCCTGATAATACTGTCCCTAGTGAGCGTGTGCGTGAGTGATAAGGACCTCAGATTGTAAGCTCCAGTGGGGCAGAGACTGGTGTGGACCATGTATAATCTCTGTAAAGTGCTGTACATTATGTTGGCTCTATAGAAAGACAATACCTCCCAACATTTTGGAAGTAAAAAAAGACACAACATTTTTTTTTTGCAAGTTGCACGGCTAAATTTTTACCACACCCATTTTTGTGAACACCCCCCCTAATTAAATTACCATGTTCATTTTACTAAATTTGACAGATTATGAAAACACTGAAAAGTGTTACAAAGTATCTTATTTGCACCTGTTAACTGTTCTGGGCTATCTGCCAAAAGCCAATAAAGTTATTGTCTATAGTTATGTTTCTTTTTCTGGCTGTTCAGTGCAGAGAAAAGAGGGACTTTCTAGGACAAATGAGGGACTGCAGGTTGAGCTGTCAAAAGAGGGACTGTCCCTCCAAAAAAGGGACAGTTGGGAGGCATTGCCTTGATTCTTCTATGTTTTTTTTCCCTCTATAAATCACTAATGTCCAATCCTGTGGCCCCATTATTTAAGACTCAAGGCAATGTATAAGCATGCCTCGCCCAGACAAGTGACCCCTGTCAAAGCCAGGGAAATTACCTCACTGCGCAGTTTAAATTCACACAGCTCACATCTTCCTGCCTTGCCCCTCACCCACACAAGGATACCTGAGGAGAGGCCACGGCAGGGATCCCCCTTTGCCAATGCCCTGGTTGGGAGGGCAAACAGCGACCACGGCGTGCAGAAACTGATTCCTCATAGCAGCCGCCTTAAAGCAGGAAGTTACGGACTTTCCCAATCCCAGCCCGCGGTGCAGCGACCTGACAGAGTTCAAGCAAAGCGAGTGACTATATAAAGCCCCTCACCGGCCCTGTCACCTCGATAACCCGTCACGTGGAACCAGCGCTGAAGAGAAAGATCAGTCCAAAGGTTCCTCCACACTTTACACATCCCGCCACTCTCGCCCCGCCCCTCTTTCACGCTTCAAGAGCGACTGCGAGGCTGAGAGTGAACCAATCGCTGACCAGATTAGAGTCCTGGCAGGGCCGAGGGATGTCATAAGGAGTCGCCGCTGCTGCCATTTGAGCTGTGGGCATGTTGGTGGGATGCGGCGGCTGAAGCAGGGCAGCCGGCAGAGCAGGGGCTTCTCCCAGCCCATGATTAGTAAATTCTTCCGGCCTAAGGAAGGAGATGGCGGCCAGTCACAAGAACGATCAGCCTTTTTCCCAGAGGTGAGGGAAGAGAAGGCAGTGGTTAGGGTTGGTCAGAACTCAGGGGTGGCTTTAATATGGATGGCAGAGAGGGCAGCCCCTGCTCTACAACATCTCTCTGACATTATGTGGGAAATAATAAACAATACAGCACACCCTCCATTTTACATCCCCTGATTTTAAGTTTTCCCTCATTTTACATTGTTGTTTTGTGATCCCGCCTATGTTTTCTGCATTATACATTTCCCTCAATTTACATTTTTCTGGATTTTACACCATTTCTGTTCTGGTCCCCTGAAAAATGTAAAATGGGTGTTCTACTGTATATATTATACTGTGTGCCAATTGTTTTCTATCAAGCTAGCTCATATACAGGATTGGACTGGGGGGGATGGGGCCCACTGTGGACACCCTGCCACCCACTACTCCACAGAGCTGCACAGGGACGTCATTTTTTTTGGGCCCGGGGATCAGGAGAGGGTAGTCTGGTCTGGCGAAGGCCCACTGGGTTTTTTTCTCATGGATGTCCGGATTATGCCTTCCCAGCTGCCGTTAGTCTGCAAATCTCTTATTGAATTTTATAACACTACAGCAATTCATTTAATAAATTGACATGACCATTTTCAAAGCGTTAAATCCATCAATACCATTGATAAATAGTAAGTATATTAACCAACACTAGTTACAAACCAGTGAACAAGTAATAACTGTAAACTACCATGTGACCAAAGAGAACATCACTCTGTCTGACATCAAGTCAAATAGAAAAAATATTGTATTTCTGTGAATGGGGTAGTTCTGCAAATCTCACTGGCTGCCACAGCTCTAGTTACATAAATAAGTGTTTTAACTGGGGGCCCAGACATTTAGCAGTCAATGGAGATCCCTAATTCTGGGACTGCTGATCTGATATTTGCACTGGAGGGGAGTTGTGTGCAAATCACTGAGTGGGTAAGGTGGGTTTGAAAAGAGTCACTCCCAAAATATCCGTGTTGATGTGTGTTGACATGTCTGATTAGGTCTCTGGATGTAATGATGCTTCAGTAGTTGGAGCCATGCTTTACAACACAGTCTGAAACTGGAAAAGGAAGATAATTTCCTTACGGCAATGACACACAGGTGTGTTGGTGTGTCAGGATTCAAAATGCACCCCACCCACAGTGTTGATGGCTTGAATCTGAAGGAACATGGGCCACACCTGGTTAAAATTCTCCTGAAAACACACACACATCCTTTTAGATGAATAGGAAGTGACCATCAGCAAGTATAGTCTGCTTGGTTGCTGGGGTTCCACTGGGAAGAAAATAAGTGCTACAAAATTCATCCACTCCAGCTCACCATTTGTATTTGGAGAAGCTGCAATTCCTCAAGTGTTCCCTGTAGCTTCAAAAACGTTTCTCAAAATATGGACAGCAGCATATACAAAAAAAGTTTAAAATAGTCTTTATTGGCTTCTTATGAAATGGGCAGAGAATAAAAAAACCTAATGTTTTTACACACCTTCTAACCTGTCTGATCGACTGAACGATCTATCGCCACGGCATGAAAAATAACGGGTCAATCCACGCACAGTAAAAATCATATGAATCTTAATTTCATACAATTGTATCTTTGTATCTATGGCTAGCTCAAAGTGCATGTAAAGGCAAAAAAATAAAATACCATTTTTAATTTCTTTAATGAAAAAAAATCTCAATATACTGTACTTTAAAAAAAATGGACACTGTTTTTATAAGAAACCTGACTGTATGAAGTGAAATTCTCCCTTCATTTACTGCTGTGGATAGGAATTGTCAGATGGTCCCTAACTATCACACTAATGAACAGCAGTGGGAGCTCCCGTCTTACTTCCCAGCCATGCAGAACTCCAGCAGCTTCCCTGTGGTTTATTCGGCAACTGTGTAGAGATTTGTATTGAATTTTATTTTTGTCTTTACATCCCCTTTACTGTTTCCAACTCCAGCTGCAAGGACAAAAATCATGGAGCCAAATTTAAACAGATAAACTGGGATTGTATTTGAAGGATATTTTTCTGCAGCCACTGCTTCTGCAGAGTTGGAGAAAGTTTGTATTAAACAATACAAAAACTATAAAATCCACATTAGATTATATGACAACACAGGACCCAGTGCAGTCTGTATATTCTGATTATTAATCAGTCTTGCTGTATCGGCTTCTGGCAGATATTATTTGGTTGTTTTGATCATTTATGAAGATCCCCAAGCAGACCAGGCCACACTGAGCATGTGCACAGTGCACAGATGTTTAACAAAGTTACAAGATGACAGCCCCCTGTGGCCAACTTTGAAAGCATAAATCATTTGTTTGATTAGGCTTGTGGTGCATTAAGCTCATGTTTATGTTTAGTATACAAAATACAGCATTTCTAGTTCTATTCTATTTTACACTTTCCTTGTTCTTTAAATCATAGTTCCTCTGGGAGGGTTATGGCAATTAAAATCACTGGTCTATTATAAGGCTTGTATGTACACTTCAACACACGCTTGTATATATCTAGGCTCTTGTTCGCATAGACCCCTACACCCTGAAAACTATACCCCCCCGGACAATGTAGGTCTCTATAAAAAGATATTGCATAAAACAACTCATATGTAAAACCCTGCTTCATGTAAATAAACCATTTTTATAATGTTGTACTTTTTTAGTAGTATGTGCTATTGGATCATCCTAAATAGATTTTTTAAAAATAAGGACAGCCTCCTGGGATCGTATGATTCAACGGTGCACACAAACATACCAAACAAACTATAAAGTTAGGTCACATGAGCCAATTAACAGACAGAGTTCTGTGTTTTGCTTTAACACTTCTTCTCTTTACAGTTAGAGTTGAAATATTTCTGGTCAGGTGATCTCTGAGGCAGCACACAGACCATCATGAAATGGTGGTTCAAGGCAAGAGATGTAAAAGGGCAATATTTACACAAATATATATTCCAGTTTGGTAAAATCCTTTAATATGCCACTTAATTTTGGTAAGATTCTTTAATATGCCACTTAATTTTATATAAACTATCTGTTGCTTTAGTATTCATTTTGGGGGTATAGTTTTCCTTTAAATTCACTCACATCCACTCTGCTTCCTGCTTTATTTATTCATAGTTCCCATAATACTGTATTGTAAAGGTCACACAGAGGGGTCTATTTATCATGCTGTGTACAAAGAGTAATGAGACATTACTGGTGATGTTTCTCATAGCAACCAGATCAATCAGATCTTTGCTGTTGTTTTTATAGCTGTTGAAATCGAATTGCTTATTGGTTGCTCTGGGCAACATTACCAGTAATTCTTCACTACACTTTTTACATAGCAGGATAAATAGGCCCCTAATTCCTACTCTAAATGACCTTCAAACTAGAGTCCTGCAGCAGGACAGGTACCTTCGGGTTAACCACAGAAACCTTTGGTACCCTGTGGGTTGCTGGCAGAAGTTCCGGGTGTGGGTATAGACACGGGTTGACGGATTTGCGCGTTGGGTCAAATGGGGATGCAGATATGTTTGCATGTTTATTACTCAACTCTGCTATAGCCACAGTTACACATTAAGAAAGAGGCAGAGAAAAGTGCATCTGTGACTAAGCATATAGAAAGTCTCTCTGTTACTGACCTAGATGAGGCAAATGATAGTAGGTGACTGGATGATTGGTGTGGCGTCTTTAGAAAAACACAGCAAGTCCAGTTGATTTGACTTATTTCTACAGATACACCATGACCTGCATGAATGAGAATCTTCACAAACATATGGATGGTGTTATTTAGCTCAGTGGTCCCCAACCGTGTCCCATTACCAGGTCGCAGACAGTCCTGGACTGGGCCGCCGAGCCCAGCCTGAAATTAACGAGTTGCGCCTAATTGGACGCCGGCCCCCTCCAGACCCCCCCCAGACCCCCACCTCGACCCCCTACCATCCGGTCCTTTAAAATAATTTTTGCCACGACACCGGTCCTCGGATCAAAAAAGGTTGGGGACCCCTGATTTAGTTGGTATCCTTCACTGGTGGTAGACTAAATGCGACTACATTTCATTGAATATAAGTTTCTACCGTAATACTCTTTCTATAATGAGCTAACTTGTGATATTTGCTGGATTTGGCACCATAGTGTATGATAGGGAGAAGTTGTATTAATTTTCATAAACAATACATATTCTTATTTTTCTTTTCAATTATTTTTATTTGCTTTTTTCAACATATTTAAGGCAGATCATAAATGTTAGCATTATCTCTAAGTATATAAGGTCTAAGAAGGAGAAGAAAAAGGTGGAGGTGTTGCCAATATACCACCGAACAGTGAGGCTGAAAGTAAGGAAAGAAGAAGATAAACAATAGATTAAATTAATAATTCACGAGTTGTATTATTCAGTTTGACAATGCCTGTGTCGTCCTTTTTCATAAGAAGAAGAAATGTTGCAGTTGGCAGTCCTGGGAGGTCAAGAGCCTTAACCAAAAAAAAGAAATTCTTGTATATTATTACTATAAAGAAATTATCAACGAGTAAGAGTATAGAGAGATTCTCTGCAGTTGGGAAATAATATATATACCAGAGATACATGTCTATCCATAAGTCTGCTTCTCAGCTTTTTTGTTAATTAGGATTCAAATTTTTTTTCTTTAAAGTGGGAAATGGGAATGTCTTTTTCCAAAACTTTGCGATTGTAATATTCACTGCCAAGAAAACATATATATATATTTTTTAAATCATTTGTTTCAGCATTCTAAATGTAACACAAGTCATGACTCTCCTCATACCGAAGAGCCAACTAAGAAGAGAGCAAAAAGTGGAGAAGTTAATGAATCCATTGCTAGCACTTCTGCAGTTAGGGGCACAGGTGAGTTGTGGTTTTGGTATATGCTGACTTACCTGATAAGGCCTCCCCTAAGCATTAGGGGGTTAGTGACCCCTCTTGCACATAATTGTAAATTAAGTGATTGTTAGCAGGTAGAAATCCTCGGTGAGATCATCAGTGCAGCTTTAAGTAAACTGTGCATGGCTTGTCCCTGCATAACTCATTCAAACTATTAATCCTAATATTAGCCAAGTAAATTAGGACAGCCACGTATATGTAGTAGGAGCTAAATCTGCACTGACCTCACTGATGATATCTACCCGCTTCCAATTTCTGCCTCTTCATGCTTATTTGGCACATTCTTTGATTCTAAAAATCAATAAGACAGTATGTTATTCTTGTGTAGGTCTCTGGTATTTATGTTGATAATTTGACTCTTTGTTGTTTTGTTTTGTTTCAGAACCAAATAAACCATTGATCTCTTCTCAAACACTTCATAAACTGCGAGAGTTCTGCAGTGAAACAGGGCAATCAAACAGTAATGCTGTTTTTGAAAGTATTCCTGAATGCCTGGTGCCTTGGTCTAATTTCAAAGATTTACCCGGGAAACAGGAAATCACACATGAAAGCGGAGGCTCGCATTCTAGTTATGGGGTATGTGAAAACATTATTTACAGTTGTAGCTGCAAGAATCATATCCTGGCACCAATGGGTGATGTTTATCAGTTCTGTGACATTGCAGGCTTTCAAAACTTCTCTTACCAATGGTTTTCTAAATGGTGGCTCTTTGTGGCTCTTTGGTGGCTTTTATAGGTATTTAAATACAAAGTATGGTTTGTGGCCCTGCCAGCAATGTAGCCAGAGCTCCTCTCTGTACCTAAGTAATTTCTGGCATAGCTGAGAGCCTCCTGCATCTACTGGCACTCCCAAAACGTCAACAAGACATACGGGGCATACTTGAAAAGTTCAGACAGCCTGAGCACTGAAGTTCTTCACAAGTGAACAGTGTGAGATGATTCTACCTTCTCTGACATATGATTGGATGCAAAACCTCTGTCACTGCTGCGCTCACCACTACCTTCACAGAAAAAATCAATGAGGTAAAGAAAAATATTTCTTTACTCCACCAGGGCTGGCAAAATATCAGAGCCTGCGTAGCTGAGGCAAAGACTAGGCTAAGTGAGGCATAGGATATACTTTCTCCTATGCAATCAACAGTGCAACAGCTGGAAACCAAATTTACGGAGCGGCAAACCCAAGCTAGCGGCCAGGAAAACCACATGTGCCACAATAACATCAGAATGGTAGGGTGTGTGTGTGGAGGACAACTACTTGTTTACCTTTGGCAGAGAAGCTTTTTTTTGGCAAAATTTACCAGAACTGGACTGGGATTCAAAATAGGCCCTGCCATTCCTGCTACACAGAGGCCCAAACAGCCTCCACCAGCCTAGTCACTTTCTATGGCAACTTATAGCAGCCCCACTGGCATTTGCTAGAACCCACAGATTGCCAGTCCGGGCCTGGAATTTACTGTGGGATGAGCACATTGCATCTTACCTAAACCTCCTATACTGGGGGCACCATCACTAAAATTCTCAAATACAGTGACCAGAACATGATCCTATGCCTTGCCAGAGAGAAAGGGCCCATCAAGTTGGACAATTCTAGTATATCCCTATTCCCTGACTTCTCCAGTAATATACAAAAGTGGAGAGCACATTTTTCACAAGCTTAAAACAACTTCAGGAATTCAGTGTCCCATATGCAAGTTGTACCTGGCATCACCCATAATATGAAAGCTACATTTTTTACTTTTCTTGAGGAAGTCCATGTCTGTCTCGAGACAAGCTACAAAACTCCCGCATCTGCCAAGAGGTTGTGAGTAACAACAGTTGAACTCCAGATTACAATTTAGCCTTACCCTAATGGTTATACATTAGAGAGTGACCGCCACCCATGGCTCCTTACTAACCTCTATGACAGAGACATACTAATACCTAAACTTGGGAAAGATGCAATGGATTGTAGTGTCTGCTGTCCTATATTCTTGCGCAAAATGATATAGAAAAAAATCTAGCCAAAATTATAGCTAGCAGTCTTTCCTAAGTAATACTTAATGTTATTCCCCCAGATGAAATAGGCTTTATGTCCGGAATGTGTACCGCTCTCAACATACACAGTGTGAGTTTTTTAGGTTATACAGGCTAATTATGACAAAGCCGAGAATTGAAATTTGGTGGTGCTAGATGCAGCCAAGACCTTTGATTGTGTTGACTGACCCTTCCTCTTGGCAGTTTGGGAGCAAGTAGGCTGTGGTGTAGACTTTATGACTTGGGTTCAACTACTATACTCCTCTCCTAGGGTTAAGGTTACTACTAATGGCTGAACAGCCAAATCATTCCCACTCTCACCCCTTCTCTACTCCCTGGCCATTGAGCCTCTGGCTAGAGCCCTGCGCTGAACCAATTAGTGACCTGCATATTTACCCTCTTTGATCCACTACCCTACCCGGACCCACAACTGCCTTATCCACAACCTGACCCGCAACCCGCCGACCACCATCAATCCGGAAGTGATGTTGCTGCAAACCGGAAGTGACATCATTAAAAGTTGCCTAGAGGGGCAGAAGTGTGCCGTGTGATGTAAGAGAGCTGTGCCTGAAGTCAGATTGGAGGGGGAGACAAGGGAAAGCTTCAGGGGCTCAACATTGTGAAATCTATTGATAAAGTGGGTCTATAGGTGGACAATATAGACCTATTCCTGAAAGATACTTCCCCATCTCTAGACTGAGGTAATCAATTAGATGGGTCAGTACTCCGCATCAACTGGACAAAATGGGTGGATGGGTTCTGCAGCAACTGGATGAAATCCAGCATTTTCTATGTTAAAGGAACAGCAAGCATACTTTTTACTTGAAAATTTATACCAACTCATAGATTACACAAGAGGAAAAGCAAACCTGTGGCAAACTGCCACTGATAATTGCTTGTAGGATTAAACTGGTCCTTGCTTCCCATGTGCTTACTCTAATCTGGAAGGGAACTAGACCCAGGCTCAGATGACTACTTCTGTATTGTTGCCCTGCACTGGTAAAGCTCAGTTTTTGCTTTAGAAGCACTACTACATTTTATATAAACATGCTGCTGTGTAGCCAAGAGGTCAGCCATTGAAGTTGAAAGTAGGCAATAGGGAAGTATATAACATATAAAGATTTGTTGGGTAGATTACAGTGGTTTTAGTTCTTCTTATACAGGAAGGTGTACAGAAATTAAATGCCATTTACATCTCCCTGTAAAGTAATACATATTTCTTGTTCTAGATAAACAGATAGAGTGTTTAAATGTAAAATTACATGTATTTTATGGCTTTACTGGTTCTTGAACTTCCTCAGTACAGTAATTTTTACTCCGCTTGCCTGTAGAGTGATGGAGTGTGTTATTCAGAATGCCTGGAACACATACGTGAGTCTTTCTGCACTGTGGGACACCATTCTTAAAGGGGTTGTTCACCTTCCAAACACTTTTTTCTGTTCAGTGGTTTTCAGATTGTTCTCAATTTTTTTCTTTTTTCTTTTTTCAATTACTGAGTCTGGCAGCTCAGTAATTCAGGCGCACTCTAAACTGATACAATTTTGCAACATTTAATTGATCAATTTCTCAGCAGCATCTCTGGAGTATTAGCAACTATTGTATCAATTCTAACAGCTGCCTGTAATGAAACCCAGGGATTCTGCTCAGCAGAGACAAAGATAAGAAATGTAATCAGTTAAGAACAGTTGGGGGGGGGGGGGGGGGGGGGGTCGTGATCCCCCCCCCCCTCCCAGAGCTGCTTTAGAAGGGGAAAAATTACACTTTACACTTTACACTTCAATATTAGTAATTGGAAAAAGTCGTTATTTCTGGTGATCTATCTGAAAACAACTAGTTGTTTGAAGGTGGACAACCCCTTTAAAACATGCAAGAAACAAAAAGACAAACAGCACTGTGTAGCTGTCAACATAGATTGATCTGCTAGCTGAGTTCCACCAAGTACATGTTGCTGCCTATTTATTTAAAACAAATCAAATCGGATAAAAGGATTATGGGTGTTAGATCTTGTGTAGGATAGATCTCATGCTTGTAGGACAAAGCTACAATTTTAATACAATTTTTTTTTACAGCTGGAAGATGTTAAACCTGGGAAAACTCTATCCTCAAAGCACAGTGAGAATCCAACCGAAACGAAAATTGCCAACCGCAGGACAAAAAGCATCTACACCCCCCTGGAAGAGCAGTACATGGAAATAAAGAGCCATTATAAGGATGCCATTTTATGTGTGGAGTGTGGCTATAAATATCGATTCTTTGGAGAAGATGCAGAGGTTAGACGTGTTTTATTTGTTCATTTTAGTTATCCGTACCGGTTATTAGCTACTACTGATGTATATATTATTATTAACATATATTTCTATAGCGCCAACATATTTTGTAGCTCTGTATATAAATTACTATACCAATTTCCCAGTACACTAACCCCATCTAAAAACAAAATGCTGTGTAAGGCTATACATTTATTGTGTTATTGTGTTTTATTACTCATTCTTCTATTCATAACCTATTTATATTCCAGTCTCTTATTCATATTATAGCATGGTTGCTAGGGCAAGGAAATCATTTTTATATACTGCTGTCCTCCCATGGGACAGTACAGCAATTAGGAATGCACTATCTAGGATTTGGTTCAGGATTCAGCTGAATCCTAGCCTTTTCAGCAGGATTCGTATTCAGACGAATCTAATAGCTTGGCTGAACCAAACCCTAGAAAGTGTTTACAATTAGCCGCATGTGCAATTGACAGCAGTATTTGTCATTTTCTGTACTTCTCATTCAGACACTGGAAATAATATAGCAGAAGTTGGTTCTTCTGCAGTCAATACTTAATTTCCACTAATGCCTTGCATGATACTCCACATGCCTTTTAATTATCTGGTTTCTGCTACATGGTTTTAGTAATCGCACAAAGCTGGGCAGAGGATAGCAAAGCATAGATGGTTTATTGGGCAGGACTTTTCCATTCTGTGAATATTCTGTAATTTTTTTTTGTTCTAAAATAAAAAGATCCATGCTTGCTTTAAATTATTGTAAAGCTCTGTGTAACTGTATGATGATGGTTTGTATGACTGAAGTGAGTGTGGATTGCTAGCTAGGGACAAATCAGTTCTTTTGGGCAGGGCCCTCTTTACCTTATTGTATTGGTTGTATATTTGTTTGTAATCTGCATGTTAAGTCTATACACCCACTGATTGTACAGCACTGCAGAATACATACTCTTTATAAATACAGGTTAATAATAATATACAGGCTCTTCTGCTACAAAGGAAAACTTGTCAAGGTTAATTGTGATTGTTGGTGGCTGGTCTAAATACATTATTATTGCTTCTGATTTAAAAATACGATTTTTGACATTTTTGTTAGGTTGCATCTCGGGAACTTAATATTTACTGTCATCTGGACCACAATTTTATGACTGCTAGTATTCCTGCTCATCGTCTATTTGTTCATGTAAGGCGACTCGTTGCAAAGGGATACAAAGTAAGATTCTTTTTCTCTTTTTATTTGACTGATATGTTTCCATTGATCACCTATGCTGCACTCACGATTTCCATATCTATTGTGTTGTTGAGAAGGAGAGCAGACATCTAGATAATGGAATGGCAGTGGATATGATCGAAATAAAGAATTTGATACTCTAGCACAGGCTACTGATTTAATTAAAGAAAATTCACCAGGAACATATTTGTATTTGAATAAAGAACTGGTTGAAGGATAGATTAGTGGTATAAACAGAGCATTATCCAATTGGACCACTGTCTGTTAATGGAGTAATGCAGGGGTCTTCCCTTGGCCCTTTTACCTTGTTTATTAATGACCTGGAGGTGGGCATTGAAAGTACTGTTTCTATTTATAGTAAGTTGGGGGCATTGTAGATAAGTTTATTTCCATGCAGTGTCACTTAGTGGCCACTAAAACAAATAAAGTTTTCTTGCATTAAAAAGGGCATTTTACTCAAGGGATGAAGACATCATTTTGCCTCTTTATAGGTCTCTGGTAAGGCCTCACCTTAAGTATGCAGTGCAGTTTTGGACTCCAGTCCTTAAAGGAAACCTGTCATGATTGAGTTAACACTAGGAAGAAAATAAAACTTTTAAAACAAAACACATACCCCTATTTATTATGCTCAAATCTCACTAATTCTCAATTTATAACTACTTTTCAAAATGTGCATGAGACACTAACTGAAGCCCTGACTTTCCAGAAAGTCAGGAGAGCAAAGCATCATGGGTAGAATCAGTACTGCAGACCTCTCACGATATCACCAGTTTGTGCAGTTGTTAGTGGCTGGAGTAGCCCACACAATCTGAATAGAACAATAGAAGGTGTTTCAGATAATTCCCATAGAATATCAAGTCCTGATGTGACATGAGTTATACAGAGCCTGTCTATCATAGAGTTTACTCTGATTAAGCATGAATGAGATTTGGCAGTTTGGCACAGCCCACACATAGAAAACAAAGGGGTGTTTAAACATGGCAGCGCCTATGAAGCACTTTTTACATGTAGGATATTTTCTAATCCGTTTCAGATATAGACAAAAACAGCTGACTAAAGGGTTTAACTAAGGATGGAAAATAAATATTTTACTCATGTCTCAAGGTGACAGGTCCTCTTTAAGGATATAATGGGTTTGAGAGAGTGCAGAGATGTGCAAATACACTGATAAAAGGAATAGAAGAATTAAACTAATGGTTTCACTGGATAATGGTTTCACTGGAGAAAAGGTGCTTCGGAGGAGATATGATACTTGACGAAAGTAACCTTCAGTTGAAGCAGTGTAGGTGGTTCTTCACAGTGAGGGCAGTGAGCTTGTGGAATACCCTGCTGGGTGATATTGTGATGGCACAGTTTATTAATACCTTTAAAAGTGACTTGGATGGATTCTGGAGCATTGGTATCTAGATGGTACTAGTTGCCATGTGAGTGGTGTCTAGCTTAACAGTACCAGGTCTAATATAGACACTCCTATAGACACTCCTTTAGAAACGGGTTTCTCCTTGGACAAACCGTGTATGTATGAATATGTATATACTAATCAAGTGTGGACTCTGCATCTAACTTTCACATGGGTTCCCTTTATAAAGCTTAACTAGTTTAAAAGCTATGTATCCACACCTCCTATTTAAAAAGGAAAGTTAAACGGAAGAAGTAGTGAGAAATGTTGTACATGATGTTTTGTGCTTGTGTACCAGCCCAAGGCAACCACAGCCCTTTAGCAGTAAAGATCTCTGTCTCCAAAAATGTCCCAGTAGCTCCCCATCTTCTTTTCTGCTGATTCACTGATTCACATGCTCTGTGCTGCTGTCACTTACTGAGCTTAGGGACCCATTCACAATATACAGTACACATAGAATGGAAATGTCACAGTATAAGGCTGATTGGTCATTAATACTGATAATTACTACATGGCAGCAGAGAAACAAGTGCAACTAGCATCAGCATTTAATATTCTGCCCCATAGCATCATCTTATATTACAGGCCAACCTCATTATCTTCTTGATAATTTGCGACAACCCCTAAGCTTAGCTTCTCAACAGCTGCTCAGAGCCCACTGAGCATGTGAGTCCTGGATCATTGCTACTATTGAAAAGCTGAAACTTTAGGCCGGTGCTGTAAGTTCAGTATATGTTGACAAATACAAGAGATCCTCTGCACTCAACCCATTATCAATATATTTAAGACATTGAGACATTCTGTGCATACAGCTACTAAAAAATGCCTTACCCTTTAAACAAAACAGGGATTGTTTGTGACATATATTGCAATATATTTAAGCTGGCCAACTACGTCAAAGTCATCCCATATCTGGCCAGTCCTACTCTCAAATTGCATCTGATTCATTAAGAATTCTATTGCTTCATTAAACATTTTACAAAGGGACTAAGTTTTACCTGCAACTTACTTGCTGCTTTCAAAGTAAAACCCCCAAACTTGGTTGCCCTTTTATTAGACACCAGTGGGATCACCTGACTATAGCTGGAAGGGGTGGGAGCTACAACAAGGAGTTGGCCACTGCTCCTATACTAAAACAAATGAGGGGAAGTTGTATATTCTCTACAAAGGTACTGTACTATATATATTTCTACACACTGGAGAATGCTAGGCAATCCTTTGTACCACAATGACCTTGTTGTGGCTCTGTTTTAAGTAAATGTATTATATTCAATGTGTTTTATATGTCTAAACCTGAAAAAGCTCTTTAATGTGTATAGTAGAGATGGAAGAGAATCTGCTTAGTTGCAATCCTGTACTAATCCAGTAAGTGGCACTGCTGCATTTCATAAGTCACTACCTTTTAGTTTTTCTTTCTCATGCAGGTTGGAGTTGTAAAACAGATGGAGACTGCAGCGCTGAAGGCAGCCGGGGATACCAAAAGTTCTTTGTTTACCAGGCAACTTACCGCACTATATACAAAGTCAACTCTTATTGGAGAAGATATCCTTTATACTCAAAACTCTAATTGTATCGATGAGATATTTTTATGGCAGTATAAATATTCTGCTACATTTTTATGCTTCTCTATAATTTATTTTTGATAACTGCTTGCCACCCTGTCTATGTATTCACAGTTAGAGTTGTGTGATCTGGAGGATCATACAACATATTCAAAAGTACACGAGTTCTCTCTAAGTAAATCTATATTAGATTATAGCTGAAGACAGAATAATTATTTTTTTCTTACGATTTTGTTCCCCCCCCCCCATTAATGGAGCACCCCCAGCTCAGTGAATTATGTGGTTGCTAAGTGGTTAATAAAGTTATTTATTTGTAAAGCACTTAATGTATCATGGCAAAGCAAGAGAAAATGGATAGGAGCTTAAAAAAAACTGCGCTTAAATCAATTGTTATCGTAGCCCTTGAAATTAATTGTTTTTTGATTGCAAACAACTTCCTTAACATTTCTCAAATGTCAGCCCCTTGTTAAATATAGATGACTCAGTGGAGGTTGAATCTATAATGGCTGATGTCCCAAACAGTTATCTTTTGTGTATCTTTGAAGATATCGATGGGACTAAAAATAAAAAGTCGCCAGACGCTGTCTTTGGTCTGGTGGTAAGTTCTTTTTCTCTTGTTAAGAATGTATTTGCTTCAGGAAAAAAAACTGAGTATTTGTAAGATGCTCTCACTGGTAATATTTCAGATTTTTCTGAACTTGCCTTTTCTGCTGCACTGTTTTTTTATGAGGCCTCAAATATGAAACATTTTGTAATTTGAAGGCTCCTGCGAAGGGTGCACCAGTCCCCTATACGTATAAGCGTGTATACACTAAAAATATTATGTATGTATGGAGTATAAATGTGCCTCGGCATAAATTAAATCAAGTTCAAACTCAGCTCTTCAATGACATTAAAAATATGTTAATGTTTTGGTTCTGCTTATGGATGCACTGAATCCAGGATTCTACCATTTTCAGCAAAATTCAGATTTGACCAAATCAAGTGCCTGGCTGAACGGAATCCTTAAAATCATGTGACACTGTCCCATGAACAGAGAAATTGCAATTTTTTCGCTGTGCACTACATGCACAGATCTTCATTTGCATATGCTAATTAGGGTTCATTTTCGATGCAGAATTTTGACTAATTCATGAAAGATTTGGAATTCAGTTCATGCCTTTGGTGCTGGTGGTCTTTTAAGTTCAGAGGGCTTCATTCAGCCCACAGATGTGTAGCTGTGTAGCCTGGAGATGTACGTAGTATATGGCTATGCTCCAATCATTCTTGTTTTTTCCCACTTCTCATTCATTACTCTATATCTAAAACATGCAGATCTCTTTAGTGGAATGAATAGGGGCAGCTGTCAAGTGAGCCAAATGGTTCCTTCCTCACAATACCTCTTACGCTTGGATCAATGAATTAGATGATGGGAAAAAGAAGAAAAGGAAGAAAACGGGAAAGAGAGAGCAGAGTGGTTAAGGGTACTATAACACTGGACAATGTCAGAGGAGAGACAGAAGAATGAGATGAGAAATATTAAAGAGAAGAAAAATAACCATGGGAGTATCAGAGGAAGAACTGTAGAAAGAACAGGAGAAAACAAGGAAAAAAAGAAAGCCTGCATTGAAGTTCAAGGTTACATTAACCCCCCCTATATTAATTTAAAGGAGAACCAAACCCTTTATGCTTAAAATCCACTACCTCCCTACCCTATATAGTCTCCCCCCTGCTCCCCCCCAAGCCTAGATGTAAACTCTGGTAATTCCCCCTAATTGCTTACTTAACTCCTTTTGCAGATTCAGCACAGCGGAGCTCACAGGCGCCATCTTCCGGATCTTAGGTAATCTTTGGGTCTTCTTCCAGTGCTTTGGCAATTTCCACCACTTTCAACTCATGCCCAGTTGTCAAAAACCTTAAGACTGCTCCAATTGCACATGCACTGATTCGCCGCTCTCTTCCCGACGATTAAACAATCGTTGAAGATGGCGCCAGTGAGCTTCACTGGGCTGAATTTGCAAAGAGATATAAGTAAGCGATAAGGACACTTACCATAGTTTACTCCTAGTCTGGGGGGTAACGGAAGGGGGGGGATTATGTAAGGTAGGGGGTAGGGGATTTTAAGCATAAGGGATTTGGTTCTCCTTTAAGACCTGAATAAATATTTGGTTATTTGTTGTGGGAATGGTTTTAGCAAATAGGTGTTGTTTGAAAAGGGAATTATGGTAATATGTCAGATTTTCCTTTCTGGTCACAAATGGCGTTACTTGGGTACCACTAACATAAGTCATGTTGGTACATTCATAGCTAGTGCTAAAATCTTTTATATTTTTATCAATGCTGACTTGTGTTTTGCTTGTTCCTCACACTCTCTGTGAAGGTGACAATGATTGCAGTTGGTTCTCTCTCACTCCCATTGAATAAGAATGCGCAACATCGTCATCTAAACATAAAGCAAACCCTCTAAGCACAAAACTTTTATTTGCCTTTTATTGTAATCTGTTTGTATTTATCAACCCAAATGAAACCGTCACTGTAGAGTGGACCAGCACAGCAACCGCAATTAAATGTCTACGTGTAGCAATTCACAAGCATTAATCCCCTGTCTTCTAATGCTTACATCTGGTACAGTATAGGATGTGATATCCAGAATACGCTTGGACCTAGGGTTTTCTGGAATTTGCATCTCAATACCTTAAGTCTAGTAACATATAATTTAAACATTATTAAACCCAATGGATTGTTTACTTAATATAATTCCTCTATGCCACTGATTCTGTTGAAATTATTTGCATAACGAGTTAGAGGTGCACAGTGTTAGGCTCCGCTGCATCAAGAGCTATACTTCATAGTCCAACCGTATATTAACAAAGGCACACTCACATCACAAATTCACCGGAACAAGTTAAAGATACTTCTCTTTATTCATGCTGAGATCTCACCATGAATAAAGAGAAGTATCTTTAACTTGTTCCGGTGAATTTGTGATGTGAGTGTGCCTTTGTTAATATATGGTTGGCCAATGGATTGTTTGCCTTCCATAAGGATTAATTATATGTTAGTTTGGACCAAGTTTTATTATTAAAAGAAAAAGGAAATGATTTTAAAAATTTTGAATTATTTCATTATAATGGAGTTTATTGGAGATTCAGAGCTTTCTGGATAATAGGTTTCCAGATAATGAATTCCATGCATGTAGTGTGATTATTTCTCTTTAAGAGAAAAAAAAATGGTTTCCAAGATCAGGAGTAATTATGAACCTGTAATGCAGTTCCTAAAAATATCTCACCTTTCACCTGGAAATAATTATACAACTCAATAACAGTTTCTATAACAACTCCAAACCTTTATTAATTAGTACCATGGTTACAGCAAGATGCTGCAAACATGGCCAGCGTTAAGTCACTAGTAGATACAAAGATACAAATCTTGTATTAGATGGTCCTGTGTTGAAATGGGAAAAAAAGAAGAAAATTTAAATGAAGAAGACTGCTCATATATATACTCACCGAAAATATGGGTCTCATTTAATTAATGACTGCAATCCCAGTTCGTCATGCACTGACTATGCTATTCTTTTCTATCTTTAAAAAATCAATGAAGTCATCAAATTCATTTTCTGTAAACACCAACCTCGCTGTATGCAAAAGACTGTATGTGCAGTTACAGACCCACTACACCATATTTAACTAAAAGCAAGGCTAAAGATCTTTACAGTTCCTGTAGTTGTAACTGTGAAGTATTTTTAGTCTTTTTTTTTTTTTAATGTTGTAATGCAGTTATTGTACAGAGCAAGACATTTATGCATCTCTGGCACGCATCCTTAAAGTGGACCCGTCACCCCAAAAAAATATTCAAAATCCTATTTTATCACATTAGTCAAGCAAAATGAACATTAATTACACTATATAAATTAATTTTAATCTTGTTTCCTTCAGTCTGGGAATTCATAATTATAACAAGCAGGCAGCAGCCATTTTATGGACACTGTAATTAAGTCAAGCCTTGCATCATCTCAGAATCTTGTTTGGGCACCAGAATGGGGGACCCAATGTCTATCCCCATGTCCTGGCTACACAATTAAATGGTTAAGAGAACTGGGGGAATGTGTGGGGAGCAGTGGCATCTAGGAAGTGCTGAATGGAAAGTGAAAGTAATTATCTGCCCCGCCTCTATGCCTAAGGCACAGAGGAGTGGCAGACAATGTTTGATTGACAGCTGAGATTTTTAAATGAGCTTAAAACAGCTATGAATGCTTTAATAAAAATTTGAAATTGGATTTCATGTTTAATTTGAAAAGGACTTTTTTATACAGATATTTGTGTCTAGGTGATGGGTCCACTTTAAATATAAGGAATGGGATTTGGCTTGAAATATACTATAGAACCTTGATATATATATATATATATATATAGCGCTGGTATTTTCCTCAGATCTTTATAGAGATTACATATCATTCCCATTAGTCCCTACCTCAGTGGAGCACACAATCCAAGATCCCTATAACATTCGCATACACTAGGGATAATTTTATCAGAATAAAAATGACAGTATCATGTGAGATTCCCAAAAAGTCAAAACAATGGTAGTTAAAAATACAAAATCTTTTTAGGATATAAAGACAACAGTTTTGAACCTGTTGGGACACATAAGGGATTATTTATCAAAGGTTGAGTTGTGTTTTTGCCAAAAATTTTAGTTTTTCTATGGTAGTTATGTTAAAAACATTTTTGGAATAAAGAAGATTTATTACGCCCCAAAGCTGCAAAAAGCTAGACTCTAGACTAGCGAATCTCCGGACTATAGTGAATTTGCCCCATAGACTGTTAAGCTGTTAGACAATTTTTATCAGGAACCCACATATATATTTCTAGGTTGTAGGTTGAAATCAGAGTACCTGGAGGAACTTCACGCAGGCTCAGTGTATTTCTTCTTCACAAATTGTGTAATTTTTTAAAACTGTATTTGGATCCATAGGCTCTGAAATTTGTTCAACAGAATGGTTATAGTCATGGAATTTTAAAGCTCTAGACAACTGAATAAAAACATTTTCACAGATAATGTGCTTTATTTTTAAGAATGTTTTCCCCCCTTATTAATACTAAATAGTTTCATTAAGCTTCACTCCATGCTTGGCTAGAAAACATTACAAATGCTGAATGTCTGCTGGAATGAACAATGTAATATTCCATATGTAAATTAAAGTTGCTCCTGGGATTGACTGTTTAACAGATGGTTTTTAAAATGCAGATGTCCAGCATTCAGAGGGCTCCCTCCCGAGGGATACTTCTACAGAAATCAGCCACAACAGAATTTCAAGTGGAAGTTGGCATTAAACATCGCGATGTGTAGATCTGCTGTATTACATGGCATGTAGCTGTCTAGGTTATTGTTTATCAACAAAACAAACTTATTGGGTCTTAAGTATAACTATTAATAAAGGATGCTTGCCATATTTAGTAGAAAATACATGTATACCATGGAAAAATTGACCCACTCCTGTTAAAGATATTGGGCTTCAGCCAGGATTCTTCAAATTTACTTTAAATATGGATGTGCCAAATTCATTATTTGAGTCGGGCTTTGACCAGGATGGAGCCTTTTTTAGAATTTGGCTAAATCCAAGTGCCTGGCTAAATTGAAACCAAGCCCTTAACATCATGTGACAATTCGTTACACAAACAAGGAAATTGAGATTCTTTGTGTGTGTTGTGTGCATGGTTGTTTTTGGCCCTTCCTTTCCCAAATTAGGGTTCTGATTCAGTTAGGGATTTGGCTGAATCCTTCATGAAAATTTTTGGATATAGCCAAATCTCAAAAGGGTGAATTAGGTGAATCTCTTATTTGATTTTAATTCAAAGAGTACATAATGTTCTTGCAGTACAACAGGGGTTTCACTTTGGCAAAGCTCCCATGTAGATCTAATTTATGCAGCTTCTTTTTAATGGTAGACTCCTGCACATTGAGATCAGTAGTGGTGAGAGCTACCTGAAGGCCCCATGATGAATTTGAGATGTTTTCATCCCAGCAAGTTCTACTTCTGAGCTGAACTTGCTGGGGTGGCTTGGCCTGAAAGTTTGTTGATGTCAAACTGTATGGTAATCTTTTTGAATCCTTTCCTAAACTCAGGCACTTCTAACCTTCTTTAGGCCTCAGAGAGCTCTTACAATTTAGTCAGGGTTATACCACATACTTAAAAAGCAAAGAGCAAACTAAATGTTCTGATCATTGGCACCTGATTGGCCTGGAGTTTCATCTGTGAAAAAGAGGTCACCCTTCGCCCTCATGTTTTAATATAGACATGGATCTCCTCAATGACTTGTGATATCATATCTCTTCAGAGTTCCCCAGGTTATTACTTTATTACTGTGTCTTTATAGTATAAAGCATATTGCTGGAAAAAAGGATGACAAGGTGTGTCAGTGTTTTTTGGCTGTTCGTGACTGCCAGGTACAGAGATTTCCAATGATATTGCACATTAGAACCATCCATAATCATGCACTTGTGCTGCAGTTTGCCACATATGTGCCTACTTAGAAGCACATTTATCAAAGGTTGAAATTTTAATTCCTGGGTAGGGGAAAACATTTTTACTTCCTTGTTTTGTGACAAAAAGTAATGCAATTTCCCTCCCTGTCCCATAATTTACAAATTAGGGTTTGGATTCGGTTCGGCTGGGCAGAAGGATTTGGCCAAATCTGAGTCCTGATGAAAAAGGCTGAATCCTGGCCCAATCCCGAACCGAATCATGGATTCGGGGCATCCCTAAATCATATCACCCATTAAATGTCTTGAGACCTTTCATTCCCTGTATAAGCTTTGTAGCTCTTCTTTTGACTCTCTATTTCATTAATAAGTTTTTTTATGTATTGGAGGCCAAAACTATTTATCTGGTCCAGGTTTTAAAATTTTCAAAGTTTTTTCTTCATAGTCCTTGTATTTGGTTAATATTGATGAATAATTGTGTGCGTAGTTTGTGGATAACCTAAAGGTGGCACTTCAACCTCTGTATAATTATGTTAGTAAGTGATTGTCTAAATCAGGGGTGTCAAACCTTGGCCCTCCAGCTGTTAAGGAACTACAAGTCCCACAATGCATTTGCCTGACTGTGGCTGGTTTGACACCTGTGGTCTAAATAGTCAGGGCTCATTTTGTAGCAAGTTTTTCAGCATCTTTATTATTTTTTCAGGCTGTCCAACCCTCCACAGGGGAAGTCATGTACGACAGTTTCCATGATTCCAAATGCCGCACTGAGCTGGAGACAAGAATCCTGAGATTGCAGCCAGTGGAAATCCTACTTCCCTCTGACAATTCTGATTGCACTGAAAGGCTGATCAACAGCTTAACTGCTGCCAGGTAATTTCTCAATTTAACTGCAAACTTCTACCAAAAACAGAGATGTTGTAGTATTTTTTTAATAGTAGTGAACATGGTAGAAATAAATACAGGTATGGGATCTGTTATCCGGAAACCCATTATGCAAAAAAGTCCAAATTACAGAATGGCCATCTCCCATAGACCCATTTAATCCGAATAATCCAAATTTTTAAAATGTATTTCCTTTTTTCTGTAATAATAAAACAGGACCTTGTAGTTGATCAAAACGAAGATATAATGAATCACTATTGGAAGCAAAACCAGCCTATTGGGTTTAATTTTTACATAATTTTCTAGTAGAGGTAAAGTATGAAGATCCAAATTATGGATAGATCTGTTATTCAGAAAAACCCAGGCCCCGAGCTTTTTGGATAACAGGTCTCATACTGTAGTATTATTACTAAGTAAATCAAGTAGAGCCCAGCACAAGCAGATTAAAGGGAAACTGTCATGGGAAAATGTTTTTTTTTAAATGAATCAGTTAATAGTGCTGCTCCAGTAGACTTCTGCACTGAAATCCTCAAAAAAGCAAACAGATTTTTTTTATATTTCATTTTTGAAATCTGACATGGGGCTAGCCATTTTGTCAATTTCCCAGCTGCCCTGGTCATGTGACTTGTGCCAGCACTTTAGGAGGGAATTGCTTTCTGGCAGGCTGTTGTTTTTCCTTCTCAATGTAACTGAATAGTACGCAGTGGGACACATGTTTTACTATTGAGTTCTGTTCTTAGATATACCAGGCAGCTGTTATCTTGTGTTAGGGAGCTGTTATCTGTTTACCTTCTCATTGTTCTTTTGTTAGGCTGCTGGGTGGGTGAAAGGGAGGGGGTGATATCACTCCAACTTGCAGTACAGCAGTAAAGAGTGAAGAGTGAAGTTTATGAGAGCACAAGTCACATGACTTGGGGCAGCTGGGAAATTGACTATGTCTAGCCCCATGTCAGATTTCAAAATGAAATATAAAAAAATCGGTTTGCTCTTTTTAGAAATGGATTTCAATGCATAATTCTTCTGGAACAGCACTATTAACTGATGCATTTTGAAAAAAAAATTTTTCCCATGACAGGATCCCTTTAACTGCAAATCTATTTATTCTCACGACATGTTTCGGGCAGCAGCCCTTTATCAAGTGATAAAGTTATTACAGCTGAACTTTTAAACTAGAGAGATCAAAAATGTATGTACAAATCCATTATCCAGAAAGCCGTTATTATTTGGAGACTCATTATTCAGAAAAGCCATTTTGCATAGAGTCATATGTAAACCAGCAATTGTTAGTTTTTCTCTGTAATAATTAAATACAGGACAAAGTAGTGCTTGTTTTTTATGTAACTTATTAACGGTTTAAGGCATGGAACACCAAATGATTTAAAAATTCCCAGGTCTCGAACATTTCAGATAATAGATTCTATACTTCAAAAACCACAAAGAATACAAAAAAAATACAATTTGAATTCAGAAAACCATAGTACTGTTAAAATCCCCTTATGTAAACTTGCCATTGTTGCAAAGTAATGGTTATGTTTGTCTACACTGTCATCCAAAATAGCTTAGCAGTAGCTCTGAGCTCTAGGAAAGCTTCGGTGTATTGTTGAAGCTGTATTGTTGAAGCTGTTTGTGTTACCGCTCTTTCAAAAAATACTGCTGATGACAATTTGGCTCCTATAATTTTAAGTAAATCTTTGCCAGTTGCATTCAAGTATCCAGAGCTATAAAATCATATGACTTTAAGCATTCAAATCTGATTCATCAAAGGTGCCCAAGGCAAGCCCGCTGCTAACATCCACGTATACCATCAAGCCCCAACCTTCCCACCCACCAATTTTCACGTAACCACCAGATCAACATTGCCTGTTTGTGAAGTCTTCCAGCATTAATGTGCAGGATCAGAGTGATAGAAGTCAGAAGATGTATATGCAGAGGATGTGCAATAATATTCTAGCCCCCAGTTCAGCACTATGCATATGCCTCTTCTTCCTAGCCTTAGTTCTGATAGTTGGCAGTACTCTATTCTGGGGGGCGGCTGCAGGTGATGGATTCAATTTATAATTTGCAGTTTCAAACTATCTGTACATGTACAACCATAATATGGAACCTTTGTTGCTCCTTTATCATATTGTTTGTGTCACTTTCAGACTGACCATGTGAAGTATGTGACCAAATATTACGGTTTTACAACTGTATGATTAATAAAAGTTCCAGGGAAGCTTTCTGTGGTATTTTCAACCTGATTTTTACTCCAGAAATGAAATGCTAGTTTGCCTTTTCTCATTTTGTTCACAGGAATATAGGATTTTATCCTTTTGATATTCAAGTGGGTGTATATTCAAGGTTCTTGTGTAGGCTGGAGTATAATTAATGTGCTAAAATAAAAGTATAGGTTGCTATCTGCCATCATCTTAATTTAGGTGGCAGTAATAGCTGGTGGAAAGAGTTTAATATTGCAAGAGTAAAGTGAATTAACCAATGTATCTCTGGATTTCAGAATACCAGTTGGTAGTTTTCTTTTTTTTTGGGTGTCTTAGTGTTTTGAATATAAGGCACCCACAGTGATTTGATCATTTACCTGATACTCTGGGACAGTTAGAAAACTGCACCACCCTGGGAAACTTCTGTAAATCTGATCTGTAGCAATCATCATGCTCTTCATGTCTTTTCTTCTGGGTGGGGGCAGGCGTATACACAGTAGCATGAAAAGACGGCTTTCTTAAAGTTTGACTTTTCAATACCGCATGCGTACACCAGAGTGAAAAAAGGAGAAACAGAAAAGGGATAGCTCTGTGGTGCTCCTCCAGAAATACCATTGGCCAGTGCAAATTTCTTCTAAGAGGAACACCAGCCAAAGATATTAGTAAGTAATTACAATCTCTGCAGGGTACCTTACATTTGGCACCCGCTAGTGATTAACATTTTTCTCCTGCTTTAATAATATTTAAATTATTGCACATCCTACAATTTTATTTTAAAACATTTGCTCCTGATTTACACAGGCTACACCTCTACAAATATTTCTGGAATTACCTTGACTATCCACTGTAAATTGTTAGTAGACTTTCCCTGATTTGTGTTATCCTTGGTTTTAGAGGTACATATACTCAAGTTTCTAAAGTCAGAGATGAGTTTTAGCCTTTTCTGCAACTTCTTACAATGGAAACTACCCCTTAGGATAAGTACAGGGATGGCCCCCTGAAGGGAAAACAGAAGTGCTGGTGATGCAGTGATGGAACACTAAGGAACTTATTTATTAAAGCCTGAATTACAATAATTTTTTTTTTTTTAAATATTAGAAGCTAATTTTTAGTAAAAAAAACTTTTTTTT
Source organism: Xenopus borealis (assembly GCA_024363595.1). NCBI lineage: Eukaryota > Metazoa > Chordata > Amphibia > Anura > Pipidae > Xenopus > Xenopus borealis. The sequence goes on along the minus strand of CM044431.1, from coordinate 201,123,066 downwards.
GGGGGGGAGGATGGGAAAACTGTGAATCAGAAAATCCAGCATCTCAGACCTACCAATGTTGTGTATAAGTCAATAGGAGAAGTCCTGAAAATATCCTGATGTGAGCTGGGTTCCGTTCAATAATCTGAAGATTTTGTGGTTTTCGGGCAAAAATCTGAAAAAAATCATGGTTCCAGTGGAATATCAATAAAATTTGTATGATTTACACGGGAAATTGATGTCTTGAAAATGTCTTGATAACTAAGGGGAACTAACCTGTGCAGGTTTGGTCAGAGTATATTTCAGACCAAGATTCAGTGTAACAATTGAAGAATTAATAATATCAAACCATTTAATCCTTCCTGCATCCTTTTAAGTGCACAGCACATGTTTGCCAAGAGGACAACCATGATGCACACTCATTGGAATGTATGAGCGAGGAATAGGACCTGGCGCTGTGATGAAAAAATACTTTACTTGCAAACAATTGGACATGGCTGATACACTCCAAACAGGTCCGATTATTGTACATAATACACAAGACTCACCCTAGAAAAATGGTGGTTAACATCTTAAGGCTTGAGAGTAGACCAACACATAAGTCAGTCAATATCCAACTCCCCATTAAACTATGTTCTACCTGAAGCCTGACGGCCTTCTCAACACATGGACACAACTAAAATACTGGGGTTTGGCTTCACACAGTTTTTGACATCAAGATATTGAATCTTGAGACGTTTAGCTGATTTAAAAGGAAACTGGAACTGAATAATCACATCTGGGTGCTAAAAATACTTCCAGTGTCACATAATAATATTCCTTTTAATTCTAGTTTACGTGATGATGACCGAATACGAATAGAGAGAATGGACAAAAGCCATTTTGAATACAGCCAAGCATTTCAGCTCGTCAGTGACTTTTATGGACATGAAGCAAAGGAATCCGCAGGTACAGCGCTAGAACATTTCTTCTTAATAAATGTTATATATATATATATATATATATATATATATATATATATATATATAAGCTGGAATAGAGTCTCGCACTCACAGGACTTAAAAAATGAAAAAACACTTTATTGTGTCACAAAAAACACTGACGTTTCGGTCAGCAATCTGACCTTTCTCAAAGTCTTTGCACCCAGGCGATTTTTTGCACCATCGGGACGTGAGTGCTGGTTCCCCAACGGTTCATTTATATATATATTATGTAAAGGACAAATTGTGCATCACTCAATACAAAGTGGACTAGGCTCAAAGTGTTACTGGAAATTGGGACCCACATGTCTGCTGTCACTGTTAATATTTTAATAAGGAGATTCTGGCATAGGCTGTGCCATCAAATAACCCAGAATACCCTTACTTTTACCCATTGCATCAGTTTCTAGGTAAACAATGAGACTATGATAAAGTGGAGGAGCACAGAGCTAAGTGGAATAAGACACGGTTTAGTCAGTAAAACTCAACCACATGTTTAAAGAATTTACTGAGCTTAAACTGCCAACATTCACTAACATGTAGCCGTGGATACGAACTGAAGCTCAATGAAAAATATAGGCTATAAATCTTATTATTTGGGCTTCTTTGCAGTCCAGTTAACAGTGCATGTGCAGTGTTAATGACTAAAAGGGGAATTCGGCCCCCCAGGCGCTAACCCCTCCTCCCCCCCCAACCTACTTCTCCCCCCGGGCTATTGCCCCTAAGTTTCTGCTTACCCCACTTTGTAAGTCCCTTCCAGCGAAGTTCACAGGGGCCATCTTCTCTTCCAACCACTTCTTCCTGGATCCGGCGGCTCAGCGGCGCTTGCAATGTAGGACGCTGGTACTACTGCACATGCGCACAAAGTTCACGAAGGGTTTAGCGTCTGGGGGTTTAATTCCCCTTTAAATTGATTAACCAGATCTAAGCTTCTGTGGATTTTTTAAAGCCACTGATCGTTAATGGTACTGGACTGATAAACATTTGGGCAAGAACAGTAAGTTCAATATATAAAATCTTTTCTAGTAATTTTTTTAGCTTTTATATTGGTTGGCTACAGGTCTAGTCACCTATAACAGTCAATCAGCAGGTAGCATTTACTGGTCACCTGTAAACATCTTACTGCTTGCTATGGGTTATTACATCTGGGCAAAAGCAAACGTTTACTCTCTTATTGCATATATATAATATATATAAATAGAAGAGCGTGCAAATCTGCAAGGTGTTCAATGAGGCATGTGGTACAGAATTCCAGGTGGAAGTCTTGTGCCAAAAACATAATACCAGAGACGATAAACAATAAAGAACAATATGAATTACAACTTTTACATAATGGTTTTTGCCTGCAAAGCAAAAGAGGATCACATATTTTAGTGTTGGTTTGCAAAAAAGATTGGAATTAAGTGATAACTGACAGTTTTTTTTAACCTGAAATTTGAATGTGCAGGTTTGGGTTTAGATTTTTATTGAGCTGAATGTTTTGTTGAGGATTTGTTATTTTGCAGAAAACAGGAACGATTGATTTGTTGTTTATCACCAAATTTTGTAGCAGTATTGGACCTGTTATCCAGAATGCTCTGGACCTGAGATCTAGATATGGGATCTTTCTGTAATTTGGATCTCCATATCTTAAGTCAACTAAAAAATAATCTAAACATTAATGAAAACCAATAGGATTGTGTTACAATAAGGTTTACATTTTTAGTTGGGATCAAGTACAAGTACTGTTTTATTATTACAGAGAAAATGGAAATTATTTTTAAAATTCCAAATTATTTGATTATAATGGAGTCTATGTGAGACTACAATGCTGTTGGGAACAGAGCTGCTGTATCACTGTTTGGACAACAAGTCATTCTGTAATTGACTAATCTGTACAAGGACTGAGTAAATATTTGTGTTTCTAAAGCTTATGAGACAATATGTTCAGTGCAAATGGCAACACAGATCTAGTACCTGTTATTCTGAATGCTTGGTACCTGGGGCTTTCCGGATAACGAATCTTTCTGTAATTTGGAGCCTACTAGAAGATCATGTAAACAATAAATGAACCTATGGGCTGGTTGTGCTTCCAATAAGGATTCATTATATATTTGTTAAGATCAAGTACAAGGTACAGAGAAAAAGAAAATCATTTTTAAAATGTGGATTATTTGGATAAAAGGGAGTCTATGGGAGGTGGCCATTCTGTAATTTGGAACTTTCTGGATAAGAAATCCAAAACCTGTATTTGTTTTCCAACACACTGATACAGAAAATGATCAGGAAGTAGTGGTGTTATTTTGATATCACAAGCAAGTAGTTTATAGATGGACCAATGATTTTTTTCATATTTTGGCTCACAAGGTCCCACCATGACATTCAGGGGAAGATTTACTAAATTCACATGAAGGATTCGAAGTTCATCAATTTTTCAAAAAGTTTTGAATCCGAATTTTCGAATGTTTTCACTTCGACCAGTCAATTTTGAAAATTTGATCGAATCGAATGATTTGATTAAAAAATCTATTCGACAGTCGAAGTACTTTCTCTTTAAATTTTTATTCGACTGCCTAGATCACCAGTTCCAACCGACTGAATTGGATTTCAAAAATTTTGATTGAATAAAAATATTTGATCGAACGGTTAAAATCGTTCAAATCAATCGATTCGAATGATTTTATCGATCGATCGAATTTTTATATTGATCGTTCGACCAATCGAATTGCAGTAAAAAATCCTTTGAATTTGGAGAATTTTTATTCCCTAACTATTCCCATGGTCGAATTTGAGGGTTTTTTAAACCTCAAATTCGACCCTTAGTAAATCTGCCCCTCAGTTTCAATGCATTATTATCACACACATTTCCATTGAAACCCAGGCTTACTTATTTCCGAGTATGTTTTCTTAGCACTGATTTAACTTTTCTTTTATTAGGATATCTGTATCTCTTCACACACAGTTCTAATGACGTACCAAAGCTGCAGGCAGTTTTTCATTCAGAGCATTTGTTTCCTTTTAACATATAGACAGGAGGGAAATTTAATCATAAAACTGGATCCACGCTTTAAAGGACATGTAACCCCCCCCCCCACACACACACACACACACACGCAAATGTACTCCGTGAACAGCCTCTTTGAAATCTTTAGATACCTGCCACTCTGGTTGTTAAAAGGTTAACAGTAAGGCAACAGCGTCCCCTTAATCACTTAGAAATCCTTCTCATCCTCTAACCCACTCTGCACCCTCCCTCAGAAATTTAATTGCTGTTGGCTAATGAGCATGCTCAATTCTTCTCAGCACAGATTACTAAACACACCCTCCAGTCTAAGAGCCAATGAAGAGATGGCATTGTTGGTTCCCATAGGAACTCTAGCTGTCTGATCCTATTTTTTTCTCCATCCACATCTTCGGGGCTTCGCTTAACCATTAAAGTGCTCAACCCCAGCAGAACTTTTTAATAAAGTATGTTGTGCCTGTGTAAACCTGCATTCTGCATTGCATGAACTTTACAGCATAAATGTCCTGTTTGCAGATGTCCATGTTACTGATGATGTGTCAGAAGGAAAATAGCTGCTGCGTGAAAGCTGCTATTTGTTTTAGGAACATGTGATAGCGCTGGCAAATGGAGGGCGGTATATGCAGTACAAATGATGTGGTTTATGTGGGGTATATATGCCCCTTATGTACATGGCAGGAAAATGAAGGCTTTACATGTCTTTTCTTGGAACTTATCTTCTGGTAAGAGTAGATGGTACTTTGCAGATTGTGTAAAAAACAATTGTGGTTCTTACACGTAAATGGACGAATCTTAAAGTGGACCTGTCACCCAGACACAAAAATCTGTATAATAAAAGTCCTTTTCAAATCAAACATAAAATCCAATTTCAAATTTTAATTAAAGCATTCATAGCTGTTTTAAGCTCATTTAAAAATCTCAGCTGTCAATCAAATATTGTCTGACACTCCTCTATGCCTTAGGCATAGAGGCGGGGCAGATAATTACTTTCACTTTCCATTCAGCACTTCCTAGATGCCACTGCTCCCCACACATTCCCCCAGTTCTCTTAACCATTTAATTGTGTAGCCAGAACATGGGGATAGACATCTGGTCCCCAATTCTGGTGCACAAACAAGATTCTGAGATGATGCAAGGTTTGTCTTAATAACAGTGTCCACAAAATGGCTCCTGCCCGCTTGCTATAATTATGAATTCCCAGACTGAAGGAAACAAGATTAAAATAATGTATATAGTGTAATTAATGTTCATTTTGCTTGACTAATGTGATAAAATAGTGATTTTGAATATTTTTTTTGGGTGACAGGTCCACTTTAACATTTCGTCAAAAAGTCATGAAATGCCGAAATGCATTGTAGTCTAGAGGCAGCAACATTTTTTTGACATGCAACAAATTTTAATTTTGACGCACAACAATTTTTTTCACCCATTGATGTCTATGGGCTTGATTTTGCAGCCAAACTTGGCGGAAATTTTCAATCATCACTACTTGCTTACTAGTATGCTATTACCACATTGATTTCTTTGTACGGCTTATTCTCTTGACAAACTTTGCACCTTCCATGAAACATGTATGACTGGTTACACTGTTCTGCTGGTCATGACATTTTTGTATCTGTGTGCTATTCATATTAAAAATCCAGTATTCTCATGTTTTATTTCTCTCTTTCCTGCTTAATTACTCCCTTTGAGCTTCTAATTCTTTTAGCGAAAAATATCTGTGAGAGCTATGAAATTAAAAACTAAAGTGCATTGTTTGAACATAAATCAAAGGGAAATATAATTATGTAAATGTAATTCAACTCTAAATTAAGTTTACTATATTAGACTTGCATTTTACCTCAAACTAGAGAGGTTCAGGAGTTGTGCAGTACCACCCTGGATAAAAAGCCTTGCTCTTGCCATGATCATTCAGGGCATATGCACAACAATGTTTTTTTCCTCTACATGGCAGCTTTGTGTTTAATACACCTGTTGGGCCCTGTGTGCAGTAACTGTGTATACTGTGTGTATCTGTGGATATGAAAGAGGTGTCAAGAAATTTGTTTCTATGCCTTAGTTAAGGAAAGTCTTGTCTAACTTTGAGTTGGACTGGGATGTTATTTCAGAAATATTGATTGAATAGGAAACACTGAAAACAAAGTTCTCAGGTCTCAAAAATGTAAAATTGTACCACCCTGAACCTTCAGCTGAGGGAGCAGATAACCTTGTAGAAAAAAGGAGCAGGCACTTCTAAAGACCAATGTTCCAGGCAGACTTTATCAAGTAAAGAGTAGTTTATTTCGGTACAAAAAGATACAGCCTTACGTGTTTCGTATCATTCCAACAATTAATCATAGGCTAAATTGTACATATCTGCAAATTTCAAAACAGATGCACACGAGGTAAAAGACTGAAGACTTCTGGTTTTAAGGACAATTTGATGAAAACCTAGATGAAGACTAGTAAATCTATTAGTATTTGGTGGAATAAAGGTGGCCATACATGGAGAGCTCTTTTGGATCTCTCTCCCCCTCCTTGAGGTGTGCGATATTGGGCTGATCCGATGGATCAGAATGATGCTGATACGGGCGGTCGGATCGCAGGACTGCATCAACGAACAGATGCGGCCGCGATCCGATGGGATTTTTAATCCTGCCCAATCGACATCTGCCTGATATCTATCGGGGAAGCCCATTGGAGGGCCACACTCATGGGCCGATAAACTGTCGGCAGCTTTTATCGGCCCGTGTATGGCCACCTTAAGAAAAGATTGAATTTGTAGCTGATTATAGGCTTGATTAAATGATCATGTTTGTAAAATTGTATTTTACAATATCTTTAGAATTGTATAAATTAATTATATATAATAATTTTCTAAAAGGGCCATTTATGAAACTTCAAATCTGTGTGTAAAAAAATACATTATTGCCAAAATAATAATTTATTCCCTCTCTGATGTGACATATTTTGTTATTATCAAGGGCAACTAATTTTGTCATGTAATTGATTCCAACCTAGAATTTCTTTCTGTGGTCTGCATTTAGCCAGTTTAATTTTACTTTTTTTTGCCCTTCCTTATACATACAGACAACTCAATACATACAGTAGATTGCAGCCCTGAACAGACCCTCCATAATGATTCTATCCAAGATTCCACAGATTGTCATTTATATGTATGTTTTCTTCAAATAAAGGTCTGTGAAACAAAGCCTCATTTTGTTTAATCAATACCAATTTTACAGGTTCTCAAAAGCTGACGGAAATCCTGACTTTCGATAAGCCTATAATTTGTTCGTTGGCTGCCACCATCAAATACCTTAAGGAATTTCACCTGGAAAAGATTCTATATAACTCAGGGTAAGTGCACCACAGCAATAATGTATAACTGGCTACATGAGATATTCACAACAGAAATCCATTGCATCTCTCCATGCCCCACAGTTGTGAAGCCATGAACATATTTGTCTTTCCTTTCAACTTTGCATTGATTATAATTTTATTCTTTCCTATTCCAATGTTGATGGGATCTACTGTGCTCCAGAAAGCAGAGCATCTTGTAGATAATAAGGGCAAAGAGATGAGGGAAAGACACATAGTCCTTGTTGTTAATTGCCTTCTGTAAACTAACGTAAAATCAGAAAAGGAGGGAGTGTGACTCTACTGAGCAAATATATAAGGGCAGATTTATCAAGGGTCGAATTTCGAGAGTTAAAAACCCTCAAATTCGACCCTCGAATTTAGGTTGAGGTAAAATCAGATGAAATTGAATTCGGAGGATTTTACCACTATTCAATTTTTTGTCGAGAAATTGAACGAACGAATAGAAATCGTACCAAAAAATTGTACTAAATAATTTGATTTCTTGAAAAAATTGTACGATTCGTACGATTTTATCAAGATATCGGATGATTTCTATTCAATCAAGAAAATTTCAGAAAAAGCCTATGGGAGCTTCCCATAGGAAGTATAGCAACTCAGTAGGTTTAATCTGGCAAACTAGGCAATCGAAAAAATGTTTAAAGGGCAAGTACATCGACCATTGAATGGTCGAACGATTTTCTTATTCGAATCGTTTGATTAATTTGAATCTTTGCAAATTCGATGGTCGAAGTAGCCAAAAAAAAGAAAAAAACGCAAAAAATTCTTAGTTTTTGCATTCAAACTAAATTCTAATCCTTCACATGAATTTAGTAAATTTGCCCCATAGTGTTGTAACTGATTAAAGGAATACGTATAGGCAAAATAGTAGTATCAAAAAATACAAAATATATTGTGGAGCTGTTCGATCCAGTTTACCAAAAGCTGAGGAAGTCTGTTACTCTAAGTTGCATTTTCATATGAACAATCTTTTAGGTTTGTCACCTTTTGCAAAGTCCTACCAAAGCCATGCTGACCCATTTTCGAGTAGAGGCAGATTCTTCCAGTCCTTTTATTAATGCAGTAATTAAGTGTTTTTGGTTATTGGTCACCCCAAGCTCAGAGAAGGGCCAGCAATGAAGACTCGAGACAGGCAAAAGTTTGTGATGTCGCTATGCTGAGAGCAGCAACTAATGTTTCCATGTAAATGATACCAACCTATATTTTTTCCATGATCTGCATTTAGCCAATTTAAGTTTACGTTTTTTCCATAGCAATTTTATTGAAATGTCCAGTAAAAATGAATGTTTACGGATGAATGGGACAACACTGAAGAATTTGGAAATCTTACAAAACCAGGTACAATTGTTATATAAGAAAGCTTCATTTATTATTTCTGCACTATTATTTAACAAGTGTGTTTTGCAAGGCCACCTAAGACTGATATGGCAGGGTAATCTAGTTGTGAAAGATAGTCTTGCACTCCAGCCAAACCTGTAGACTAGTTTCCATCATACAGACTCTGGATCGAATTAGAAGAGATCTAGCACATAGGTCAGTCCGTTTACCCTGCTCTGTGTAACAATATACTTATGGGATAAATTTAAAAAATACCACTTGGAGATGAACATTCTGTGGTTTCTCTCTAGTCTGTTGGGTCTACTAATAGAGAGACACAGCTCCAATAAAATTTATTTTACAGACTGAAGGGGGGGGGATGAAAAACTATAAACAATGAAGGCCAGGTGAAACATTGCTAAGAATAGGACATTCTGTAACATACAGTAGAACCCCCATTTTACGTTTTTCAGGGGACCAGAAATAAATGGTGTTAAAACAGGTAAATGTATTATGAAAAATATATAGGCGGGACCACAAAAAAACAATGTAAAATGAGGGGAAACCTAAAATCAGGGGATGTAAAATAGGGGTTCTACTGTACTATGAAATACCCCTTTTTAATGTAAAGCACCAAGTGAAACAATAACCCTTACATCATATCATTGGTTGAATTTTTTTCTGACTGATCATGGGGAAAAAAAATCTCACATACTATTGTATCTGTTATTAAAAATTCTTGGAGTTTGGGGTTTTCCAAAATTAGGGTCAAAAATAGTTTGTTTACATGGGTTCCTGGGTAGCAGAATCCCATACCTGCACTGCATCTGGTACTCATTTAAAGGTGTGGTTCAAATTTGTTAACTTTTAGTACGTTATAGAATGGCTAATTCTAAGGAAATTTGCAACTGGCCTTCGTTATTGAATTATTTGCCTTCTTCTGACTCTTTTCAGCTTTCAAATGAGTGTCACTGACCCCATCTAAAAACGAATGCTGTGTAAGACTACGAATGTATTGTTATTGTTACTTTTTATTACCCTTTCATCCATTCCGGCCCCCTCGTATTCATATTCAAGTCTCTTATTCAAAGCAATGCCTGGTTGCTAGGGTGATTTGCATCCACGCAACCAGATTGCTGAAAGTGCAAACAGGTGAGCTGCTAAATAACTCCAAAACTCCAAATAATAAAAAAATAAAACCAATTGCAAATAATCTAAGAATACCACTCTGTCTCTCTCTCTACATTATACTAAAAGTTAATTCAGAGGTGAGCAACCTGTTTAAGATAAGCTTGTCACAGATCACTGCATTCCAGCTGGATAGAAAGTCATTTATAGTATAATATGATCATAAACATTTGATTGAAAAAAAAATGATCCAGAGAAAGCCTTAATTTCAGTACATAGTAATGTGGGCATTTTGGTGTATTTGCTATTAGGCACAAGCTTTACTGATCCTGCTTTGTGTCTGACTTCATAAGCCTCTTAGAAATGACGTCACGTTAGTAAGTTATCACTGTAAGATCAGGGAAAGCAAATCCATAATACAGTGTGACTGTAGCCTCATATGTATACTGTTCTGTAAGGCTTTTATTGCACTCAGATTCATTCTTTGGTTTACATTTTATTTTTAATGAGTAACTTTTATGGTTTTAAAGCATATATCAGGGTATCGTCTGCAATAGGCTTTACACAGAAGCCTTACAGAGTTAAACAGTAGGTAATCTGTGTAGACTGGAGAGCGGCACTCAGGAGAGATGATCTAAATAAATACCCAGGTAGCCTAACATAACAAATAGGCACTCTTGTCTGCGACTGATCAATTCCTTGGAAACCACTTGCACAGAGTGATTTATTAGCAACATTAACGGAATTAAAAAAAAAACAATCCAGGAATCGTTGTTATGACAGAGTAGAATACGATGAAGATACTGTAGCAACGCTCTGTGCAGCTTTCTGTAAATGATTATTATTATCATCCTTTATTGGTACAGTGTTTGCATATTCTGCAGTATAAGGCACGGGCACGTTGGCTTCAGAGGGCCCTTTACTAAAAACAATCCTGGTGTGATCCTATAGTAGATAAGCCTTTGCGTACATTATCATAATATATACATAAATACAAAGCGTATGGCACCTGTTTTTCAGAACGCTCGGGACCTGGGCTTTTCCAGATAACGGATCTTTCTGTAATTTGAATCTAAAAAAAAATCACATAAACATTAAATGAACCCAATAGGCTGGTTTTGCTTCTAATAAGGATGAATTATTTTTATCGATTACAAGGTACTGTTTTCTTATTACAGAGAAAAAGGAAATTATTTCTAAAAAAAATAGATTTGGTTAAAATGGAGCCTATGGAAGGCAGTCTTTCCATAATACGGATCTTTCTGGATAACGGGTTTCTGGAAAACTGATCGCATACCTTTCGTACTATAATGAACTCACCAATTGCTCTGCACACAGAGGCTTCAAGTACAGACCATGTACGAATGTTGCATACGTGATTGAGAAAACATTATTAGGAACTCTGATAGCTGTCTATTTCAGCATAACCATTTCTTTCATAACCAGTGAATCTTTGAATGAATCCTCCTGGGTGTCTATTTTTAGGTGATTTACTGCTGCTTAGCTTTTCCATACATCAGTGGAGTTAGATTACCCTAAGTGACATTATCCTAAAGGCATTCTGATTTAGACATCTCCTTTGAAATACAGGTGATCATGTGCTGTAACAATAATATGTCATGTGAATGACAAACTGCCCTAAGGCCATTCTCTGAAGTGTCACCACATATAATTGCTTCTGCATCTTCCAGCTCCAGCCATCACCCTTGTCACACTGAATAAAACATAACCCATAGCCAGGAAGTAATTGTGCAAACCATTCAGACAGCAGCATTAGAAATTAAGGTCTGAAATCAAGCATCTGTCCAGCGCGATATAGTATTGTGCAGGTAAAGGCTCTATTATCCACGATCCTTGGGACCTGGGATTTTCTGGATAGGGAATCTTTCCGTAACTCTGCTAAAAACTATTTAAACATTACATTAACCCATCCAACCATATGGATTTGTGCAGCTTAGTTACAATCAAGGTACTGTTTTATTATCACAGAGAAAAAGGAAATCGTGTTTCAAAATTTGAATTATTTGCTTATAATGAAGTCTATGGGACAAATTCACAAAAGTGTGGAAATTTGCTAGCGACGCCTTTGCCTGGCGAATTTTCACCAGTTCACTACAATGCGAATTTGCACTCAGGGAGGTGAAAAGTAGTGATGTTGCTCTACCGTTACTTTGTCAGGCAAAGTGCATTTACACTAGCGATGCCTAATTTGCATACGGCGCAAAATTAAACGTATAATAGAAGTATATGTTACAGCCACTACATTACACTACACAAGCCCAGGAAACCTTTAATAAATTAAATAAATTGTCCTATTGCCCTAAACATGTGCCCACTGTATAGTTGAGTTGCCATATGTTAGGAAATGTAGGGGAGAAGGAGGGTAACCCCCCAAAAATTACGCTATTTTTCAGACTATCACCCTAAAAAATGTTTTTCAAACTCCTATCTGTTGTATTGAACTTCACCAGGTCTGACCTGGCGAAGTAAAGTCTAGCGCAAGAGGTAACGTTCAGTAAAATGGGTATTTTAGTGAATTATCGTAGTTACATTCCTTCGTCAGTGCGCAACTTCGCCTGGCGTGAGGGTGTGAAGTTGCTCTAGAGTATGTCTACTTCGCTAGCGAAGTTACACCAGGGACCATTAGTAAATTAGTGTAGTTCAGAAATTACGTCATGCTGGCGAATTAGCACTAGCGTTCGCTGCTTCGCTCTTTAGTGAATTTGCCCCTGTGGGAGATGACCTTTCCGTAATTCAGAATTTTCAGAATAACAGATCATAGGCCTGTACAAGTGTTATGGACATTTTCATAGAATGCATGGACCAATGTATACTACAGCCTGGAGTCTCACAATAATATGTCTTGTGTGTCATCTTTCTAAATATATAATTGGTTTTTCCACTTTAGACTTCTTTATCTGCCATTTCTAAACCTATCTACAAAATCTTTTGCTCTACCTTATATCTGCTTCTTACTCTATACCCCCTACTGGCCTGTTTACTTTGCTTGCCTGTTCCTTATTAAATCCACGGTGCTCAAAAATATTAGTAAGGGTTCCATTGCACAGCCAAATAGCAGTGGAATATGTTCCCTTAAAGGAGAATGAAATCTAGGAAAAGCAATCTTGTTGCCACCCACTACATTGGTTTAGTATCAGCATATTCTACAACAGTGATCCCCAGCCTGTGACTTATGAGCAACATGTTGCTCACCCAACATCTTGGATGTTGCTCCCAGTGGCCTCAAAGCAGGTCTTATTTTTGAATTCCAGGCGTGGAGGCAAGGTTTGGTTGCATAAAACCCAGATGTACTTTTTGATTACAAAAAAAACCCAGATGTACTGTACTGCCAAACAGAGGCTCCTGTAGGCTGGCAGTCCACTTCAGGGCATAGCCAATCACAGACATTATTTTGTACCACCCAGGAACATTTTTCATGCTTGTGTTGCTCTCTTTACATTTGAACGTTGCACATGGGTACAAAAGGTTGGGAACCATTTTACAGGCAGAAGCAGTGAAATATGTTTAATTAAAACACCAGACATGCTATTTACTCCCTTGGACAGAGAACTAAAAACAAGTTTGCATGATCATTCTCGTGTACATTGTGTCTAATGGAAATTAATAACTATACTAGACAGGCTTTGTTTATTTCACCAATGTTTTATGGTTATACTGTTACTGTAGGGATTCTGTTATTTTCTTTTTTACAAAATGCATGCATTAATACCACTTCTCTAGCAGGATATTTAAAAAGAGCAAACAGATGTTAGTTTCTCAGGTACCTTCAGCCATGTAACTTGTGCTTTGCTAAACTTCAGTCTCTCTACTGCTGCACTGCAAGTTGGAGTGATATCACCCCCCTCCCTTTCCACCCAGCAGCCCACCAGCAGAACAATGCGAAGGTAACACCTGCATTGCTATGAATTCTCCCATGCCCCCAACTAGTGGTAGATATAAGAACAGCACTCAGTAGTAACAATCCAGGTATGGTTAACCCAAGTTGTGACTCCTTTAGTTACATTGTGTAGGAGAAACAGTGCCATTGGGCTGGTTCTTTGTGAAAGCTCATGACCAGGAACAATGACCCGAGATGGCTGCCTACACACAAATGTTACAGCTAAAAAAAATACATTTATTGGTTCACTAATAACATTTCAAAATGTAGAATGAATTATATGTAATGTTCACCTTGTAATGCTGTAATAAAAACTTATACCATGATAGAATCCTTTTATATCAGTGGTGTAATGGTAAGATTTACTTAGGGGCAGATTTACAAAGGGTCGAATTTTGAAGTCGAATTTTTTATTCAAGGGGAATTTCCGATCGAAAATGGACTGAATAAAAAATCCTTCAATTTTCCAGGACTTAGAAAAAATCAATGTAAACGTTCCAGGAGGTCCCCCATAGGCTACAATGGCAAAGTTTCGAATTCAACATTTTTTTTAAAGAGATAGTACTTCAAAATTAAAATTTTCGAATTTTTTTCAATTTTGGACTATTTGATAGTATATTGTAGAAGGACCAATTCTAAGAATTCTTCATTATTTATTTTTCATAGTTTTTTAATGATTTGCAATTTTCTTCTGTTTCTTTGCAGCTTTCAAATGGGGGTCACTGACACCTTCTAAAAACAAATGCTCTGTAAGGCTACAAATGTATTGTTATTGCTACTTTTTATTACTCATCCTTCTATCAGCCCCTCTCGTATTCATATTCCAGTCTTTTATTCAAATCAATGCAGGGTTGCTAGGGTAATTTGTTCCCTACAAACCAAATTGCTGACACTGCAAACTAGAGAGCTGCTGAATAAAAAGCTAAATAAGTATAAAACCGCAAACAATAAAAAATTAAAACCAATTGCAAATTATCTCAGAAAATCACTCTCTACATTATACTAAAAGTTACCTCAAAGGTGAACAACCCCTTTAAAAATTCAAATTTGTAAAATTCTAATTCATTTAGAATTTTCACTTCAACCCCTTATTGCTTTCATTTGTTTATGGGTACTACAACTACATAAAGCACACATTCCTGGTTTTCCTTGTGTAGAACATAAGCTATAGCAACACTTGTATTCTGTCATGTATAGTCACATTTCAGGTTTCTATAAAAACTGCATCCTGTATTTTTCGTTCCTGTCATTGTGAGGCACTGACCTGACCTTCTCTTCTCTATCGGCTTTGCGTTACTCATCTCATCTTCTGCAACTGCTCATGGATACATTTGTGCCATGATAGGAATTGTGTTACCTATCAATCAAAGATTTGGGGGCTTTGTTTTGCGTGTGGTACAGCATGATGAAATATTACATTATTCTGGTTCATTTTAAGGAAAAAGCAATTTGGCTATCATTCAAACATCCTGTAGATTAACAATGTAAAACATGTTACACACAATTTGTACATGTAGTCCTTTGGGTATTGGGAGTGCCATCAGTTCTACATATAATTCCATGAAGGATGTTACTTTCAACCTACTCTACCCTGTAAAATATATAATTATACTACAGGCTACTCCTGAGTAAGAGTTCTCTGTGTGCCTCGTATCCAGTCACCAAACTTGTGCTTCTCTTGAAGGGATGGGCTCCTGTAGCTTAGGTCTGCAGACCACCTAATTAAGGTTTACTAGCTACAGGCATATGATCTGGAAACCCGTTATCCAGACAGAGCCGAATTATGGGAAGGCCATCTCCCATAGACTGTTTTTATCAAACAATTCACATTTTGGAAAAGTAGTTCTTTTTTTCTCTGTAATAATGAAACAGGAGTTTGTATTAAAGTATAATTAATTTGTATTGAAGGCAACCCAGTGCTATTGAGTATATTTATTTTAAATTATTTTAATAATTTAAAATTAGTTTAAATAATTTTTTAGTAGGGATGGTGATCTAAATGGCAGAAATATCCGTTATCTGGAAGGTCCCAGGTCCCGATCATTCTGGATAACGGGTCCCATACCTGTAGTACATTAGTGATAAAGCCAAACTATTCTCTGGTTGATATTTTTATTGTTTAGATAGTATACATATTTACATATGTATTTTGAAAGCTTTTTTGCACCTTAATATTCAGACGGACTTGAAGACTAAAGGCAGCTTGATATGGGTACTGGATCATACCAGAACATGCTTTGGAAGGAGAAAGTTAAAGCAGTGGGTGACACAGCCACTTGTTAATACAAGGTATTTATTTGTGTATGTATAGAAGACTTTATCTGGGTGTTGTTATAAATATTATTATTATTATTATTATTAACAATTGCTTAAAAAACTGTAAAAATAGAAAAGATTAAAAATTCTAAGTTCTTAAAATTCATTTGTTTTTCCTCTGTTACAGGGAGATCGATACCCGATTAGAGGCTGTATCAGAAGTCTTATTATCAGAAAGCAGCATTTTTTCTCGGATTCACGGCTATTTATCTAAACTGCCAGATTTGGAGAGGGGGATTTGCAGTATTTATCACAAGAAGGTAAGTTGGTCTAGAATAATACAAATACAAGGGGGTGCAAGTGAGGGAAGATGAAAAGGGAGGGAGATTGGCTGAAAAGTAGAAATGGAAATTATTTTAATATAAATAGCCCTTGGATATGCGGGAAAGGGACATATTTGGCAAATTACATAAAAAAGTTGAGAAAATGTTGTAGGACTTGATGAGGAGCTACAAGTCTGGTACTTATTTAGGACAGGGATGTCTACTAATAGCCAAAGGGGACTTCCGTTCAGACTGACGGGGACGATAACTTCAAAAGGCATGGTTAATGCTACTGTGCCACCACTCCTGACTAACTGCATCAAACCCATCTTTCAATATGTACTGCTTATCATCCCCTCCTTAAGGCAATGCTATAGTATAGCGGTTTTCTTTTTGATGAAAGTCCTGGCATTATTGTGGGATATTTTTCAGGAGGCAGTGTCTTTTTTTGAACGAGCAATATAAAATTGCACTGTGTGATGCTGACAGGATTCTACAAACGCTGATATTTTTCAATTAACCTCTATATCTGACTTACTTATAAACATTGGACTTTGCATTGCCAAAAGTGTTTTTTTTTCCAAGCTACTGGGCTCTTCCCATTATAATAGGACATTATTTCTGAAATTAATTTTTGGTAGTGACTTCTGAAATTATAATTCCTGGTGTTTTTTGTTGCTCCATTTGAGAAAGAGCATCAAGGTTAAATGCATTCAGGAGAAGGGCAATATAAATACTATTTTATAGTAAAGAATTAAGTGAATAGAACAGGTTTTAAAAGAAGAAGAAAACAAAAGTGATAACCATAAAAACCTCAACATTTTTTTTTAAAACAAACTAATATTTTAGGATTCCCAGAACTCCAGTCACCACCTCTTTCTTGTTTATGGAAATATTTTCTCCAACATGTATTATGGTGTCTAAAACAATGGAAAATGGTATGTAACAAGATTCAGATACTAACATTCTCAAAAGTATCCTTCTATTAAAACTACTATTCATGATGCTCATTCCCTCATTGCAGCTGAGGTAGCCAGACGACAAATTAAAATTTCAAATATTTATGAACAACTTTCCAGCCAGAGAAACGATTTCAAGAGATTGAAAATGTAGGATGAGACAATACGTAGACTCTAAAAGTAAGATAAATGTTATGGAGAAACACACAAAGGTTAAGATTGAAACTTGACAATCTGGAAAACAGATCAAGAAGGAATAATCTCAGATATATAGACATACTAGAATCTTATCAAAATAAGATTCTACATACTCTATATATTCTTCTCCAAAACAATCCCTCAAACATTAGAATGCTGTAATTTTAAGATATAATTCCTCAGTATTGGTCCTCTAAAGGACTTACAGCCTTCAAAACCAAGAGTAGTAATAGACAAGTACTTAGCCTATTCTGAGAAAAATAGATTATTTCAAGCATACAAGAAGATTAAATCTCTTGAGTTGAAAGTAAAAAAGATCCATATATTCCAGGATACTCTCTGCTTCTCACAAAAACACAAAGAATTTTCCAAAACATGTCAGGCTTAGATTAATCTTCATGTTGATTTTTATCTAATGTACCGTTCTAGGCTAAAACTCTTCTTGCCGTATGGTGCTAGAGTCTTCAATGACCCAAGAGAAGAGTCTACCTTTGTGAATTTTTAGGAAAGTCAGTGAGTCGTTAAATTTGGTTCTGAGCGCTACTGTTTCAAAAGACTATGTACACTCAAAAGAGCAAAGAGTGCGAAAAATATGAAAAGCCTTGCCAATCTAAGTTTTCTAAAGGCTTAAAATCTCCTCATTCTCTTGTCAAATCAAGATCTAAATCTCCTACCCTCCTAGTGTGATTAATCCCCCTAATTCCAGCAAAGAAGACATGTCTAAAACATAATTTGTCATGTTTATTCTCTTTATGACTCTGGGTCCTGTGTTCTCTGGTTGCCCTTCTTATAAAGACAGCTCAAATACCTTTTATCATTAAGGAAAAAAGTAAATGTTCCATGAATAGATTATGTAGCTCAGATTTGTGTTGCTTTTATAGTTTTTTGTATTATTGCTCGTACATTACTATGCTTACAACTGTTTTTTTTTTCTCTCTATTACGTTTAGCCCAATGGATGCCTTTATTTATATCTTATTGTGTCAAAAACTTGCATGTACTTGTTTTTCCTGATAAAGTTCATACATAACGCTTGTCCATTGAACATTGTTTCCTGGAATGTTAATGGATTAAATCATCACTTAAAGACTAAGTATATTTCAGAGGTTAAAAAGATTAATGGGGAACTTTCGCAAAAATTAAAATATATCTTATAGGTGGGCTCCTTTTGTCTAGGAGATGTATTAGAGCACATTATATTAAAATCACCAGAAATCCTGTGTCTGTCTCTGTCCATGCAGAATTTTTTCAAATGGCAGTTATTTTGTTAGATTTTGCTTGTACTAGAATCTTTTATTTGAGTGAGCTCTAATATATCTGCTTGAAAAGGGAGCCCCCTATAAGATATATTGGCTCTAACTGTCAATAAATATCTGACACCCAACTCCTGCAAGAAGACCGAATGAAGAGAAACAGATGTGACATAGCCGTTTTACAGTAGGCACATGTAAATTAATCTGGCAATGTTATGAAAGATTGGCTTGGAGAGGTAGCTTTCTCTCCAGCAATCAATAAAAATGTGGTGTAGCTAGTTTGTTGCATCATAAATTAAATGAAGCAATAATTAACTCAAAGATGAGCAGGGCAGATATATTTACACTGAGGTACTTTTAAACAATATTATCTGCCATTTGTGTTCAGCTTATGCTCCAAATACCTCTAAAAATTATTATTTTACCAAGCTTAAGCAACAGAATTCTTCACTCCCCCCTACTAATTTAATTCTTTCACTAATGTTGGCTTAATTAATATCTTTTCTTTACAGTGTTCCACCCAGGAGTTCTTTCTGATAGTCAGCACATTGTGTAACTTATGCAACAACATGGAAGCACTGATTCCTGCTGTAAAATCCCAAGTAAAATCCCCCTTGCTGCAATCAATTTTCATTGAAATCCCCCAGATACTGGAGTCCATGCACAAATTTCTAAATGTGCTAAATGAAACCGCTGCTAGGTAAGTTTAGTGTAAATGCCTTGTTTTTGTACAGGAGTGCAGTTTGACATGTGATCACCATGTTATTGTACAGAAGTGCATCCTGAGATGTGCTTGCCATATTTTTGTACAGGAGTGCAGCGGACACATGATGGCTATATTATTGCACACTTGTAGAGGCGTGCAGCTTGCACTTGATTGACATGTTGTTGTACAAGAGTGCAGCCCGACATGTGATTGCCATGTTCTTATACAGGAGTGCAGTTGGACATGTTACTGTAATGTTCTTGACTACAGTCAACTGCTGCAAGCATTCCTGTGTGGCACCAGGGAACACACAAGGTCATTTATTTACAAAGTATAGTGTGCAAAATGCAATTTTGAACACAAAAGTAGGGTCCCCAGTGTTCTTACATTCAGATGTAAAAAGAGCAACGCAAGCATTCAATATGTTCCTGGGTGATACAAATTATGTCCTATGATTAGCCATTTGGTATGCCTTATGTGGTCTGGCAGCCAACAGGAGACTCTTTTTGGTCACATGAAACTAAAACTTGCCTCCAGGCCAGGTATTAAAAAATAAGAATCTGCTTTGAGGCCACTTGGAACAACATCCAAGGGCTTGGTGTGCAACATGTTACTCATGAGCCACTGGTTGAGGATCATTGCATTAAAGGAATAATAATAGTTGAAACATACCCTGAGACTGCTGAAGAGCCCACAAATGTTTAGGTCCCAGTAAAGTCCCGAACTGCCATACAGTTTCAACATGTTTGCAAAACAGGTCATCTTACATGGGATTTGGGGGCCAAAGAAAATATTCTAGTTACACCACTGAACAGCCCTGCCTACATTTTAATTAAAATGATTCATAATAGGTTTAGTTGCTGAGGGCCTCACATTTACTCTGATACTGCTGTTTGTGCTGTGAGTGCAAATATTGCAATAACCCCCCCCATACTCCTGTATTCTAGCACACCATTTTGTGATTTTAGCTCTGTGCCTCCTACTGATCCCACTTAATTTTTTTTACCCTCAAACAGGACTGGAAATAAAACAGAATTATTTAAAGATCTAACCGATTTCCCCAAAATATCTGCAAGAAAGTTGGAGATTCAAGAGATGCTGTTAACATTAGAAGCACATCTGGGAGACATCCGTAAATTATTAAAGAATCCCGCCGTATCCTATACCTCTGTATATGGCCAAGAGGTACTAAACATGCCTTAATTAGGTGCCAGTTCTTTTGACCTTAGAATTATAAAGGCTTCAGTGCTTACATCAATAGAATAATGAAGTCTCATTAGGAATATTGCTTTAGATTTCTGAAGTCAGAGAAGTATCACGGTACATTAGTTAGTGCTGTGTAAATGCACATGAAGATTGCTTCTCTCTTTAGCCGTCACTGTGATAAGCTACATTAAAGGCTCACAAAAATATATCTAGAGTTTCTCTAATGCTAGGCTAGAAATCTTATTTAGAGCAAACCAGAAATGGACCCAGGAAAGCAGTTTCTGTCTTTGCTCTTCTCTCTTCCCTAACTAGTCAAACAACTGAATTATTGTAATGGTAGTCCTCTCTAATAAAATCAAGATTCCATTTTCTATAATGCCCCCCATGTTGTGTGATAAGCAGAGCCAAGAAGAAAAGGAATAGCAGAACAGGGCAGGGCATTGTGTGAGCTAGAATCTTGGCTAGAGGGGATATGTTTCTTTTACATTGGTTCTATGGTCAGCACACAGGGTCCGAACATATGGACAAGGGGCAGCCAGAACTTTTCCCCTTCCTTCAACGTTCCTCTAGGACCATGGTGCTACACACAACATAGAAGTACCGGACAACAGACAAAAAGTGCAAATGCAAAAGTGTGCAACTACTGCAAGACAGGGCAGCATAGTGCAGGGATAGGACAAGACTGCAGACTCAGCAGATTTAATATGAAAAGTAAATAATGCTAAACAACATGATGAGTGTATCATTGTGATATGATAGTAGTAAGAACATGATAAAATGCAGATGTGCTCATAGAGAACAATTGTATCCAATATTTATTTATTTATACAATGGCATACAGTGGCTGTGTAACGTTGTGTAATATAATAAGGTCAGATGGAGTGTGTGTGAGATCTGTCTGGTCCCAGAGTATTCAGGAGCCTTATGGCTTGGGGAAGAAAATGTTACACAGTCTGGTAGGGAGGGTCCCAATGGTTCGTTACCTTTTTTCAGATGG
This sequence comes from Xenopus borealis, assembly GCA_024363595.1. NCBI lineage: Eukaryota > Metazoa > Chordata > Amphibia > Anura > Pipidae > Xenopus > Xenopus borealis. The sequence goes on along the minus strand of CM044431.1, from coordinate 201,101,506 downwards.
CAGGAGTGTGAACAGTGAGTGTGAGGTGTGTGTTGGATCAGCCACAATGCTGGTGGCATTACAGATGCAGCAAGTGGTGTAAATGTCCATGATTGAAGGAAGAGAGACACCTATGATTTTCTCTGCTGTCTTCACTATCCTCTGTAGGGTATTGCTCTCCATGACAGTCAATGTTTAGAATGTTGTGTGTATGGATGGTGGCTGATGAGATTTCCTCAGCTTGCTCAGGAAGTAGAGGCGCTGTTGGATTTTCTTGGCTAAGTAACTGTTGTTGTAGGACCAGGTGAGGTTCTCTGCCAGGTGGACACCAAGGAATTTGGTGTGGAGATCTCCACATTAAAGCCGTCAATATACAGTGGCAGGTGGTCACTCCTAGTCTTCCTAAGGTCAGCAACCATCTACTTTCTTTTGTCTACAAGGAGAGACAGGTTGTTGGCTCTGCACCAGTCTGTTAACTGCTGAACCTCCTCTCTGTATGGTGACTTGTCATTATTGCTGATGAGACCCACCACAGTCATGTCATCAGCGAACTTTATGATGTGATTTGAACTGTGCATGGCTGCACAGTCATGCGTCGGCAAAGTGAACAGTAGAGGACTAAGTACACAGCCTTGAGGGGCTCTGGTGCTCTGTTTGGTGGTTCTGGAGATGGTTTCCAATCCGGACTGACTGAGGTCTGTCGGTCAGGAAATCCAGAACCCAACTGCAGAGGGAGGTGTTCAGTCCAAGCAGGCTCAGCTTTTCTATCAGATGTTGAGGAATGATAGTGTTGAATGCTGAACTGAAGTCCATGAACAGCATTCAAACGTAGGTGTCTATTTTTTTGTCCAGATGAGAGAGAACCAGATGGAGGGTGGTGGTTATTGCATAGTCTGTTGAGCGATTTTGGCGGTATGCGAACTGTAGGGGGTCCAGTGATGGTGGCAGCAGGGTTTTGATGTGTTTCTTGACAAGCTTCTCAAAACACTTCGTGATAATGGGGGTGAGTGCCACAGGACGTTCGTCATTGAGGCAGGACACTGTTGACTCTTTGGCATGGGGACAACTGTGGCTGTTTTGAAGCACTTCGGGACAGTGGAGGTGACCAGAAAGATTGTCCGTGAAAACATCTGCCAGCTGATATTCACTTTTTTTTATTGCTTCTTTTAATTACTCTATTCAGGCCCTCTCTTATTCATATTCAAATGAATGCATGGTTGCTAGTAAAATTTGGATTCTAGCAACCAGATTGCTGAAAATGCAAACTGGAGAGCTGCTGAATAAATAGCTAAATAAATAAAAAAACACATACAATAAAAATTAAAACCAATTGCAAATTGCCTCAGAATCTCACTCTCTGGTCTACATAATATCAAAAGTTAAGATGAACAACTTCTTTAAATAAAGAAATTTATAACACTGTAAAATGCAAGTGCGGTTTCATCTTCTTTTTTTCTTTTCATCATCCATGATGCTGAAATGGAAATATTCGACTGAGCTGTTTATATAATTTATTTTCCTGCGCTGAACAGACAGTCCCAAAGGGCTGAAAATATTCTCTTTGTCTGTGGACACAGTTGCTGCTCTGAAAAAAGATAAATGTAATGTAGCTCAATGAAGCCTGACCAAGACTTCTGAAGTAGATATGCTGAGGATACCTACAAAGATGCATCTCTGGGTCCATCTGTTTGTACTGGCTTTCTTTTACACTTTATTCATCATAATGGTTTATTTATTTCTACTGGAGAAGTTTGAAAAGATGCCGGTTTAATTGCCAGATTCATTTTTTAAAAGTTTGAAAAGATGCCGGTTTAATTGCCAGATTCATTTTTCAGATTTTTTTTCAGTTTTTTTTGTGGTGTAACTGAACAACTTACAAAGGATGTTAATTAGTGATGGGCGAATTTATTCGGCAGGGGTGAATTCCCGCGATTAGCCGCTGGCGAATAAATTCGTGAAACGGCAGCAAAAATTCGCCAAAGAAAAATTTGCCGAAAAAAACAAGTCGCGCGTCGTTTTTGACGCGACGCGTCAAAAACGCGGCTCGTTTTGGTTCGCAAATTTTTTCGCCAATTCGCGAAACAGGGGAGATTCGCCCATCACTAATGTTAATGAGATAAATTCTACTAAGCTGATGATAAGGAATTGAAGGTACCAGGAAAGGTTTGCTAAGGTTTGGTTTCTTATGCTGGAGAAAAGAGGAACTTAATGGGAGAGATGATTACTATATATATATTTATCCTTCCAGAGAACAACACAAGGGCATCCATTCATTCCAGGGACTGGAACCTAGCAGGACAGGACCCTAGCAACCCTGCATTGATTTGAATAAGAGACTGGAATATGAATAGGAGATGGACTGAGTAGAATGATAAGTAATAAAAAGTGGCAATAACAATACATTTGTAGCCTTACAGAGCATTTGTTTTTAGATGGTGTCAGTGACCCCCATTTGAAAGCTGCAAGAAAACAGAAGAAAATTGCACATCATTAAAAAACTATGAAAAATAAATAATGAAGACCAATTGAAAAGTTTCTTAGAATTGGCCCTTCTACAATATACTAAAAGTTAACTTGAAGATGACCCACTCCTTTAATGGACATGAGTCAGTAGCCTCACTGCAAGCTTAAGCTGGTTATACGCACATAGATATGATTAGTGGAAGTTAGATTAACTATCTATGCTAAAACTCCATTGTGTAACTCCAGGGTGTACAATCACACCTGGACTCGCACCCCCTTGGAGCCTGCCAGAGCCATGATAAGCCTTTGTTGCAGGGGGAGTATGTGCAGTGCTGAACCCAATGATTGCATCCATGCATCTCTGTGGCTCATTAGCTGCCCCACTCTTCTGCTTCACCGGATCAATGCTGTTGCTGTCAGCTTATTGATTGCCTGTGTGTATTAGTTTTTCAAGGTATGTCTAGTGCTTCATGACACAGTCGCACTAAGCTCCAGCTCATGCACTGGTCACTGATTGATCAGCCTTTTCATTCCCCCAGACAGAGCATTAAATGGCTTGTATAAAGCAATAGATTTCCTTTAGCCAGTATGCCTCTCCAAACAAACAAGCCCTAATTATAAGGTAGTTTTTTGCTTGTACCTAAGCCATATTCATTATCCTGCTTTCTTATATTCATCAATTTGCTCTGCTCCTGAAGCTTAATTATATAGAATGTTACTATATGTACCCAGATGCTGGCAGTCAGAGTTGAGTCTTTTGATCAAACTTGCAGCTAATTCACTCCTTTCCCTTCCATGCTGATATCTAATCCAGCTTATTCAGATATAAATCAAGCCAGGCAGAATCCTTGCACAACAGTTAACTCAGTGTGCCGTTTGTAAGCAACTACATACAGTAGGATGAACATCAGCATGATTCAGTTATTGGGCAAAGGACTGAACATTTGTATCAACCCAACTAAAGGGCACCTTTCTGAGAAAATGTGCTTCCCGCCAGAAGTGCACATATAGTATGTGCAGCACTTAGTGCACCTATCAGAGCTTTATACAAAAAGCTCATTACATGGACGAGAAGCGAGTATGATGGGCGTGAGGAGTGAGATGCAAGGTATGAAGGTCTAGCCATTGCCAAAAATCAGGCAGATGTCAATCAGGAATATTTAAAAATCATGTTGGATCTAGGACTGCATTGCTTTGTTGATGAGATCCTTGCACTGACCACCTGCATTCCTGGAGTTGTGATCTGACCGTGGACCCCCCATGGTTAGACTGATATTATTATTATTAACATGTATTTCTATAGCGCCAACATATTTTGTAGCGCTTTGCCCACTCAAGGTGGGCATATTGGGCAAGATCCGCTTGTTTGGCGAACTCTCCAAACAAGTGGATCTGGCCATGAATGGCCACCTTTAAAGACATGGTTTATTATTATCCTAGTCGTTTTGTAACTCCTTAATAGTTCCTTTTTAGTAGTTTTTGTCGCCCACATGGGAGCACATTTCTCATAGGGGACAATTCTTTCATCACCCCAGCATTTCCAAATCTGTTTTCTGTTTCAGTTTTTAATAGAAGTAAAAAATTCGTTGTCGTCCGCCGTACCACCTGACTGGATTACCATAAGCAGGTGAGTTGTTTTATTTCCATATCCTTCTAAATTTACAGTACGCAGAGTTCACGCAAGATCATTGCAAAGTGTGCTATTAATTGTACAGTTTGTATTAGAGAGACTTTACCTTTAACTACATTTTAGTATGTTATAGATGGACCTATTCTAAGCAACTTTTCATTGGTTTACATTATTATTTTTGGTGTGATTTTGGAAACATTAGCTTTGGTTTCCTGTCTACAACTGAAAACGCCTGGATCACCAGAAAACAGATAAGGGCTGGGGGTTTTTTATTTGTATTCTTATATGGTATTGTTTTTCTTTTCAGACTCTCTCCTATTTATCTTCCATTCTAACTTCAAAATGCTCTCTGCTTGCTAGGATAATTACACCCTAACCACCATCATTTGTGTACATCAACATTTAACTGTAAGGTGAATGACACATTTCACATAGCTTATCTGATCTGTAAGCTTTCTATAGGAACAATTCATCTCGTTTTGGGGCAGAATCAATAAGGTCAATCCTAGGTTAGTGTCCCAGTCGAGCAGGAACTGCAGCTCAATTAATGGCATGTCACATAAGGTAAAACCATTGTTTTCTTGTCAACAGAACCTCCAGCTAATTTGTGAGATTCATCATTTACACTTTTCACTTCTGACCTTATCTGTTTTCAGACCCATTTAGAAGACTTAGAAATACAGAATTAGCCACTATATTTTGGGTCTCCTATGTTTCATGACAGCTGTGGTGCAATTTTGCCAGAGCATTCTGCAAAATCCCCTTTCAGCAGTGCAAAACAGATGGCTGCTGTTGGATGAAGTGATACAGTTTTATCAGCCTAACAGCATTTTATAAAGCTGCTGCCACACTCTTTGCACGGTCGTATTCTACTGCAAACAAATGTATAGATAAATGGCTAAAAGGAAATTTTCATAAGCTTTTCTTGGTTTCAGATTGTATGGGTTTTATCATAGTTAAAGATATTTCTTTGCAAAAAAATGTTTTTACTTCAATAGAGTGGAGTGTTAGAAACTGTTAAGCAGCACAGGGGGGGGGGGGGTGTCTGCCTTCCTGTGAAGAATACCAGCAGTTTCAACACCACTGCCTGTCTGCCATCTCTCCTAATACAGGTATGGGATCTGTTATATGGAAACCTTTTATTTAGAAATCTCGTAAAGGCTGTCACCCATAGACTCCGTTTTATCCAAATTTTTAAGAATGATTTCCTTTTTCTCTGTTATAATAAAACCTTGTAGCATCCTGGATAACAGGTTCTATACCTGTAGAAGTATAAGATATGTTATCAGGAAACCAGTTATCCAGAGAGTTCCACATTATAGGAAGGCCATCTCCCTTAGACTCCATTTTAATGAAATAATTCAAATTTGTAAAAATAATTTCTTTTTTCTCTGTAATAATAATACAGTACCTTGTACTTGATCCAAACTGAAATATAATTATTCCTTATTTGTGGCAAAACCAGCCTGTTAGGTGTATTTAATGTTTATTTGTTTTAGTAGACTTAAGGTATGAAAATAAAAATTACAGAAAGATTGGAAAATTCCAGAGCCCGAGCATTCTGGATAACAGGTAGCCTTCTTGTAATTCCGAGCTTTCTGCATAGTGGGGTTCTGGAAAAAGGGTCCCATATTACTGAAAAAAACACTCACACCCAAACATCTAAAATGAACTGCTGGTGGTTGCTATTGGCAACTGCATTTATACTACTTAACACCGATGCAAGTATAGTTTTTATTTTTTACCAAAAAATTACCACATTCGTAATTGTATATGAGAACGTTTAGCTGTAGTCAATAAACATGCCATACTAGACACGCCAGTAGCAACCAATCAGGTATTTGCTTTTCTGGATAATGGGTTTCCAGATAACAGCTCCCATACCTATATTTACAAAAACAAGCGTAGGCCATAATCTTCATTCATCCCATTTGGTGCTAGTGAGTTCAGTCCATATTTAATTTCAGTTGGTCTGCATTATGACCTATGTATAAAAAAACTGTTTTGATACAGGCAATTTAGTATTTCCCAAATTGATTGAGGATTTATTCTGGGATATGTGTGACTTTACCATCTGGGTCTTCTCGCATATATATATATATATATATATATTTTATTTTTTTTTTTTTTTTTT
>CM044431.1:201072961-201095119 GCA_024363595.1 Xenopus borealis | reverse complement strand
TTTTTTTTTTTTTTTTTCTCTTTCCCACTCGGTTTATTTCAAGGCTCAATGAGAATGAAAAAAGCCTTCGTCTAATTGTCTCCAGCGATTACATAACTGATTGCTTGGTAACCTTGATTTCTTATTTTCTTGTTTTCTCTCCACTTCCTCTTACAGTACAAAAGCCGTCAGTCGCTTCCACTCTCCCTTTATTGTAGAAAATTACAGACATTTGAACCAGCTTCGGGAGAAGTTAGTCCTTGACTGCAACATTGAATGGTTACATTTTCTTGAGTGAGTTCCTCAGTCACGGAACATTTCATTAAAATCTGACGATCTGTGCTGAGGTTTTCTTTCCAGTGTTCACATACAATATGTTGTTTTGGATATATCACAGTTTTTACATGCCTTTGCACCAATTCCTGTCTGAGTTCTCTTAGCTCTGTGAAGGGACAAAATATCCGCTTTTTTTTTTACATGAGCTCATTTAGTTGGCCTTGTGTAAACAAGGTCCATAAACACTGCTAAAAATAGCTAAAAATTAAATATATATATATATATATTTCTACACAGACATACATGATTTTTTAGAAAGGAAACCGTGTTTGTCTACATCCGACCTTTCCCCATCCCCCCTGCAGAATCATACCTTTTAGTGCCATGCCAAACGTTTAATGCTCCCAAGGTAAGCCCCTCTCGTCAAGCCCAGGCTGTCAATCTGTAGGTTCTGGCAAATGCCAAAGGGACTGCTGTAAGATGTCATAGATACTATTTATTGGGCTGGTGGGGGTCAGTTTGGACTTCTGTGTCATTCTCCCCCTTAGCTAGTCACACAAATTTGCCCATGATGCCCTGGTTACAGAGGGGCTGGAACTTGGTGTAGGCAAGTGTGTTCCTGCCCCCTAGCACACAAACAATTTGGCCAAATTAATAAAAGCATTGTGTAACTTACTGGTGCTGTATAAATAAATGATAATGAATCACAAACCACATTCAAACCCTAATTTGCATATGCAAGGTGGACTAAGTCAGGGACCAAGGGTGTGCTCCACTCCATTTTGTACAGATATATATATTACTATACTTACTATATTATAGTAAGTGACAGCAGCACAGAACATGTGCAGTATATTCAGCAGAAAAGAAGATGGGGAGCTACTGGGGCATTTTTAATGGTACAGATCTGCATTTCTAAAGAACTGTGTTGGGCTTGGGCTGGTACAGTAGCTTAAAACTTAAAGGGGTGGTTCACCTTCAAGTTAACTTTTAGTATATTGTAGAAGGGCCAATTCTAAGAAACTTTTCAATTGGTCTTCATTATTTATTTTTCATAGCTTTTTAATGATTAGCAATTTTCTTCAGTTTCTTTGCAGCTTTCAAATGGGGGTCACTGACACCATCTAAAAACAAATGCTCTGTAAGGCTACAAATGTATTGTTATTGACACTTTTTATTACTTATCAGTCTATTCAGTCCCTCTCCTATTAATATTCCAGTCTCTTATTCAAATCAATGCAGAGTTGCTAGGGTAATTTGTACCCTAGAAACAATAAAAAATGAAAACCAATTGCAAATTGTCTCAGAATATCACTCTCTACATTATACTAAAAGTTAACTCAAAGGTGAACAACCCCTTTAATGATAACATTATTCATCGTATTGATTTTTTTTTAGATTTAGCTCTCCTTTAGTCCCCAATAGTTATGGCCATCAGAAGTAATATATGTCAGCTTCAACTTGTTACCATACATTTAAATATGGAGAGAAGAAACGGTGCTCTCATAGTTTATTGTATATTCAGCACAAATAGGGATTTTTATTATTAGACTGTTAATTATGAGATTATATTTGTATCTTTTACTTTTACAATACATATTTCAAATTCATTTACAGTAAATTTGGAGAAAATTACCATTCCGTGTGCAAAGCCATTAATCTCTTAGCAACTGCCGACTGCATTTTTTCTTTGGCGGAAGTAGCCAAACAAGATGGATACTGCAGGTAATTAACAGAGATAGTGTCTCTATTGTACAGAATACAGTACAGATGTATGGACTTGTGTATAACTTTATTTATAAAGCACTCCATGAACCCGCTGCTCTGTACAGTGTTACAGAATATAAAAATACACACATTGAGGACAAGCATAAATAAACAGGTGAGTTCCTTGTGCTAAAGGACACAGTAGGGAGGAGGTACAGGTATGGGACCTGTTATCTAGAAAGCTTGGAACCTGGAGTCTTATGGATAAGGGATCTTTCTGTAATTTGGATTTCTATACTTTACATAAAAAAATCATTAAAACATTAATAAAGCCCAGTAGGAATGTTCTGCCTCCAATATGGATGAATTATATCTAATTTGGGATTGAATACAAGGCACTGTTTTGTTATTACAGAAAAAAAGGAAATACCTTTTTTTTTAATTATTTCCATAATTCTAAGCTTCCTGATAGTGGGTTTCTGAATAACAGTCCTAAATGTCTCTAAAGTCTTGTTGCCAGTTATAGTGAAATGTGCAGCTGCCTCAGTTATTCTGTAATCGAAAACACAGACTGCCATAAACCTTACACTGTCCCACAGCATACAAATGAAACAGCAACTAGACTGTTTCTTTAAAAGAGAGGTTCACGTTCAGCCATGTGTTTTAGGTAATATATAATGATTCCATTATTCTGACAGTATAAAGCTGTTCATGGTGATGGAGTGAGCGTGCCATGCAGAGTAGTGTTATCCGATTATTCTGGCTCTTGGAAAGGACTGTAGTATGGAATAGCTGCAGGGGTGTGACAGTGATCGCAGTTGTAGCTCTTTACCAGCATTTTTCTTTGTGGTTGCCTCATTGCTTGCGATGGTGCCCCATTGCTCCTCATTAGCACAGATGTCTTAGTGATAGATGGGCACTAAGGAAACAGACCTGTTTCAGCTGCCTCCCCACAGCAACCACTTTCTCACTTATTTACTTTAGCTATATCAAGCTCCTGTCTCTCTGTTCCTCTATGATGTATAAACATATAATAGTTCAACAGGAACCTGTGCCAAGACACAGTTTGGTCCCCTAATATGCGAGAATTGTAATTTGATATTTTATATTGGGGGGGTCCACAACCTTTTCCCCCCATGAGCCACATTTAAATTTAAGAGTTGGGGAGCAACACAAGCATGTGAAAATAGTTCCATGGGGTGGGCCAAGCCAACTGTGAGCCCAATCCAAGTAAATCCAAAGCTAGGGGTAGTCAGAAGGCCCTACAACAGGCACCTGCCAGGGCCCCCCTCATTGTTGCACCCTAGACAGGCCCCTTATGCCTACCCCATTGTTGCACCCTAGACAGGCCCCTTATGCCTACCCCCTAGTTCCGGCCCTGCATATAAGGGCTGTTATTGACTATTTTGTAGCCTCTATGTGGACTTGCAGCCTACAGGAGGCTCTTTTTGGCAGTACATGTTGATTTTATGCAACCAAAACTTGCCTCCAAACCAGGAATTCAAAAATAAACACTTTCTTTGAGGCCACTGGTTGCAACATCCAAGGGGTTTGGATAACAACATGTTACTCACAAGCCTCTGGTTGCGGACCACAGTTTTTTATGGAGTTCATATACCCATTATGATTATGTATTTACACATAAAGTACATGGTTCCTTGGCTGTTAAAGCTATGTAAGGGAATGAGGTAGAATTTAACAGGAGCTCAATGTGCGATCTGAACGTAGAGTGGAATCTTTACAAGCAATATTATACCTGATTATCTTTGTAATTCTAGGCCAATTGTACATGACAGTAGGAGTGAAATAGTTATTAAAAATGGCCGCCATCCTGTGATTGACTTGCTACTGGAAGAGCAAAGTCAGTTTGTTCCAAACAGCACCAGTCTTGTGGTAAGTGATCATCATCATTTTAACATGATTTCTTTGTCTCCTCTGTGCAGTTCTGCTCCCATTTCTAAAAAAAATTGAAGCATTAAAAATAAAACCAGTAGGGTTGTTTTGTCAACTATATGGATTCATGCAGCTTCATTACCATCAAGTACAAGGTATGGTTTTATTATTACAGAGAAAAAGGATGTAATTTCGAAAACTGAGAATTATTTGCATAAAATGAATTCTATGGGAGATGGCCTTCCTGTAATTTTGGATAATGGGTTTCCAGATAAGGGATCCCATACCCGTGTTGCTTTTCAAATTGTTATGAATAGCTATGGATTATTTATTTTAAACCATGGAAGGTGTCAGCAATTCCATCAATACAGTATGTATGCCTGATACAAACAGTATCCTTAAATAGACTGCCTCCTGTCTCTCAGCTAGGCTTGCCAGTGACAGCATTCACTCCTTGTGCAGAATGCTAAATATACTGTCATTCCTTTTTATAGCTAGAATATGCTGCATGGCAGTATACTTTCAATTCATCCATGGGTCCAAAATGATCACCTTTTGTGTGTGACTGATGGACATTATCAGTGTTAGGAAACCCAGATACAATCATTGCCAGTTGATGGATTAAGTAGTGTACTTAGCTGTTCCCTGTAAAAGAGAAAGCGTAACTGCCAATTATGTGTGTTCTGCTTTAATATCCGTATGAGTATAGAAGACATCTGTTGCTATGGGGAACAGAATCCTCCATTTGAATGTCTGTTACAGTCACCTTACTGTTTTCTAAATATATATTAAGTTAGACGATTTATTCATTTATATTATAATGGGACTTATGGAAAGAGGGAGTATTACTTTTCTAGATACAGTGTCTACTGTAGCCCCAGGAATAATGGTCCAGCACTGTGTTGGTTCATTATCCTCTGAGTTCCTTCCAGATCAAAAACTAGCCGAGACCTTACAACATTCAGATGCATAAAGCTTTTCTCACAGAAAAATCTCTGCAATGCTTGTTTTGTCTATGACAAAGTAGTTACCAAAAAAAAGGGGTTCCATGCCCAATCTTAAAGGGATAGTACTTGATCAACATGAGAGCAATGAATAAGGCTTCTACTGAACATACCTTTTTCCTTCAGTTTAAATAACAACAAATTATATATTTTTTTCCTTGAGCTAAACAATGCAAACGGGGAAAGTGAATCTCCTCCATATTTAGATATGCACACGTGCACAAGTAATTCCCCTGCAGAATGGACTCCTGCCTATTATTATTATTATTAACATGTATTTCTATAGCGCCAACTCGTAGTGCTGTTTGTAAGCACACCAAAAAGGTGTCCGTAAAGGGGATGTTAACTGGTAATCTTAGTATCAACCTCACATGAGCCAAACACGGAGGAGCTTCATGCATGTTGAACATGGGGTATATTGCCCCTTTAAAGGTGGCCATAGACGTTACAATTTCAATACAGACATCTTAGTGCTGAATCAACAGATATACAGGTAGAAACAATAGAATTTTACTGTTTCTACCTGTATCTGATGATTCAGCAGTTACAGAGGCTGATATTCAGGTTCAAAATTTTCAGACCTGCCCAATTGATGAGCCAACTGATATCCAAGTCCTTTGCTGATATTTGTTGGCTCTCCTCCCGCCATACACACACCAAATAACGATATTCGATATAATTTACAGCAGGGGTCCCCAACCTTTTTTGCTCGTGAGCCACATTTAAATGTAAAAAAGAGTTGGAGAGCAACACAAGCATGAAAAAGTCCATGTGGATGTCAAATAAGAGCTCTGATTGGCTTTTTGGTAGCCCCTATATGGACTGGCAGCCTACAGGAGAGAATGTTTGGCAGGACATCTGTTTTTATACAACCAAAACTTGCCTCTAAGCCAGTAATTCAAAAATAAGCACCTGCTTTGAGACCACTGGGAGCAACATCCAAGGGGTTGGAGAGCAACATGTTGCTCGCGAGCTACTGGTTGGGGGTCACTGATTTACAGTATTATCTGTGGATATGGCCATCTTAAGTCAGTTTCCAGTGGCACGTAACGCAGTAATACATACTAGTGGTGGTACGATATCTCTGTGTTTAGTACTGCTTCTTTGATTCATTAAGTTGAACTGAAGAAGCTGCTCGGATGAGTAGTGAAACCTCTTCAATGATTTATCAGCAAGTCCAGTTGTTTTAGAATTAATAATATTAGATACTTCATTGCTGTGCTTGGAACTGTCTATGAAGGGCTTTTCGTGTTCTCCCTGTGCTTTGCTTTCCTCACACACTCCAAAAAAAATGGAATAACCTCTAGGCTCAAATAAGGAGGGATATTTTTTAAATTATTTGAAATGTAACTTTTTTTTTTTTTTTGGAGTTCATTCCATGTTGATGACTTTGTCACATATTTTGAACAAGTTGGAATGTCAAGTGTCACTCCTCCTGACAAAAAAATACTTCTGTGGCTTATACTGAAAATTAGAACACATTTCAGCAGAATTTTGGTCAAAAAGTCTAGTCATATTCTGTACGATAATTGAGTAGGAATGCTCCAAAATGTTTGAAATGGAAATGCATTGGTAATAGGTTTTTTTATCTATAGTAAAAAAATGAGGACTAGAAAGTTATACCAGAAGATACAGCAGGTGTTCACATGTCTCAGCACAAGAATCCTTATTGTAAACACTAAATTAGCGTTATGTGTTTTGTTCTATGCTGCACTTAATCAATGCTAGAAAATTACTCCTATAAATGTGTAGATTAAGGCAGATAAAGGACCTGACTAATACAGGAATACACTGTAAAATCAATGTTTGACTGATGTTAGTTAAAAAAAAACATGGTTTTTGCAACAGTTAAATTCCGCATTCAAATACGCATGCCTACAATTTGCATTATTTTACGCATGTCTACAATTTGCATTATATTACACATGAGCCTTAAACCATGAGCATTCAAATACGCATGCCTACAATTTGCATTATATTACACATGATCCTTAAACCATAAGCATTCAAATACGCATATAGAATGCATCATATAATTTTATGCATGGTCCCATAAATGTACGCATCAAATACCGTATGTAAAACACGTTACTACACATGGGTTTGAAATAAACGCGTAAAAATAAGTGGTAAAGCTCACAATGGAATACGCATTAAACAATAAATGACGCGTCTTCAGGAAAATAAATAAGACGTATTTAAAAAATAAAAACGAGCTATACTTACATTTTAGGGATTACATGTTACATGTTAATAACAGAATGTGAAGAAAAAATATAATAAGCAATAAAAGATTACTCCATGGATTTTGTTGGGCATGTCAGTGACACTGCACATGTTCAATTAGTAGACTGTAATTTTAGGGGTCCCCACAAATCATTAAACAGAAAATGAGGTTTTCTAGGCATAGGAGCTGATGCTAATTGCATTGGTTTCTGGGCTTCCATGTAATGGGAAACTGAATTAATTACTAATCAGCCTTGTATCATGACATTTTATTGTATGTATACAGTATATTGTAAGTCAGTCCCTAAACTCAGTAACACAGAGCATGTGCAGTGAATGTGCAGAAAAGAAGATGGGGAGCTACTGGGGCATCTTTGGAGACACATATCTTCAATTTTAAAGAGCTGTGGATGTCTTGGCCTGGTAAAGAACTTCAAAGCATAAAGTAAAACATTTCTATTCAACTTTTTTTGTTGAACTTTGGTCCTCCTTTAAAGGAGGACCATCCCCATAGCCCATAAAAACCCCTACCATACATAGACCCCCCCTACTCCCCAGCCTAGGTGTACACTCTGGTAATTAACCATAACTCTTTACTTACCTCTCTTTGCAGATTCAGCGCAGCGGAGCTCATGGGTGCCATCTTCTTCTCTTCAGTCTCCTTTGTGAAGTAACCACCGTATCGGTGCATGCACAGTTGGAGCAGTCCTCCAGTTTCTGACAACCGTGCATGCACCGAAAGTGACGGAAATTGCTGAAGCTCCAGAAGAAGACCCGAAGATTACTGAAGAGCCAGAAGATGGTGGCTGTGAGCTCTGATGTGCTGAATCTGCAAAGAGAGGTAAGTAAAGAGTTAAGGTTAATTATAGGAGTGTGCACCTAGGTGCAGGAGGGGGTCTGTGTGGGGTAGGGGTTTTTTATGGGTTAAGGGTTTTGTTCTCCTTTAAGAAGCGAAGACAGGGGGAAGTTTTTAGGGTAAGGCCAGATGGGAATATTCGGGGAGATTTGTCGCCTGGCGACAAATCGCCTCTTCTTTGGGCCGCTTTCCCCCTGCCTTCCAGCGGCTTTAATGAATAATCGCCTGCGCCTATTCACACGCGGTGCTGGCTTTTTCGAAGTTGCCTCCTTAGGTAATTTCGAGCGATTTCGGGAAAGTGCAGCGCTGTGTGTGAATAGGCCAGGCGACGAATCTCCCCGAATCTTCCCGTCTGGCCTGAGCCTTAGGAGTATTATGTATGAAGTGTAGGGAACAAATTCGCTGTAAGGGAGATGGAGAGAAATTTGACTTTCTTTGATGAAGCCAGCAATATTTTAATGCAGAAGTGACTAAAAGGTAAATCATGATGAATGTATAAATTATAAGATGTAGCCAACATCAATAGAGTATAGTCAGCAAAATGCTTTATTCCATTAACTTGCCATTATTCACCTTTAAAAACGGGAGTTATTTAGATACAGCATATATTTGCTTCATCATAAAGCAAAGAATTGTCATGATTCATGGCCGTGTTTTATTGGAGGTGCTAGATGCTGATATGATAACCTTTTTCTGCGCCACTTGGCCTGAAAGGTAAAATAGTCCAGAGGATAAAGCTTAGGATTTAATTTGTTGAAGCGTACCTAACATTTTGGTGCTCCCCCCAGTGAATTAGCCTTTCCTTGTTCTTTAAAGGTCAGGTTGAATGGCCTATAGCAAATTTGTCTGATGAAAGAGAGATCACCTCCTTATGCCTTGTTCAAGGTGAATCTGTTTCCTGCAGTGGGATAATTCTACAGGGGAATACTTCAAATCTCTACTTATTTGTTAATATCTGCCTGTACATATTTATGCATACATTTGTATTTTGAGACCATCTTTCTTTTATATAACCATTAAATATAAAATGTAATGTTCGTATATAGCATCCAGAACTTCTTGTACTTGTTATGTAGAAATTATATTTTTATGTTGCTTTCTTGCCTATGGCAAGAACATATTGAAGAAAGCTACTTATCTAGTTTTAAAGAAACAAACAAACAAATCAATAGTTATTCAGTGAAATCTTGTTTTTTTTCTTGTGATGACTCTCTGTGTGCACATTCAAAGGTCAGTACAGAATGGGGAAAACTGAAGCAAAATCAAATGCACTCTATCATCTGATTTCTCATTATATTACACAGCTGCACACTTTTTGCCTTCCAGTGAAAATGTTTAAAAAAATTTACATTTTGGTAAGTAAACTCTTGAGTGTAATCAGTTCTTGTTTATAAATTATATATATATATATATATATATATATATATATATATATATATATATATATATATATAAAATCCGAAAGTAAAGGTGCACACTGGGATTTAAAGTAGAATCAAAACGTAATATTTTATTGATTACATTTAAAAGAAACTGGTCGACGTTTCGGTCTCTATCTAAGACCTTTCTCAAGACCCTGTTTCAAACACAAGTGCTCTTAAAATACATGCATGTCCAGACACTCCCACCCTAAAACACACCCACCTGATCATGTGAAACACCTTTGCAACAAACCACTTAGGGAATGTATGTGTTGCCTCTATGCTGCAACAACTAATACTCAGTTAAAAACAAAGAAACCACAGATACTAAAGCGGAAACAATATCATACTCCCCTCTGTCTGGTTGCTAATAATATAGTTTACCCCGACATTTTAGCGTTGATTAAGGAAACAGTTCAGTGGGCAAGACTGACCCAGTGGAGTGTTACCAAAAAAAGGCCACGGGGTGGCTTGCGGGAGTGAAATGTGGATCCTTTCGCTGCACTTAGTAATCAATAAAATATTACGTTTTAATTCTACTTTAAATCCCAGTGTGCACCTTTACTTTCGTATTTTGTATTTGAGCCTTAATTGGTAGCACCTGGGTCTGTGAAGTCTGTGAACGGAGTGCGCTGGAATCTTGGAGTTTATATATGTTTTTTATGTTATACAGATATGGGACTTGTTATCCAGAATGCTCAGGGCACACCTTAAGTCTACTAGAAAATTATGTAAACAATAAATAAACCCAATAGGCTGGCTTTGCTTCCAATAAGGATTAAGTATATCTTAGTTTAGATCAAGTACAAGTTAGGGTTTTATTATTACAGAGAAAAAGGAAATCGGTTTTAAAAAGTTGGATTATTTAATTATAATGGAGTCTGTGGGAGACGGTCATTCCGTAATTCGGAGCTTTGGCTTTGTGGATAGCGGGTTTCCGGATAAAGGATCCCATACATGTAGTAGTAAATTAGTATGTTCTAGAATGGCTAATTCTAAGTAACATTTCAGTTGGTCTTCATTTTTTTTTTAATTATTTACCACTGTCTTCTGACTCTTTCCAACCCTCAAATGGGGGTCACTGGCCTAATCTAACAACAAATGCTCTGTAAGGCTACAAATATATTGTTATTGGTACTCTTCAATTACTATTCAGGCCCTCTCCTTTTCAAACATGTCTTCTACAGCAAGAAATTCTTTCAGTTTTGGGCTAGTATTTTGAAATGAATCTCTCTGTTTTAGGCACACAAACATAGAGTGATGATAATCACAGGGCCGAACATGGGAGGCAAAAGCTGCTACATCAAGCAAGTTGCACTAATCACTATTATGGCGCAGATTGGCTCATATGTTCCAGCGGAGGATGTCACTGTTGGCATTGTGGATGGAATTTTTACAAGGTATAGACAATTACAAATTTGTACAAGGTATAGCTTCCCCTACTATTAAGGAAGTAAGGTAGCCTGTGTATTTCTTTACCATCTCCTGGAGAGCCACAGGTTGCATATTATTTCAGACCTGTGATTTTACATATTAAAGGAATTGTTCCATGTAAAAATAAAAACTGGGTAAATAAAAAATGTTTTTAATATAGTTAGCCTAAATGTAATGTATAAAGGCTGGAGTGACTGGATGTCTAACAAAATAGCCACAACACTACTTCCTGCTTTTCAGCTCTCTTGGTTTCCACTGATTGGTTACCAGGCAGTAACCAATCAGTGATTTGAGGGGGTGGAGCACATGGGTCATATATGTTGCTTTTAAATCTGAGCTGAATGCTGAGGATCAATTGCAAACTCACTGAACATCTAGGTTCCAAGTGGCCCCTCTTCAAGTCACTGACCAACTCAGAGAGCTGAAAAGCAGGAAGTAGTGTTCTGGCTATTATTTTAGACCAGGGGTTTCCAAACTTTTGGATTGTAAGAAGAAAAAATGTCTGGGGGCCACACATGAAATACACAAACACTTTTGATTTGTAAAAGTAAAGAAAATACACATAAAAAAGGACTACAATACCACCTGGATAACCAGATGGAGCTATACACTGGAATATGGGACACCTGGATATTAAATAGACTTTTTATTATATTATTATTACTAACTGGGCAATGGACAGAATCCCCTTCTCCTATATCCTTTGCAACATGACATTTTCTCGAGAACTGAGCGTTTCAAGCTGGGCCACATTCATATACATCCAGTTTGGACACCCCTGTGTTAGACATCCAGTCACTCCAGCCTTTATACTGTACATTACATTTTTGGCTAACTAACTATATTAAAAACATTTTAGTAAGTATCTGTATTAATGACTAATTAGTCTTATGATATTTCTATTCTATGGGGCACATTTACTAAATTCACATGAAGGATTCGAAGTTCGATTGAATTTTAAAAAAGATTTGAATTCTCGAATGTTTTTGAAGACCACTTCAACCAGTGAATTTTGAAAATTCGATCAAATCGCATGATTCGAATAATTCGAATAAAAATCTATTCGACAGTCGAATTACTTCCCTTTTTATTCGACTTCCTAGTTCGCCAGATCAGAGCTACTGACTTTCAAATTTTTACTATTTGATCGAATTGCGGTGAAAATCCTTCTAATTCAAATTTGAAGGATTTTTATTCCTTAACTATTTCCATGGTCGAATATGTGTACTGTATATTG
Organism: Xenopus borealis; assembly: GCA_024363595.1. NCBI lineage: Eukaryota > Metazoa > Chordata > Amphibia > Anura > Pipidae > Xenopus > Xenopus borealis. The sequence goes on along the minus strand of CM044431.1, from coordinate 201,083,086 downwards.
TGAGTAGGTCCCTAAGCTCAGTAAGTGACAGCAGCACAGAGCATGTGAATCAGTGAATCAGTAGAAAAGAAGATGGGGAGCTACTGGGGCATCTACTGGGGAGACACAGATCTTTACTGCTAAAGGGTTGTGGTTGCCTTGGGCTGGTACAGAAGCCCAAAACATAATGTACAGCATTTCTAGCTACTTAGTTAGGCTTTAGTTCTCCTTTCATCTTTTCATATTGGTTGGACTTTATAACATACTAGTAATCCATAAATGCAGGTGCAAGAGAAGTGCAGGCCACACAGATTTTACTGCACAACTATTTCCTAGGAACATAATGTGTATCAGATCCCTCTGTGCTCTTATTCAGATGGGCAAATGTTAAGGAGAGTGTTCCCTTGTCCCTAGTGTTCTCCACTTTTTGCCTTACAGCTGATGTGCTAATCTGTGTGCAACAGAAACAAGGGCATAAAGGAGACAGCAAGCACATAGTAGATTAATAGTGTTTTAATAGCTACAGTTTTGTGCACATTAATGTACCTAGTGCTTGTGCCTAACAGTTCTGTATCTAGCGCTTAGTGATGTTATTGTCCTTATTTTGCCTTCCCCGTTTTATACATTTTTCACACAAATATCTTATGAATCCATCTATGATTTGTTATGTAATAAGCTTATAGCATCATTCATTCACATGCCATTTTGTATTGTCAAAGTGAAACCAAATTGGATGCATTTGTAATGGTAAAAGGGTAGTTCACCCTTAAAGGAGAACCACACCCTTCCTTAAAAAAAGGGTTTAGTTCTCCTTTCAGTTAACTTTTAGTATGTTTTAGAAACATATTCCTAGCAAATTTGCAAATGGTCTTCAGTATTTATTTTTATAGTTTTTTAATTATTTGCCTTTCTGTTCTACATCTTTCCAGCTTTGGGAATGGGGTCACTTACCCTGGCTGCCAAAAAACTATTGGTCTGTGAGCTTACGTTTGTATTATTATTGTTACTCTTTATACTTTATCATTCTATTTGGGCACTCTTTTATTCACATTCCAGTCACTTTTTTAAATCATTGCTTGCTTGCCAAGGTAAACAAGACCCTAGAGACCAGATAGTTTCTGAAATTCCAAACCTTAACTATCAGGTTTAATTATAGTTATTTACTTTTTTATAATGTCTTCCTAGACATTTCTTTTATATGCATGTGTCTGAGCCCTTCCTTCTAAAATGGTATTCATTTATCACAATATTAAAATCTAACTTTTAATAGTTGCACTCACTTACTGGAAAAAAAGTCTGGGTACACACTGCAGTAAATTCATATAGAATATCATGTAAAGCAAGGCACTCACAGGACTTAAAATATGGTGAAAAAGAGAGAAAAAGTTTAAACTTGCTTTACATGATAAAATACTTCATTTGCTGGTGGTGTCCGTCCCATAATTCCTGACTTTCGTATTTGTATGGGACTTATTAAGAATGCTTGGGGCCAGGGGTATTCTGGATATTTCTGTATTTTGGAACTTCATAATGTAAAGTCTACTAGAGAATCATGTAAACATTAAATAAACCCAACAGGCTTGTTTTGCTTCCAATAAGGATTCATTATGTGTTAGTTGGGATCAAGTACAAGCTACTGTTTGGATTATATGGGTAAAATTTAGTCTATGGGAGATGGTCCATAGACTGGATAATGCATTTCCAGAAAACAGATCCCATACCTTTTACTTATAATTGACACTTGCACCCCATCTACAAATATAACTGTGAAATGCTCAGCTAGCTATTTAATATTCTTGTAAGCACAAACTGCAGGTTTAAATTGGTGTTTTTTAATGCATTACAGACAGTTCATAAACCCTTTATACCAGTTTAGGGGATAAAGATGCTTCTTTATTAAAAACATTCTTTTTGTGTTAGCCTGTAACTGATCAGATAGCCGGGTCATTTCCTCTACCTCCAGCCCAGTTCTCTGATCAGATATGAGAAAAATCAACCAAGAAAAAAACATTTCACCCCAGTCTGTGTAAGAAAGAAATACATAACATCCTGGCATAACAAATAGAATAACTCAAGCAAGGTTCCGATTGTCAGCTTCTTACTAATTTTTACGAATGTTTTTTTCGTAGCAGAAGAATTGTTTTATTATTATATTATTACCATGTATTTCTATAGCGCCAACATATTTCGTAGCGTTTTAGGGTTAGACCACACTTGTGACTAATTGCCGCTACTTTGGGGCAACTAATCTCCCCCGCGTGTGAATAGGAGCAGGCAGCTTATGGGCGCTAGACATGGGCAAGCAATTCAGGGAGATTAGTTGCCCCAAAGAAGCGGTGATTAGTTACCAGGCGACAAATTTCCATGAATCTTCCCATGTGGTCTAACCCTAAGTGTTAATACAGTGCCGATTGCTTGCAAGATGTTCTGCACTAAAGGACAAACACTCATATATTAAAAGCTTTAGATCAGGCTTAACTGTTTTACTGCACACATATCCCTTTGGATATTGTATGTCTTCTTTCCTTTAGGCAGGCTTGGGACAGTGAAGGCTACATTAATAAAGATTATGAGCCTAATTGTTATGTTACAATACATTAGGTGAGAGGGACATGTCCCCTGATAGCTTTTAGTTGGTAGTTGCAGTTCAGGAGGGTTGCAAGTTGTTTTTTTTCTGATGTATGTGCCAAAGATTCTAAAAATAAAATCTTACAAAATATAATGTGCCCTTTATCAGGGCACGTCTTATAAGGACTAAATTTCTGGAAATTTGCTGCGTCTGTATAGTAGAACAATCCAGTGAGTACTCGCACACCCTGGCCCTCCCGAAGATATCCCTGGTGCACAGCAAAATGAGGAAACGGCAACCTCACAATCCAATGGCAACAAGAATTCACCGGCACACAGGTAATGCAAGCAGGTTATACCTTGCTAAATGTTTATTGCAGCATGCAACGTTTCTGGGTTTATGCTTGATAAAGGGGGCAACCCCGAAACGTTGCATGCTGCAATAAACATTTAGCAAGGTATAACCTGCTTGCATTACCTGTGTGCCGGTGAATTTTTGCTGCCTCTGTATAGTGCCATCTAAGGTAAAGTTATGGCTAGCTATGGCTGTACAGGTCAGAAAACCAACTGATCCGCTCACCTTGCATAGGACAGTAAAACAGATGGTATTGCAATATTCAGGTTTGTTTGAGGGAGCCTTTAGTTAATATGAAGCAGCACATAACTTATATCTGCTTGATAGCTCAGGTAATTCAGTGAGTGATTGATAAGCAAGAGCACAGCCTGATAACTGCAAGAAATAGCTACTCCAGCTAATAATATCTTATACATAGAAAATAAAAGTATTTCACTGTAAGCTGGCAGGTGCTTGACAAGTGAGTTGAGTTTTATATATATATATATATTTTATATTTCTCTTATATATTCATAAAAATATGTGTGTGATTGTAGCAAGGGTAAATATATGAGTGCGCACAAAGGCATGGTTCTAGGCATGGGATCCATTAAAGGACCAGTAACATGAAAATGTTTTTTTAAAAATGAAATAAACCACCAAGACATATTTAAGTTTAAAATCACAAAGTCTTTATTAAAAAAATAACTTACCGATACTCTGCTTGAGCTCCTCTTCAGAAAATGACGATCGGGCGATCCATCATGTGGATTTCTCCTCCCTGCCTTCCTTATAGGAGATAGCCAGGGAGGAGAAATCGAGCAAAGTGGATCGTTGCCCTGAGGAGCACAAGCGGAGTATCGGTAAGTCCTTTCTAAAAAAAGACTTTGCGATTTTAAAGTTAAATGTGTCTTGGTGTTTGTGTTTTCCTTATATACAAACGAATGAAAGGACCAGTAACATGATTTTTTTTTTTTTTTTAACAGGAAAGCTCCCAATTATGGGAAGGCCATCTCCCATAGATTCCTTTATAATCAAATAATACATATTTTTTTTAAAGAAAATTCTTTTCCCTATAATACTAAAACAGTAGCTTGTACAAAATCCAAACTGAGATACAATTATTCCTTATTGGAATCAAAACCAACCTATTGGGTTTATTTAATGTTTATATGATTTTCTAGTATACTGAAGATCCAAATTATGGAAAGATCTGTTATCCGGAAGGTCCCGAGCATTCTGGATAACAGGTCCCATACCTGTACATGGTAGACAAATAATAAAAATTTTTAGATTTTGCTTTTGTTTGTCTCTATAATAATACAACAAAGGTATAATGAATCATTACTGGAGGCAAAACAATCATATTGGATTTAATTAATGTCTAAATGATTTTTAGTAGATTTAAAGTATATAAGTATCCTTTATCCTTTATTAGCATTAACGAGGTAGATCCCCTTTAAGTTAACTTTTAGTACGTTATCGTTATAGGCTAATTCTAAGCAATTTTCGAATTGACCATTTTTTCTTTTTTATAATGTTTTAATTATTTGCCTTCTTTTTTAGATTCTTTCCAGCTTTCAAATGAGGGTCCCTGACCCATCTAAAAAACAAATGCTCTGTAAGGCTATACATTTATTGTTATTGCTCCTCTTGATTACTCATGTTTCTATCCAGGCCCTCTCCTATTTATATGCCAGATTCTCATTCAAATCAGTGCATGGTTACTAGGGTAATTTGGACCTCAAATAATAATTAATGGAAACAAATTACAAGTATATCACTCTGTACATCATCATAAAATTCAAAGGTGAACAACCCCTAACGACAGAGTGTATTTATCTGCTTTATGATGCAAGTTATTCTCCCAGTGACACTTTCTTTCCTATGAGGGGCAAAAGGTGAAGAAAGATATTGTGTGTCTTCCTGGCAACTTGTGAGCAGTAGCAGATCAGGGCAATTGGTTGATTCCAGCTGTTTCAAGACATGGGGTATAATAAATAAATCCTTAACAAATCACTGTAGCAGTATTGCTCTAGAGTTGTTGTCTTTCACTGCTATATAGCTTTCCAACACTATTCCTATATAAACAAATAACGGGGGCCCCACCAATGTCAAACTGGAGCCTTGGAGGCCCACTGGGGCTACAAAATGAAGGGCCCTCCTGGCATTCCCTGGCGGCCCCCTCCTGATCTCCAAAGTCTAGCCCAGGCATGCACATGTGCAATCACTAGTGCAGAATAGCGGTAGTGTTTATGGGGCAGTCGGGAAGCATCTGGGCCGGCAGGGGGGCCCATGAGGTCCGGGGCCCACCGGGGTTTTTCCCAGTGTCCCGCCAGCCCAGTCCAACCCTGGGCCCCATAGACACCAGCATATTTTGCTACATGATATTCAGATGCAGACTACACCAGTACATACACACTATGTACTGTATTTGCTCTCCGTGCTGTGCTGTATTGCCAGCAATATACCAAATACATTTATGTCTGCCTGTTGAATTAACATGAGGAATCATCAATAGGCGGAACATAGCAGAGGCTAAGTAGGGGCTAAACACAGATGCCTTTGAGTCTTTTGCCATCACAGCAATCTTCTTAATGTTTTCTGCAGAGAGCAATTACTATGGAAAATAATATAACATTGGCTGCATTCTGAAATGTTCCAGTTTGACCTAATTATTGCATAATTTTGCTCTGTTTCTTATGATAAAATGAGTTCTCAACAATTGGTATGGTGCATCCAAATATAATTCTATGATGACCTGGGGATGTGAATCTATTCTCTTACATGTTAAGGTTCTAGGAACAGTTTGTTCTGTATAAAAATGCTACACGACTGAAGCCTACACATTCTCTAGCAGCAACATGTAGGACTGGATGTGGATTGGCTTGGGTAGAACTGAACATTCACAAACTATGTTCAACATCTAGATAAAAAAAATTATATGGGTGTAGAGCCCTGAATAAAATAGTCTTACCCAAATCTTTGGAGCTTCTATAGCAGAACTGATATGTTCTACTCTTTGCTGCTTCTCAGTTTTATATGTCCAACCACTCAACAAACATATGAGAAGAAAAAAGGTTGTTGCTGAGCCAAAGCAGCAGATTTTTCTTCATGCCTAACATGCCTGTATAATCATTAATACTATAGTTATTGGGCTATAAGGATTCCCATTGGGCAGTTCTTTGAAATTTTCAAGCAGACATTTATTGCCCAAAGGAGTTTATGCATATATTAAGATGCTATTACTAATTTACAAATATTTCTGCACATTCTGTAGATTGTACATAGTAGATGTGCAAATATTTTATGAATAATGAATGTCACATGCTGACTGGTACGAGTGGGTTTCTAGGAGTTGTATGCAAGAGCAGCTCATTTAGTAGATTGGAAAATAAATTTAATTTATATACATTTAATGGCCATAGCTTGGTATGCGAGCCAGCACCAATTATTTATATTTTGGAGTGCATCAGTAAATGAAACCTATTGTGTGATCCTTAATACCAATAAGCTATATTTCAGCCCTCTTTCCTGTAGTGCATTGTAATACACATCTATGTCTGACTGAATTGAACCACAGGATTTGTTTTTACAAAATAATGTGATAGTTTCAGTTGTTCTATGTGACTCGGTGGGCTGATGGATTCCTCCCACAAAATGATTCTACACTTGTTACCCCTGTTTTGTACATTATTATGTCTCAGAAAATACTAGGGATGCACCAAATCCACTATTTTATGTTTTGGCTAAATCCTTTGTGAAAGATTTACCAAATCAAATCTGTACTCTAAGGCTAAGGCCACACGGGAAGTTTTCAGGGAGATTTGTCGCCTGGCGACTAATAGCTGCGACTAATCTCCCCGAATGGCTTGCTAGTATCTTGCACTAAAGTCACCTGCGCCTATTCACACGCAGCGACGCGATTTTCAAAGTTGCTCAAAATTGCCTCACGAGGCAATTTCGAGCGAAAATGTATTGCCGCGTGTGAATAGGCGCCGGCGACTTTAGCGATAGCGGGTGCAAGATAAGAGCAAGCCATTCAAGGAGATTAGTCGCCTCAAAGACGTGGCGTTTTGTCGCCAGGCGACTAATCTCCTCAAATCTTCTCATCTGGACGAGCCCTAATTTGTATATGTAAATTAAGGAAATGAAGAGTAAAGAGATCCTTATAAGCTAAAATGTTTGACTGTCTTGTGTGACAGATTCGGTTTGGCCAGCTACTTCAGCTGAACCCTCATGAAAAAGGATGAATCTTGTCCGAATCCTGGATTTGGTGCATCTCTAGAAAATACAGATTTGTTTTAGGCAGTTTCAGAGATGTAACACCTCCAGCAGTCGGTGTTGCCATCAATATACCCAGTCGGTCATTGCAGGGGAGAAGGGATTCAGAAACGTGTTGTTGCTTACCAGGCTTCCGATTGCATTTTGTATGAATTGAATGGAAGTGACACATTCCATAAACACAGTATGTTGGAAGGATAATTACAATCAAAGGAACAGTAATGAAACAGTTTTAAAGTAATGAAAATATCATGTAGTCTTGCCCTCTACTGGTAAAGCTGATGTGTTTGTTTCAGAAGCACTACTGTAGTTCATATAAACAAGCTGCTGAGTAGCAATGGTGGAAATTGAAAAATGGCTATATGGCACAGGATAAGTAATGGATAACAGATAACACCATTATGTTCTACAGAGCTTATCTGCTGAGTAACCTGAGCATTTTCTCCTTTGAATGGCTTCCCCCATTGCTACACAGCAGCTTATTTATATAAACAATAGTAGTGTTTCTGAAGCAAACACATCAGCTTTACCAGTGCAGGACATATGGTTTCCACCTTTTCTAGAAAAAAAAATACCGGCCTTCCTATATTTTTTTCTCCTATTAGTAACATTGGTATCAACCATCAAAAATACTACATTATATTTTTATTACTTTAATTTTTTGCTACTACTGTTCCTTTAAGCTAGGGCAAGGGTCCCCAACTTGTTTTGGCCTGGAAACCGGTGTAACGCCTTATTTTTTTTTGCAAGGATGGGGGGGTGGGGGGTGGCATCCAGTTCTGGCATGCCGGCATCCAATTCTGGCTTCCAATTTGACGCACCTCGTTAATTTGCTAGGACTGGCCACAGTCCAGCAGTTCGAGACCTCTGCGCTAGGGGATAATGTAAGAATGTATACGCCTTCATACAGCATACAACAATCTTAAATTCTGCCGTCAGGAGATCTACCTTTTTAAAAGAGCAAACAGATTTTTTAATATTTCATTTTGAAATCTGACATGGGGCTAGACATATTGTCAATTTCCCAGCTGGCCCAAGTCATGTGACTTGTGCTCTGATAAACTTCAATCACTCTTTACTGCTGTACTGCAAGTTGGAGTGATATCACCCCCCCCCCCCAACAACAGAACAATGGGAAGGTAACTAGATAGCAGCTCCCTAACACAAGATAACAGTTGCGTGGTAGATGTAAGAACAACACTCAATAGTAAAAACCCATGTCCCACTGTGACACCTTCAAGGAAAACTATATCCCGAAAATGAATACTTGAGCAAAAGATAGTTTATATCAAATTAAGTGACATATTAAAGAATCTTCCCAAACTGGAATATATATTTAAGTAAATATTGCCATTTTACATCTCTTGCCATGAACCACCATTTCATGATGGTCTGTGTGCTGCCTCAGAGATCACCTGACCAGAAATATTTCAACTCTAACTGTAACAGGAAGAAGTGTGGAAGCAAAAGACAGAACTCTTTCTGTTAATTGGCTCGTGTGACCTAACTTTATAGTTTGTTTGGTATGTTTGTGTGCACTGTTGGATCCTAGGATCCCAGGAGGCTGTCCTTATTTTTTAAAATGGCTATTTTCTATTTATGATTACCCAATGGCACATGCTACTAAAAAAGTGTATTATTATGAAAATGGTTTATTTACTTGAATAAAGGTTTTACATATGAGTTGTTTTATGCAATATCTTTTTATAGAGACCTACATTGTTGGGGGGGGGGGTATAGTTTTCCTTTCAGTTATATTGAGAAGGAAAAATAGCAGCCTGCCATAAAGCAGTTACTTTCGAAAGTGCTGACACAAGTCACATGACCGGGGGCAGCTGGGAAACTGGCAAAATGTCTAGCCCCATGTCAGATTTCAAAATTGAATATAAAAAATCTGTTTGCTCTTTTGAGAAATGGATTTCAGTGCAGAATTCTGCTGGAGCAGCACTATTAACTGATTTGTTTTGAAAAATTACAGTATTCCTTTAAACGCATGCCTATAGCCGCGGTTACTCAGAAATATGATGTTCTTACCTTTGGTATCTCATAAATATACCAAATAAGCTTTTTGTAAAACACTGTTGTGTGCACAGTCTGATCTAGTTTTACCAGCAAATAATTAGATGTATATGTAAGTGCACAGTGATATAAATGGTATGTCTTCTGCTCTACATCTGACACCAAGCCACGTCACATCTGACTGTTTTCCTTCCAGCATGTTCCTCTTTAGAGTAATTAAAGCTGCGATACAGCAGTTCTGCCTCTTGTTTAAAAAAAAATATCTTCATGATGGCTGAGAAAGTAAACATGACACTGAGGGTTCATTTTCAGTTAATTAAAGCCATTTGGTACAATTTGTATTCATATTTGTATATGGAATAGAATTATGAGCAGTCAAGCTCAGCAAAGTTGAAGTCTAACCCTGTTGGATAAACAACCCATGAGCAGTAAAAAGAAGTGATTTGCTCCATTTGTCGGGCTCTGACTCTTCAGAGGACCCCATGGTGCGTTGCAACCGGAAATGCAGCTGTGACTTTAGAGCAGTTTGAGCTGAATTGTACCTTAGTAAAAAGCCTCCAAGGACTGTTAATGTCCTGTGTTTATTGTATTCATATTTCAGATGAACCTGCAAGGCATGAAATTTATATCATCAATAAACCAAAGGAGATTTGAGCAGTCATTGGAGGGGTTTTCAGTATCTGTAAATTTGTGAACGTATGCACAGAGCTTGCTTCCACAGTAAGAATAACGACTTTTATGGGGCTCTTAATGTTTACTTGTAGAAGAATAGGAGACACACATGCTTGTACTGCAAAGGGGAATTTACCTCATTTATTGAAACTAGGGATGCACCGAATTCATTGTTTTGGTTTCGGCCAAACCCCTGAATTCTTTGAAAGATTCGGCCAAATACCAAATCAGAATCCATATGCAAATCCATATGTCCTCCCCCCCCCCCC
>CM044431.1:201034473-201072696 GCA_024363595.1 Xenopus borealis | reverse complement strand
GGTAGATCTAAGAAAAACACTCAATAGTAAAACCCATGTCCCACTGTGTACTATTCAGTTGCATTGAGTATGAGAAACAACAGCCTGCCGGAAAGCGGTTCCATTCTAAAGTGCTGGCTCATTCTGAAAGCACATGACCAGGCAAAATGACATGAGATGGTGGCCTAAACACCAATAATACATAATAATTTTATATCGTAGCGTGAATTATTTGCAGTGTAAACTGTAATTTAGAAATAAAAACTACATCATAAAAATTATGACAAAATCCCTTTAAATGTATCTGGTCAGACTTTTTGCTGCAAAAACTTTTCTAGTGGGAAAAAAACTAACAATTTTCGAGATTTATTATACCCAATGCTGTAAAAAGGCAGAATCTGAAAACCTGCCATCTCAGTCAATAAGAAAGGTTAGTCACCTATGTCAATTTGACGATATGGTGGTTTGCCCTGGGTGTAGCCTGATAAGCAAACAAAAACCTGTGTTTTAGGGTAAAACCCCCCAAAAAATTTAGTTATTCTGGGGGGAAAATTTGGGTTTTCGCATGATTTTATCAAGTTTTTTCCTGATCCGATTCCGAGTTTTTTTTAATTAGTAAACAAGGTCAAATCGGGTATTGGAGTTTGGTCGTGTTTTTAAAAAAAAATAAAATAATGAGATAAATTCAGAGATTAGTAAATAACCCCCTTAGTTGAATAGAAACCTGGTGGCAGGTGTGCTGTCAAACTGAACTTCCTCTAGGCTGCCAGTCCACATAGAGGCTACCAAATATCACATGCCTTATTTGGTCCCCCTGGACCTTTTTTATGCTTGTGTTGCTTCCAAACTCTTTTTACATGTGAATGTGTGTAAACAAGGTTTGGGATCCCTGCTCTGACTCATAACTGTCCAATTTATTATATGTAATTGGCCAATTATTTCACAGACACCATAGTGGAACCCTACAGCAGACACTTATTATGTGTAGTGGGCCCATTATTTCACATGCAGCATATGGGGGACGAGATTATACACAGGGGCTGGGTTTATTGAAGCTGTAATGTCAGACTCTAATGCACAGATATAAAGATTCTTCTGTTGCTTTCAGGATGGGAGCTGCTGATAATATACATAAAGGTAGAAGTACATTTATGGACGAACTCTTGGACACTGCAGAAATACTGAAAAATGCCACCCCTCGATCCCTTGTTATATTGGATGAACTGGGCCGAGGCACAAGCACACATGATGGGATAGCAATTGCATATTCTACACTTGAATATATTATAAAAGGCGTAAGTATGACTTAAAAAGGAGCTAAATAGGGGAGATTTATTAATGTATTTATTTTTAATCCTGCACTGAAACATGGAAAGAAATTGTCTGACTATGTAATCACTGTTTGAAGCACAGATTCATTTAATCAGACTATGTAATCACTGTTTGAAGCACAGATTCATTTACAGACCATAATCAGACACATACAGTTGTGCTCATAAGTTTACATACCCTGGTGATTTGGCCTGATAACATGCACAAAAGTTGACACAAAAGGGGTTAGAATGGCTGTTAAAGGTAACCATCTTCACCTGTGATCTGTTTGTTTGTAATTAGTGGGTGTGTATAAAAGGTCAATGACTTTCTGGACTCATGACAGACCCTTGCATCTTTCATCCAGTGCTGCACTGATGTTTTTTGGATTCTAAGTCATGGGGAAAGCAAAAGAATTGTCAGAGGATCTGTGGGAAAGGGTAGTTGAACTCTCTAAAACAGGAAAGGGATATAAGAATAAATCAAAGTTGAGAATGTCAGTCAGCAGAAAATTAGGGGTTCTGTTGAAACCAAACCAAATAAAACTAAAATTTCAGCCACAACTGCCAGAAAAATAGTTTGGGATGCAAGGAAAAACCCCACAAATAACTTCAGGTGAAATACAGAACTCTGAAAAATGTGGTATGGCTGTTTCAAGATGCACAATAAGGAGGCACTTGAAGAAAGATGGGCTGAATGGTCAAGTTAGAAGTAGCTTACCCTCGCACACCCTGGCCGTCCAAGCAATGAGATACCTTGGTGCTCAGTAGGAATAGGGTATGGCGACCCTCACAATTGTAGCGAGAAAAGAAATCCATCGGCACAACAAGGATGCTGCTAGCAGGGCAAGCCCTTGCTCGTTTATTGCGGATGCAACGTTTCGGGGTGTAACCCCTTTGTCAAGCATCATGCTTGACAAAGGGGTTACGCCCCGAAACGTTGCATCCGCAATAAACGAGCAAGGGCTTGCCCTGCTAGCAGCATCCTTGTTGTGCCGGTGGATTTCTTTTCTCGCTGAATGGTCAAGTTGCCAGAAGAAAGTCATTACTACGCAAATGCCACAAAGTATCCCACTTACAATATGCCAAACAGCACAGACAAGAGAAGACTCAAACCTTCTGGCACAAAGTCATTTGGAGTGATGAGACTAAAATCTTAACTTTTTGGCCACAACCATAAACGCTACATTTGGAGAGGAGACAACAAGTCCTATAATAAAAGGTACACCATTCCTACTGTGAAAAATGGTGGTGGATCGCTGATGTTTTGGGGATGTGTGAGCTACAAAGGCAAAGGAAATTTGGTCAGAATTGATGGCAAAATGAATGCAGTAAGTTATCAAAAAATACTGGAGGAACATTCGCACTCATCAGCCTGGAAGCTGCGCATGGGACGTACTTGGACATTCCAACATGACAATGATCCAAAACACAAGTCCAAGTCAACCTGTCATTGGCTACAGTAAAATAAAGTGAAGGTTCTGGAGTGGCCATCTCAGTCTCCTGACCTCAATATCATTGAGCCACTCTGGGGAGACCTCAAACGTGCAGTTCATGCAAGACAGCCCAAGAATTTGGAGGATTTTTGCCAGGAAGAATAGGCAGCTTTACCGTCTGAGAAAATAAAGAGCCTCATCCACAACTACCACAAAAGACTTCCAGCTGTCATTGATGTTAAAGGGGCAATACACAGTATTAAGAACTGGGGTATGTAAACTTTTGATCAGGGCCATTTGGGTAGTTTGTGTAGTGATTATGATTTAAAAAGAGTAAACACAGTTGTTTGACAATAAATGGCTTCAGCCAACCACTAACCATGAGTGAAAGAAAAGTGTTTGTGTTATCATTCATATTCTCTGAAAAAAGGGTTAAGAAATCATAAATTCTGCCAGGGTATGTAAACTTACGAGCACAACTGTACATGATGAAGGGAAGCTGAAGTACCCCTTTCTACTACCTCACAAACAAATTTGCTTTTGCCTGGAATTTCAACTGATGTTTGGTTGCTAGGGCTTTATTAGCCAAGCAACCAGGCAGCAATGTGGAAGTCAGAATGAAAGATCAAAAGGGTGAGGGTCAGAAATTAAATATAAGCAATTAAAAATATGACAAAAGTTCAATCCTCACATTCTCTGCTCCTCACTACATTTCTTCTCTTGTCTCGCTATACATTCCTGGTCTCCACTCTTCACAGCCACCTTCTCTTCACACCATCCACATCCACTGCCACCTCTCGTCTCAAACCCCTTTTATCTTGCTGCTCCTTACCTCTGGAATTCCATCCCTGAATCCCTCCATAACTAATCCTCTCTCAATCTTTACAAGAAAAAAACTAAGAGCCTACGTGTTAGAGCCTAGCCCGGTGCCTACTGACGATGCCTTACCATGTGCATTTTTTCATCTCCAATTTGTACCTGTATGTTAACCTCCCATCCATTTAGACTGTAAGCTCTACGGTGCAGAACCTTCTTCCCACTTTGTCTCTTACCACATAGCACCTACGGTCTTAGTCCTTATATGATTCTGTATATATTTATTATGTGATGTGTCTTTCCCGTGTATACTTATATATATTGTACTTTTATGCACTGTACAGTGCTGCAGCTCCTTAACAGCGCTTTACAAATAAAGTTATACATACATACACTTCTCAGATACCCATTTAGTATGTTCTTTATTTTCTCTCCCTCGTTATTTCCTTTACACTTTCTTTACCTTTTTAACCATGGCTTTTAGATCTATCTTTTTCTAAAAACAATTGCAAAAATTTACCTGAGCAGACACCTGTGGAAACCAACTTGATTTTTACTTTAATTGTTACTACCAAGGATTCTTATCATTTATAGAGCAAATGTAACACCTATGCAACATGTAACTTCACTAAAACCTCAGCTATTGATGATGAACATTGTTTGTTTGTTGGTTGCTTGATTGACTCCCTGGTAGTGAGAAATGGATATCTATTATTTGAACAGCGTGCCAATATTGCCAATGTGTGCCTCATGCTAGATGTCCATTCACTTGATTGCATGCAATTTGTCACTGCAGCCTGGGTGAACATGTTGTAGGAAAGTCAAACACAATCACATTGTGCAGGTGTCATTTGCAGCACAGATGAGTTACTTTATATTCAATGATGATTGTGGGAGCACTATTTGGTGTGTGGCCTGGCCTCAAATATGTGCAGGAGCATTCTACATTGATGTAAAGTAACAAGATTGACTTGCCATCAAGCCAAATAAAACAAGATCTTCATATCACCTCCTACAAATTTTAGCTGCTTGTCAAAATTGTATTTTCTGTTTGTTAAAAATCGCAAAGTAGGACGAAAGTTACTGTTGCAATGCCTTCTGTACTTTTTTTTTGATATGCAACAGATACGCTTCCATTTTAATTACAGTGGTTTATGCTTATTATTTTTTTGGTATATTAGGTCACATCGCTGACACTGTTTGTCACACACTATCCTTCATTATGTGAACTGGAAAAAGCCTATTCTGAGCATGTGGGGAACTATCACATGGCATTCTTTGTTGATGAAGAGGAGGACATGGACAGCGGTTTGTGTGTTTTTTTTTACAATTTTGCCTTGTAAAAGAAAACCTAGTTCTAAACAACTTCCAACATACATTTATTAAACATTTACAGTGCTATTAAAGTTATTTGTAAAAGCCATTGCTATTTAAAGCAGCATATGCATAACTCCATTTTTTTACTTTTTAAATAATGCTGCAGAAGTTTTAGTTCCCCAGCAAAGATCAATCTGTTAATCAGCTGCATTGTCTTTGTATCAACAGTCTGAGCCAGCAGGACAGAGCATAGAAAGGGACAAACACTGAATTCAATAGCACTATATATACAAACAACTGTAAAACCATAGAAAATTGTTATTGACCCAGGACAAGTAGAAAAAATAACCTGTATAATCTGAAAATAATCTGACAAACTAAACGCCCCCCCCAGCAAAATTATTCCTGGTTAGAATAATTTGAAGAAATGCTCTAAAAGTAATCATTGAAATTGTAAGGCACATTTAGAGGGGGTGGTGGTCAAGAAATTGATTTTTTTCTACAGTTCTTCCCGCACATTGGACTGGGCTGGCAGGACACTGTAAAAAAAAACCTCCCTCATGGGCCTCCATTGACCCAGTCCCCCTCCCTGAACCTCCGGGCCCCCCACCTCTGATCTCCGTGCCACCCACTTTAATTAGATGGGATGCTGTGACACAATTTTCTGTGTTAAATGAGATAAGTTTAGTGGAGAAACAAACTCTTAATTTAAAAAAACCCTACCCCTCCTACCCTACATAGACCCCCCCCCCAGCCTAGGTGTACATTCTGGTAATTAACCCTAACTCTTTACTTACCCCTAGGTGCGAATTCTATCCAGTGGCGTTCATGGGTGCCATCTACTTCTGGCACATGCACAGTCTAAGCAGTCTTCTGTTTCGCGCATTCACCAAAAGTCACGGAAATTTCCGAAAAGCACCAGAATAAGACCCAAAGATAACCGAAGAGAAGAAGATGGCACCCATGAACTCCACTGGACAACATCTGCACTAAGGGGTAAGTACACCTAGGTTAGGCGGAGCAGGAAGGGGGTCTATGTAGGGTAGGGGCTGTAGGGTTTTTTTTATTTAGGGTTTGTTTCTCCTTTAAAGTCCTGGATAGCGATAAGCTAATTTTTTTTGCCAATTTTCTCAAGAAAATGACACCCATAAACTCCAGTGGGTGAAAATTGTTGAGCGACAAAATTTGTTGCACCACCTCGTATGACAAAAAATTGTGTTGCCCTTAGTCTTAAATGCATTTTGGGGAATTTCTGCCATTTCGGCAAAACAAAACAGATCGGATTCACCCATCGCTAGTCCTGAATCATTGCTGCTATTGTGAAGATAAAATTTTAGGCTGGTGCAATAAGTTCAATATGTAAAACCTGACATTTTTAGGGTTTAGTTCTCCTTTATGGAAATGTATCTGGATTACATGCATATTTTATATGATATAAAACACTTATTACACAGGAGGTTAGGACTGGTGCTACAGCAGAGCCTCTGGCATATTCAAAAGTGTTACAGGGTGAAAAAAAATCTTACATTTGCCCACATATAGTAACCCAGCTTCCTGCTGATTGGTTGCTGTGGGTTACTAGACAAGTTACAAACTTAAGACCATTTATTAAATAACCTGCTTAAAGTCTGCAACATTTTAGATTTGTATGATTTAATGTCAGAATTATTAGAGCTTAGTCTTTCCTTGCTTCAAAGCTTTTCTTTTGCCTGAAACCTACCAAAGAGGCTTTTGCATTTGCTTTGTGAAGAACGAAATAGTATTACTGACAGTTACTGTGGGAATAATTCTTAACTTTCTTTTGTTTAAGGAGCCTTCAGCGTGCAACAACCTCAGTATGTAACCTTTTTATACCAGATCACACGAGGGACTGCTGCTAGGAGCTACGGGTTAAATGTTGCTAAACTGGCAGATATCCCAGACAGTGTCGTAGCGAAGGCAGCTTGTAAATCAAAAGCTCTTGAGGAGTTGGTGGAGATGAGAAGGTAGGCATAATATATATATTTTATTAGTGTCAAAACTGTGTCGGCTTTAAAAGAGAATCCAACATGTAAAGAAAAAAAAAACCCTCCTCTGTGCAGACCCCCCCCCCTCCCTCATTCCCCCCAGCCTAACTCTCCCCTGAGCAAATGCCCCTAATTTTTTACTTACCCCTCCTGCAGATTCAGGCCACGGGAGTTCAAGGCAGCCATCTACCCTAAACTGCCAGTTCCCAACCTGTAGGTTGAACCCTGCCAGTATCTCCATTTATATGCCAACACACGACCCGCCCATCTATGACATTATGAAAGGGGGTTGGGCAGGTGAGCGCCTATAAATGTAGACTGCTGGAGCCGAAAGCCAGCAGAGTAAGGTCACAGACACAGAGAGCAGAGGTAGAAATCAATTGAAACTCTTCTGCGACCCTCAAAAAAGTGTATGTAAGTCATCACTAACCCTCCTGAACCATGGGTGTCAGGCCGGCCCACACATCACTACTTTCCAGCTACTGACATCTATATTTGAAGAACTTTGTACCCATCAAATGCACATGTCCATGTTTGTACCTGCCAGAAGACATGGGTTTCATGCTGAGGTGTGTCAGCATTCCTACAATTATACTTCTTATTGTAGAGTTCAAGGAGCCCCCCACCCATTCTATGCCTCCATTCACCTGTAACTGAAGCAATAGGCCAGATGAGGATTTTTTAAGCAATTATTTATTACAATGTGTTCGTTTGTTATAGACCCATTTCTTCTGTGTAGAGCAAACTTTGAAATGTTTGCAGTTTGAATAAACCTATATAGCAAGTCAGACCATTTGAATGTCAAATGAGATAAAGTAGTGGCAGGTACTCATGCCGCGCTCTGCTATCTCTCATAAAATTTTTCAACCTTCTATAGACAAAGGCAGAGAAGCAGGTGCGTACACGGCACACTTGGAACTAGGGTTTTATACAAAGAACATTAGAATGTTTACAGGACAAGAGGCAAACACTGCATTGTAGTGTTCCGAGTTTAAAAACTGAAAAACTTCCAGCTGCCAAAAACATTGTAGCAAAATGTGTTTTTGTAAGATATCATATTTTTTATGTTACAATTCTCTTCGTGATGTTCTAACAGCAGTGTTTAAATTTAATTTAAGCATCATAATTGAGGTGCAAGTGTTAAACTATAACAAGGAGTTGACTGCGAGCCTAAATAACAAGATACCGATGCCTATTTTTCAGAAAGAAGCTGAGAGCATTTCAAAGCGCTTGGAGAATCAATAGTGCAGAAGAATTAAAAGAATGGTTGCATATAACAAAGTGAAGCACTATTATGAAAAATATATTGTATGTGCTATTTGTGGAAGACCAGAGAAATGGATGGTAACATTAATATGTGATAGTATTTGCGTGTGTGTGTGTGTGTGTGTGTGTATATATATATATATATATATATATATAATACACAAAAGCCATGAATATCTTTATATAATCTGCAATCTGGTCTTTTCCCTATGGCCTATGGGACCAGACTGTAAATGATATCCTTATAAACGGCGCATTCTGACGTCCGAATACGTCGTTTATAACAGATGTCACCGGCCCCGCCGAATTGGATGCCGGTGACCAGAATTGGGCGCCGACCCATATGACCCCCCTTCAAACATTTCACACAAACTGTAGATTATAATGCACAATGTACCCCCTACTGAAATTTATAAAGATATCAGAAGTCACCTCAGAGTTATGTGACCTACATAAAAGCACTCGGCCTGCGGCTTATAATATCTTTATATCATAGCTTTATAAATTAC
The DNA here is from genome assembly GCA_024363595.1 of Xenopus borealis. Lineage (NCBI taxonomy): Eukaryota > Metazoa > Chordata > Amphibia > Anura > Pipidae > Xenopus > Xenopus borealis. The sequence goes on along the minus strand of CM044431.1, from coordinate 201,064,057 downwards.
AGTAGGGGTACATTATCCACTATATAACGGTGACTAGTGATGTCATCAGTTATAAACAGTGAGTAGTGATGTCATTTTTGTCACATGACTCACTAAAACTTGTGTATTATAATAAATAAAGTACCCCTTGTTGGAAAATATAAGGATATTAAAAGTAACCTTGGAGTGAACTCCTCAGTAACTTAAAATATGCTTATATTTTACAATAGCGGTTCTTTATTCACTATAAATATGCTATGCTACAAACAGTACTTAGTTTAAAGTAGGCATTTGGAATAGGTCTGCCACAAAAGTATATATCCTTTACATAGTCTGTTAATCATGTATTTTGATGACATTAACATAGTACCACTGTCCACTAATCCTCCAGAACCAATCAAGAACTACAGCTGAGTAGAGTTATAGTACTGAAATTGAATATCTGATTGTGCTTTAGGTTACTCAGCCAGTGGAACATGTTACTGTATAAGCTCTACATTACATACTGACACTGAAATCTGAATTTTACCTCTTTTAAGAATTTGTGCTAAAATAAAAATAAAAAAAGTACTGTTGTGTTTCAGTATATGGTGGGAATTTATGAAGAATATTTTCTTTAGTTAGAATTTTATACAAATGTATAAGCCATATATGGGGGGGAGAATTCCATAGTTCAAAGATGTCCAGCTTGCTGTCTGTCCTCTTTTGTTGGCTTACATTGCTTTTGCCAGCCCAGAGCTAGACGGTCAGGTTGAACACTACTAATAATTTTATCATCCTCATTTCAGATGGAGGATACATCCAGGCCCGGACTGGCAATCTGTGGGTTCTGGCAAATGCCAGAGGGGCTGCTATAAGGTGCCACAGAAAGTCAGTATTTAGTGGGGGCTGTTTGAGCCTCTGTGTACCTGAAATACCAGGGCCTATTTTGTTTCTCAGTCCGGACCAGGACACATCTAATTATATACTGAAAACATTGTAACACAATGTAAAATATCCCTTGCACTTTTAACCCCATCCCCAAAGGCAGTGGTCCCCAAACAGTAGCTCGTGAGCAACATGTTGCTTTCCAACTACTTAGATGTTGCTCCCAGTGGCCTCAAAGCAGAAGCTTATTTTTGGATTTCAGGCTTGGAGGCAAGTTTTGGTTATGTAAAAACCAGGTGCACTGCCAAACAGAGCCTCAATGTAGGTGGACAATCCACACAGGGGCTACCAAATGGCCAATCACTGCACTTATTTGGCAACCCAAGAACATTTTTCATGCTTGTGTTGCTCCCCAACTCCTTTTACTCCTGAATGTTGCTCATGGGTTCAGAAGGTTGGGGATCCCTGTCCAAAGGCACATTCTCTTCTGCTCTACAACTGGCCATTTGTGTAATTTTAAAATACAAAAACTATACTACAGATTCTCCTAAAAATCATTGGCAAGTTTTAATAGATGTATTTTATTCAGTTCAGAACACTGAATGCAACAACTAAAATGAGTCTGCCATTCATTGGGTATTATTAGGTAATAATGTATCCTTGACGTGTTATTTGCAGAATAAATCCCATAATCTACCATGCAATAATGACCAATAAATGATATGCAACAACTAAGAGGAGCTTTGTTTTCTTTAGTCACTTCTTAGGCAGTGAGTTCCAGTTATAACAGACACAGCAATAAATTGTAACAATTACTTAGGTTTAAAATCATACATTTATCCAAAATATATAAATGAAAACAAATAATCAAACCAAAAGGTCCCTCAGTGCTCCATGGTCCCTGAGCTCCTCCCTGCTAACGAGTTTTGTTGTTTTGTTTGAATTTTGGATACATCTATGATTGTTTTGTGCACCACATGCATATGTGTGAGGCTGCCTACTACTTGTATTACCCATTTATAAGAAATCACAGTGGTTGAATCCCAGCATTAAAGAAGGGAAAGTCATATACCAATTGGGGGTGGCAAATGTTAGGCACCCCCAAGTGTTTGTATTGACTTACCTGAAACCCTGGGCCGGTGCTCCTATTGGCAGAAAACTGCAAAGGCCCGGGGTTATTCCAGCGAGCACCATGGAGAGATCCTCTTCCTGCTTCTTCTTTCTTCTCACAGCTGCGCATACACAGTAGAGCAAAGAGCTGAACTGTTACAAAAAAGCCGCCTATTTCATTCTACTGCTCATGCGTCTGCCCAGGGAAAATTGAAGAAAGAAGAAGCACCAGCCAGGGGTGTCAGGTAAGTAAATAAAATCACTTAGGGGTGCCTACCATTTTGTACCCCCAAGTGTAAAATTACTTTTCTTCTCCTTATAAGCGAATATTTCAGACAAGGTATAGGGGCCCAATTATTAAACTTCATATTTATATGGTCGAGTTTTTAAAGTGGAAAATTCATATTTTTTAATGAGGGAAAAAAAATCTAATTTTTACAGATTTATTACATACCAAAGCTGCTAAAAATATGAATCTGAAAATACGCCATCTCAAACCTGTCAAGGTCCATTTAGAAGTCAATGGCAGATATCCCTGAAGTTGTTTTTTGATGATGTGATCTGTGCTGGAGTCATGGGTTTTGTCCGATAATCAGAAAAAGTCGAGTTTCACTGCGGCAATTCGATAAACTTGCGTTTACGGAGCATCAATTGTATGATTCAAATCGATGCTTGGTTTTGTCACACTGTTTTTTCACTCTGACTTTTTCAAGAAGACCTTGGTTTCATAAATAAATTAGACAAATTTGCATTTTAGTAGTTAACCCCCATAATGTCTTGAAATCAATGCAATCAGACAGACCTCCTATATCAGGGTAACAGTTATTTGTAATGATTAATAAAGTCATTAATCATCACTTAATGTTATAACGATTGTACAAAAGTGGGAATGAGTCCGAAATTGAAAGATCTGATGACTGTAATCTAGTTTATGGCAGCCAGACAGCTAATACCCAGATATACTCTGAATTCTAATACAATCACAACTGAGAAGATGGGGTAAAGCATTAAATGGAAACATTAAATGACATCTATCTTGAGGTCTTGTCTTTTATTTGAATGACTATAGATAGGAGATTGTACGCTGACATCTTCCTGGAAACCAATCTGACCTGAAGAGCCCCACAGCACATTGCAGCTTCATAACACGTAAGTCACAAATACTTCAGGTTGACAGCGGGTCAATGCATCACATCAAGTATAAATAATGATGTACTTTCCTTCTTGTATTCGTGAGATCTTTACCCATGACAACAACAACAAATGAGTGGAAGCATTAGGAACACCCACACTGCAACTCTGGAAAACAGTGGGCATCTGTACTATAGGAATTGAGCTGTTTGCTTTAGTGTATAGAATCAAACAGAAATAAACACTAAGGGTAGGGGTAAACGGGCAGATTTGGGGAGATTAGGTAGGCTGTGGGGGGAGGGGTTTTGGGCCGTTAGGATTGACTTCTCCTAACTGAGACTTCACCTAAATGCCATGTGGTCCAGGTATGGGACCTATTATCCAGAATGCTGGATAAATAGATAGTCTGTGCAAAAAATAAAACGTTTCTAATATAGTTAGGCAAAAATGTAATGTATAAAGGCTGGAGTGACTGGATGTTTAACATAATAGCCAGAATACAACTTCCTGCTTTTCAGCTCTCTAACTCTGAGTTAGTCAGTGACTTGGGGGGGGGGGCACATGGGACATAACTGTTCAGTGAGTTTGCAATTGATCCTCAGTATTCAACTCAGATTCAAAGTTGTGCCCCCCCCCTCAAGTCATTGATTGGTTACTGCTGCCTGGTAAAGAAACCAAATCAGGAAGTGGTGTTCTGTTGCACATCCAGTCACTCCAGCCTTTATACATTACATTTGTCGCTAACTAACTATATAAGAAATATTTTCTATTTTGCACAGCCTGTCTATTTATCCTGTTTTTATTTTTACTTTGAAGAATTCCTTTAATGCGGTTGTTCAACTTTACTTTTAGTATGGTATAGAGAGTGATATTCTGTGACATTTTGCTATTAGTTTTCATTTTATATTTGTGGCTTTTGATTTATTTAGCAATATAAGTAATCGGGTTGCTAGGGCCCAAATTCCCCTAGCAACCATGCATTTATTTGAATAAGAGACTGGAATGTGAATAGGAGAGGGCCTGAATAGAAAGATGAGTAGCAGTAACAATACATTTGTAGACTTACAGAACATTTGTTTTTAGATGGGTTCAGTGAAGTTGAAGACAATTAATCCAAAATTCTAAAGGTTGGAAGACTAGTGAAAAGACTAGTAGAATTAGTCATAACATACTAAAAGCTAACTTAAAGGGATACTGTCATGGGAAACACATAAGTTAATAGTGCTACTCCAGTAGACTTCTGCACTGAAATCCATTTTTCAAAAGAGCAAACTGATTTTTTTTTTATATTTAATTTTGAAATCTGACATGATGCTAGACATATTGTCAGTTTCCCCGCTGCCCACAGTCATGTTTGTTTTCTCTTTTGAAAATTTGATTTCAGTGCAGAAGTCTGCTGGAACAGATCAGCACTATTAACTGATGTGTTTTGATGCGCTGAGGGGAACCACCCTTTAAAGGAGTATTGAACCCCTTTGTGCAAAAAACCCTCCCCTGTGTAGGTCCCCCTCCCTCCTCCCCCCAGCAGTCATTTGTTTTTTCAGAAATTTTGTGACTTTAGGTGCATGCGCAGTAGATCCAAACTGGAAGATGCCTCCTACTGCGCATGGGCCACCAAACACCGATGCATCTAGGATGAAGAGTGTGCAAGAGAAGATGGCTGCCGTGAACTCTGCTGGAGAGGATCTAGAAGGAGGGGTAAGTAACAAGTTATGGGTATTTGCCGGGGGGGGGGGAGGAGGCAGGGGGACCTACACAGGGGAGGGGTGGAGAGTTTTTTTTGCACAAGGGGGTTGAATTCTCCTTTAAGAAAAGACGTACATGAATCTAGGAGCTTGTGTCTATGTCACTACAATAATTAGAGCATGTTGTTTTTGTTTTGCTTAAACTCCCATTCTGAGGTCCCATATTTTTTCCAACTACCCCCTTAGCTTATAGAAAGATGTATACAAAAACTACTTAGCCACAGGCCCATGATTCTATCCCAAAACCTATTGTAATTAACCATCCTAATTGACCTTGAGGCCTGCCTTCGCCCAACCACGACCCTGGTTCCCCCAAGCGGTCAGCCCCTTAATTTGAGAACCAGTGATCAGCAGAAGACAGTCCTGCACCAATCACTTATTGCTTTATGTTGTGTATGTGACTGACAGAGAGGAACATGCCCCCCATAGTGTAACATTAACACTGTGAAGCTTAATTGTATCTCAAAGTAAAACAGACTCATGTGCTTATATCCTTTCAATACTTGAAGAAAAAGTTACTTTAACACATTTCCCTGAGTTTACATTTTCTGGGACTTTACATCATTTTTTCCTGGTCCCCTGAAAACCGTAAAATGGGGGTTCTACTGTATATACATAAATACAACTAACTATATCCCTGGATTATTATTGATACTTTCTTGCAACATAATATACTATGGAGTAGATGCCTAAATTCTCATTGAAACATACTAATATATAAGAAAGTTTGAACTGAAGTTGAACAAAGTCTAAATCCCATATTATAACAGCAGATGTGTTACATGGAAAGGTTGATTTCCTAATAGAATATTAATGTATTTGTAGGATGCTTATCAGTTAGGGACATATGGCAGTTTCAATCAGAGTATTGCTTATTAAGAAGGATTAAAAAAAGGATTTAATGGTAAAGTGTGCTATAATGCTCTTATACACTGGCACGGGTTGAATAAAATCTGTAAAGAATCATCTTAAATGGGTTGTTCACCTTTGAGTTAACTTTTGTAGTATGATGTAGAGAGGGATACTCTGAGATCATTTGCAGTTGGTTTTAATAATTTATTATTTATGGTTTTTGAGTTATTTTGTTGTTTTTTTCAGCAGCTCTTAAGTTTCCACAATCTGGTTGCTAGGATATAAGTTATCCAAGCAACCAAGTATTGATTTAAACAATAGACTGGAACATGAATAGAAGAAGACCTGATACAATTTCAAATTGTCTCAGAATATCACTCTCTACATTATACTAAAAGTTAACTCAAAGGTGAACAACCCCTTTAATGATAACATTATTCATCGTATTGATTTTTTTTTTAGATTTAGCTCTCCTTTAGTCCCCACTAGTTATGGCCATCAGAAGTAATATATGTCAGCCTCAACTTGTTACCATACATTTAAATATGGAGAGAAGAAACGGTGCTCTCATAGTTTATTGTATATTCAGCACAAATAGGGATTTTTATTATTAGACTGTTAATTATGAGATTATATGTTGTATCTTTTACTTTTACAATACATATTTCAAATTCATTTACAGTAAATTTGGAGAAAATTACGATTCCGTGTGCAAAGCCATTAATCTCGGGGAGGTTCGGGGGCTACAAGTCGCGGCGAGAAGTCGCCAAGAGACAAAATGCCCCCGAATCTCCCCGTCTGGCCTAGCCCTTAGGGTTGGGACAGACTGGGCGATTTCAGGGAGATTAGTCGCCTGACTAATCGTCGCTTCTTTGAGACGATTAATCTCACTGGCCTTGCTGCAGATGCACAGAAAAAGGTATGCTAGGGGGGCAGAGGGGGGTTGCTCCTGGGATGGGGTTGCCGGAGGGGGGGGGGTTGTGGCTGGGGGGCCCTGAGGCTGAAGGTCGGTGTTCCCTGGGCCCCCCAGTCCACCGTGGTGTGCCAGTCCTGGACAATAATAGGAGTGAATGACCAACACAATGTGATTTCTACAGTGTGGGGATCTCCTCTGTTTTTATTCACAATACAGGGGTGATTCCCCAAAATGAAGTCATGTTGTGCCAGTCAATATTGTAACTGGTGTGATTCTGATCCCCCGAGACCAGTTGTCCCTAACCAGTGGCTCATGAGTAACATTTTGCTCTCCAACCCTTTCGATGTTGCTCCCAGTAGCCTCAAAGCAGGTGCTTATTTTTTTAACTCTAGGCTTGAAGTCAAGTTTTGGTTTCATAAAAGCCAGGTGTGCTGTCAAACAAAACCTCCTGTAGGCTGTCAATCCTCATAGGGGCTACCAAATAACCAGTACTTTCACCTATTTGGCATCTCCAGTGACTTTTGGCATGCTTGTGCTACCAAACGCTTTTTACTTTTGAATGTGGCTCATAGGTAAAAAAAGCTTTGGGAATCCTGCCCTAGACCAATCACCAGACTGCTGTTCATTAGGAGCCTGGCTGTGCATTTGCTCTTTCCTATGTCACTCCTAAGCCCCAGGCCCCCAAGTCCAACCCTGGATCCCTGGATTATGTGCTCAGTATTGGGGTAAGAAGCAACATATGAATGTACATTAAGGGGCAGATTTACTAAATTCACATGAATGATTCGAAATTTGATCAAATTTTCAAATAGATTTGAATTCCGAATATGCAAATTAGGTAAATTCGACCAGTGAATTCAGTAAATTCGATCAAATTGAATGATTCGAATAATTAGAATAAAAATCTATTTGACTATCGAATTACTTCCCCTTTAAATTTGTATTCAACTGCCTAGTTCGCCAGTTTCAATCTGCCGAAGTTGTTTGGTCGAATTTTGATCAAATAGTAAAAATTCGATCGAAGGGTTAAAATCGTTCGAATGGAACGATTTAGTCGATCGATCAAATTTTTACTATTCGATCGTTCCACCAGTCAAATAGTGGTAAAATCCTTCGAATTCGAAGGATTTTACTTCCCTTCTATTCACATTGTCGAATTTCAAATTTTTTTAAATTCGACCAATGATAAATCTACCCCTAAATGTTACCTATAGGTCATGTTGATCATTTTTTGCTGAGAGGTTTGTTTTTGTATATAATTGTTAGTTGAAGTTTCTAAGCCTGACTGACACTCTGACTTTGCCAACCTGACTGTCCCTGCTCAGTCTGTTAGTTACAGTTTCTAATGCTAACGGACTCCTGCTGCACAAATATGGCAGCCCCCTCATACAGGAACATGGGGGATCAGACAGGTAATGTAAAAGCATTGTGCAAATACTTTATGGCAAAGTTAGAAGTCGCTTTCAAAGCCAATATTATAACAGATGTAAAAAAGAGTTTAATTCCAGGTGTCAGTATCTCATTAAGAAATTCACAACCAGCCACAATTCACAAGCCTGGGGAATTTCATATAAGTTGTACTTAAAGGGGTTGCTCACCGTTTAGTTAACTTTTAGTATAATGTAGAGAGTGATATTCCGAGGCAATTTGCAATTGGTTTTAATTTTTTATTGTTTGTGGTTTTATAGTTATTTAGCTTGAAAAATAAATAATGAAGACCAATTGAAATGTTTCTTAGAATTGGCCCTTCTACAATATACTAAAAGTTAACTTGAAGGTGAACCACCCCTTTAATCTCACAACAACCAATGTGCAATTGCCCTAAGAATTACTAGACAATGCTAAAGCCTTGGGTAAAGACTTGAACTTGATGAACGTGTCTATTTTTGAACCCCAACTGAGGGGGCAGATTTATCAAAAATCAAGTTGTTTTCTTTCTCAGTTCTCTCTGTCTCTATAACTAAAGACTTGGATAGTGAATGCATTCCCTTAATGGGGCTGATAGATGTATCAGTAATAAAAGCGTATGTGTCACAATCATCTGTCCAGAGCCACCTGTGCTTCTTTGTTGGTAACCTGAGGACAATATTGAGAGTTCTTAACACTGGTACTGAGTGACGACCTCTTACTCGGGAGTAACAACCTCAGAGACAAGACAATAGATTGTGCTTCTATTCAGTCTGCTTGAAAGATGCAGCTTGTTTCATGTGAGTGCATGGCTGGAGCATGAGAGTGAAGCAAAGGTTTGGGGAAAATGCTTCACATGCCCATATGGTTGTTTTATTGTCAGCTCAACAAATGTACCCTTGGGTTATTTAGCTGGAAGTACTTAAGTCATTATGGATTCATTTAAGTTCTGTAGCTATAGAAACTGAGAGATATAAAAAATGAGGGCAAGTATTGTGCAATGATGAACTCTATTGTTAAATACAATGCAAACTGAATTTAAAGAAACATCATTTTCCTTATACATCCATAATTTAATGGCATGGAATAATCAAAGACATTCATCTATTTAAGAAAATAACATTACGTGTGTACTGTATGTATATGACTGGTTAGTAGTCAGTGTTAGGGTACAAACAGGATTCATTTCTATCTTTAAAGGGATATTGTCATGGGAAAAATTTTTTTCAAAATGCATCAATCAATAGTGCTGCTTCAGCAGAATCCTGCACTGAAATCCATTTCTCAAAAGAGCAAACATATTTTTTTATATTCAGTTTTGAAATCTGACATGGGACTAGATATTTTGTCAATTTCCCAGATGCCCCAAGTCATGTGACATCTGATAAACTTCAAACACTCTTTACTGCTGTACTGCAAGTTGGAGTGATATCACCCCCTCCCCCCCCAGCAGCCTAACAACAGAACAATGGAAAGGTAACCAGATAACAGCTCCCTAACCCAAGATAACAGCTGCCTGGTAGATCTAAGAAAAACACTCAATAGTAAAAACCCATGTCCCACTGTGTACTATTCAGTTACATTGAGAAGGAAAAACAACAGCCTGCCAGAAAGCAGTTCCATCCTAAAGTGCTGGCACAAGTCACATGACCAGGGACAGCTGGGAATTTGACAATATGTCTAGCCCCATTTCAGATTCCAAAATTGAATATAAAAAATCTGTTTGCTCTTTGAGAAATGGATTTCAGTGCAGAAGTCTGCTGGAGCAGCACTATTAACTGGTGCGTTTAAAAAAAAAAAAATTTTCCCATGACAGTATCCCTTTAATTAAATAGCAAGAGCCAGCCTTAGCAGTGACATTGCCCAGTTTGAACCATGTTGGCTGTGGTGCTCCAGCTTCATCAAGGTGAATGGTAACAAACACTGCCCCTCCAAGCTCTGATACTGTTGAAACCACTTTTATAGGTGAAATAGGTTCAGTTAGCCAGGGTCAAACTGGGGGGCCTGTGGCACAGCGGGTCTGCTATCCAGGGGTCCCCTCCAGCCCCTCACTCCCCACTGTGACACACTGCAATTGCATGAAGGCACCGCCGATGCCCCATGCGCAGCTTCTGGGCTGATGAGTGCAAATTTTCCTCCAGTATTTTTTGATAACTTACTGCATTCATTTTGCCATCAATTCTGACCAAATTTCCTGTGCCTTTGTAGCTCACACATCCTCAAAACATCAGCGATCCACCACCATGTTTCACAGTAGGAATGGTGTACCTTTAATTATAGGCCTTGTTGTCTCCTCTCCAAATGTAGTGTTTATGGTTGTGGCCAAAAAATTCAATTTTAGTCTCATCACTCCAAATGACTTTGTGCCAGAAGGTTTGAGTCTTGTCTCTGTGCTGTTTGGCATATTGTAAGTGAGATACTTTGTGGCATTTATGTAGTAATGACTTTCTTCTGGCAACTCCACCATTCAGCCCATCTTTCTTCAAGTGTCTCCTTATTGTGCATCTTGAAACAGCCATACCACATGTTTTCAGTGTCCTGTATTTCACCTGATGGAGATTTTTTTATTTAGGTTGCATCTTCACAAATGCATCTGTATAGCATAGGAGGAGAGTTGTATCATATAAGGTGTAATAGACAAGGTGAGAGAAAAGCCTGCTATCTCCTTCTGTGTTGATTGATGCTGAATTCATTTGCAGAAGTGCAGTGTAAAGCTTTAAATACCAAGCACACTGGCAGGCAATTTATAGATTTACTGTACTAGAATCGGTGATTGTGACAATGCAGCTAACATGGATAAAGCAATGTCCAAAGCTCAGCTTCCTAGCAGTGGATGTTTTACTCACACACTCCAACTCTTTATCCATGACCGTCTATTTTCACAGCGCATATGATATGATAGAAGTGTGCCGGAAAACAGTGGGTTAATTAAAAAAAAAAGTGCAAAAGCAGAGTTAAAGCCTTCCAAACTAAAACCCTATTCAAGATGGTACTACTAGATGTAATTCTTCTTACTTGATGAAGCAAAGAATAATGGAACAAACACGTGCAGTTACCTTGTACATTTCAGAGACAAAAAACATGCAGCATATTCATGTCCATCAATGGACTCTCATGGAAACAGTTATAGGTAGACTACAGCCATCTGAGGAACTAACGAGAGAGTGAAGTGCTGCAAATTCTTGTATATCCATTATCTTGCCAGCAGTTGCAATGCTAAATCGTTGTACAAGCAGTGATGTAGCAGATGATGGTATTAAGCATATGGGAAATCTTGTGCTTTTATCCATTCAGTCAAGGTTCCAGGGTCTAGCAGAGAATAGTCTTTTAGTTGTCACTACAGCATTAGACCATATATGTATAAGGCTGCTGCACACACTTAAAAAGGAGACAATGCCCTGGTGCTAACAGAAGTATTATATAGAATTATATAGAATTTTCAAAAAAGCTGTGGGACTTTTGCAATATGAAAAAGCTTTATTAGAATCGACGTGTCGACCCTCAGTGGGGTCTTATCAAAAAATTCTATATATATATGTTGGTGGAGAAGGAAGATGGTCTTCACCATCTTTTATGTTTAATGTGTAATTGTATTTGCACCTGTCCTGTATATGTGACTGACAAAAGTGATTGTTTCATATACATTTAATTAAAATTCAATCAACCCTTCGTTATTCTAGAGCAGTGATCCCCAACCAGGGACTCATGTGTAACATGTTGCTCCCCAACCCCCTTGGATGTTGCTTCCAGTGGCCTCAAAGCAGGTGCTTATTTTTGAATTCCAGGCTTGGAGGCAAGTTTTGGTTGTGTAAAAACAAGATGTACTGCCAAAATAGTCTGTGACATAGGGGCTAACAAATAACCATTCAAACCCCTTATTTGGCATCTCCAGAAACTTTCTTCCGGTTTGTGTTGTTCCCCAACTCTTTTTATATTTGAATGCGGCTCTAGAGAAACAGTCTGCCTCGATCTTCAGCTATGTGCTTTATGTTGTCTGTCTGAGCCTTGCTATTTACCACTACCATGAACAGTTCCACAAATTCAAGTTCCCGTATTCCCTTCTTTGTGTTTTACAATACTTATTGCACAAAAGCAATGAACATGCTGTGTGTCCTTAAAAGAGTTGTTCACCTTTGAATTAACTTTTAGTATGATAAGGAAATGATTTGTAGTTGGTTTTCATTTTCCATTATTTGTGGGGGGTTTTTTTAGTCATTCGGCTTTTTATTCAGCAGCTCTCAGGTTTGTAATTTCAGCAATCTGGTTGGTAGGGGCCAAATTACCCTAGCAACCATTCATTGATTTAAATAAGAGACTGTAATATGAATAGGAGAGGAGCTGGATACAAAGATGAGTAATAAAAAGATGGGTCAGTGGGCCCCTTTTGAAAGTTGGAAAGAGTCAGAAGAAAAAGGCAAATAATTAATGAAGACCAATTGAAAAGTCGCTTAGAATTAGTAGGCATATAACATACTAAAAGGGAACTACCCCTTTAAGAGATTTTTACTTTTTGTGTTGACTTGAAGTGAACTTTAAGTTCAGATTCAGAAAACAGAAATGATGATAATGTTGCTTCTTTAGCTTTGGGAAATGTTTACTATATATTCAATGGGATTCAGATTGTTTATGGGAGGGTCTATCTTCCTCAGGATTTCAAATGAATAAGGAGCTTTAAATGAGAAGATTAGTATTATCAACTCATGTTTCTTTCACTGGAGAGGCAAAGAGGTAGGATGAAATTTAAACTGAATGTTCTGCACTGTTTATTACAGTAGAGACCTCAAAATATATTTTAATTGGTTCTTCAGTTTTACCCAATTAAAGGGAACAGATTAGAACAGAAACGCCAGACAGGAGATCACGTTACAGTAAATGTCAGTTTGAAGAATAAAAGTCAAGACACGTATTCCTTGTGAGTAAACAGGCGTGAAATAAATATAAGAGATCCCATGTGAATAACAAATTACCGGGTTGAGTTATTTTGTTTTAGATATGAGCAGCACGCAGTTCAGTTTCTTTCTGATGTATGTATTACCATGGGATTTTGCAAAGGATTTCCAGTTATTTTAAATTAAAAAAAAAAGACAGAGAGAGAGAGAGAGAATGCCGGAGCTGGATTTATTCATTTGAACACTGGTGTATGCTCAGATGAAAAAATTATTTCAGTTAAATTAGTTCATTTCAACTAATTTTTTTTTATCTTTGCCTAATGAAACACAATTTCATTTTAAGCCATTTACCTTTACTAATTTCAAATGTTAATAATAATTTTATTTATAATGAAATTGCAATTGAAAGTAGAGACCTGCATCAGCTCAGGTACCGGAAATAAGGTGAGAGATAGAAATGTCGGATGAAGTTGCATCTGAAGGAGAATTCAACCTCTATGGACCACCCCACCGTGTTGGTCCCTCTCCCTCCTCTCCCCCGGTCTACCCATCCCCCCCCCCCCCCCCCCCCGGGCAAATGCCCCCAACTTGTTACTTACGCCGCCTAGGTCCTCTCCAGTGGAGTTCACAGCAGCCATCTTTTCCCGAGTGCTATTCTTCCTGTAGTCATCTGCGCTTGGGGGCGCATGCGCCGTAGGAGGCATTTGCTGGTTTGGATATACTGTGCATGCTCCGAAAGTCCCAAAGTTTCTGGAAAAAATAAACTGGAAACTTTGTGACTTTCGGGCACATGCGCAGAAGCTCCTTACCGGCAAATACCTCCTACTGCGCATGGTAAAAAAAGATCAGGGAAAAAAGATTGGGGGAAAAAAGTTTTGAATGTGTGTGAGTTTCAGGTGCATGGGAGAAGATGGCTGCCGTGAACTCTGCTGGAGAGGACCTAGAAGGAGGGGGTAAGTAACAAGTTAGGGTATTTGCCAGGGGGGTAGGAGGGAGGGGCACCGACACAGGGGAAAGGGGGAGGTTTTTTCCCCAAAGAGGTTGAATTCTCCTTTAAGTGTGGGAGAGCAGACTAATTATACAGAGTTGTAATAGCATGAGCATGAAAGAGACGGACATGAGCTGCATTTGATTACATCAACTAATACATTTAGGGGGTTATTTATCAGAGGCTGAATGTTAGTTTCTTACACCTCCAATGAACTCTCCACTCATATGGTATTTTATGTAAGAAAAAAACGTGAATGGAAAAAGCTTGATTATGCAAGTTTGAGTCGCAAAACCCAAAAACTCGAATTAATCGAATTTTCCACAGGAAAAAACCTGAATTATTTGCGTTTTCAGCTAAAACCCTCCAGAAAACATCTATCATCTTCAAAGGTTAAAGGGACCTCTGCCAGAGACTCCTACATGACCTAGACAGGTTTTAGATTCAAGTGATTAAATCTCCAAAAAGTCTAAATAAAAAATTCAAGGTTTTTTGTTTAAACCAGAAAATATGTTTTGATCAAAATTAGAATTTTTGTGGAAAACACAATTCGAGCCTTAAAGGACCAGTAACATGAATTGTTTTAAACAAAACTTGTATATAATGGGGAAAAAAATAGCAAGACATATTTAACTTTAAAATCGCAAAGTCTTTATTAAAGGGGACCTGTCACCAAAAAAAATTATTTAAAATCCAATTTTATCACGCTACTCAAGCCAAATAAACGTTAATTACATGATATAAATTTTCTGAATCGTGTTTGCTTCGTTCTTGAAACTCATGATAATAGCAAGCAGGCAGGAGCCATGTTGTGGACACTGTTATTAAGGCAAGCCTTGCATTATCTCAAAATCTTGTTTGTGCACCAGAATGGGGGACCCGATGTCTATCCCCATGTCCTGGCTACACAATTAAATGGTTAAGAGAACTGGGGGAATGTGTGGGGAGCAGTGGCATCTAGGAAGTGCTGAAAGGAAAGTGAAAGTAATTATCTGCCCCGCCTCTATGCCTAAGGCATAAAGGAGGGGCAGACAATATTTGATTGTCCGATGATATGATGCGTGTTTACAACAGTTATGAATTTTTTTAATAAAAAAAAGATTTTGTATTTCATGTTTAATTTGAAATGGACTTTTATTATAGATATAGATTTTTATGTCTGGGTGACAGGTCCACTTTAAGAAATAACTTACAGACAGGTCTGGACTTCAGTCAAAGTAGGCCCTGGCATTTCAATTAAAGAGGCCAAACAGCCCCTACCAGCCCACCCAATGGTGAATGTCTATGAGACCTTAATGAAGCCCCTGTGGCATTTGCCAGAACCAGCAGATTGCTTACAGATACTTCGCTTGCACTCCTCTTCACAAAAGGCAACTGGCCGATCCATCGTGCAGTTCTCGATTTCTTTTCCCTGCTTACCTTATGGGAGATAGCCAGGGAGGAGAGTTTGAGCGCCTCACGATGGATCATCTCCTTTTCTGAAGAGGAGTGCAAGCGGAGTATCAGTCAGTTATTTCTTAATAAGGACTTTGCGATTTGTTTTTTTTTTTTTTAATTTCATGTTACTGGCCCTTTAATAAATAACCTCCTTAAAATATATATTGGAAATCCAAATTAGAATTACACTGTCTTTCATTAAGCAAAAAACAAGTTTACATTTTTTTGTTTTCTGAACTGTAGCCATTTCTAGAAATGGTGCCATTTAGCCAGAGTTCTGCTATACTACTGCAAACAATTGCATTTCCAGATATTCCTTCAGTACATGATTTCATTTTAATGTCATAATTATTTCTGAGTTCCTAGAGTGCAGGATGTGACAGTGAATAATTAATTACTGCTGTCACCGGGCACAGACATACTTCAACTTCTACACCAAAATGCAAATAAGTGAAATGCTCCATTGCAATTGTTTGGCAGAGAAAGTCTTTTTTTTTGCTAAATTATACACACACACGGAAGAGGAATCTTTACTGTATTTGATACGAAGAACTTGAAGAAAAAAACGAAATAATATGTGAAATGCCAATTGTCTTTCCATGTGACAAAGATACTACTTTTACAGTAATGTTAGTATTAAAATGTGTTAAATTATAACATTTTAATTAAAACAAAGGAACACTGCAGACTACATAAGTTTATAAAAACTGAAAACTTTTACAATAGATCATACTCATGATGAAACAGAACTCACCCCACCACTTTTGTGATGTCATCCGTGGGGCGTGGCAGCGCAGGTCTATTTAAGGAACCCAGAAGCGCGGGTGGGATGAGGGACGGTGGGTTAGGGTTTAGGGATTTTCCCAAACCACCATCACTAATTGCTAATACTCCAGAGATGCTGCTGAGAAATGTATCAACTAAATGTTGCAAAACTGTAACAGATCAGAGTCTGCCAGGGCCGCCGTTAGAAATCACAGGGTCCGGCCCACCCTAGCACCCAAGCCCCGCCCCTCATACAAGTTAAAAAAAAAATTGGGGTCCCAAAAAAATATTTTTTTAAAAAAATTGGTGCAGGGGCCTATAGAGTATTAAAATAAAAAATTGGTGGCCAGAGGATTAAAAAAAAAAAAACACATTGGTGTCAGTAGAATTGAACTCGTGGCTTCAGGACTTCAGTTATAGCTGTTTTCATGACTTCGGTTCTTTTCCCGCTTCAGGACATCAGTGTCGGCTCCTTTTGTGACTTCGGGTCTTTCCGCCTCTTCAGGACTTCGTAATTGTTCGGCACTTCCGCATTCTGCGCAGGACTTAGCATAGAACGCATGCTTCAGCCCCGGACCTGGGACACTTGTCCCCCCCTGATGGTGGGCCTGAGAATCTGCACCTGAATTACTGAGCTGCCAGACTCACCAGAGACACAAACTTTAAACTTAGATGGGAGTGGGTGAGATAAAGAATTATGGGGAAGCCAGGGTAGAAGTGGTAGTGGGATTAGTAAGGGGTCATGGGGGAGGAGTGAGGGGGGCATACAGTTTACCAGCTAAGGAGGTCCCTCTTTTACAAAGAAAACAGACTAATACTAACTTAACATATAATTCTCCTCAAAGTAATGCACATTTAAAAAGTAAAAGTAGTAACCTCTGCTGTATGCTGGCAAATGCACAAAGTTTGTCAGGTAAAATGGGAGACCTAGAATTAATTGCATGCTCTAAAAGTTATGCTATAATTGGTATCACTGAGACCTGGTGGGATGAACATGTGACTGGACTGTGAATTTAAATGGTTACACCCTTTTTTAGGAGGGACAGAGGGATTAGAAAGGGGGAGGAGTGTGTTTGTATGTAAAGCCTGAATTAAAGCCATGCACTAAAGAAATACGGGCACTGGTGAGGGTGTGGAATCCCTCTGGATAGAGATTTTGACTGGGCAAAAGGTTACAAAGAAAATTATCATTGGTGTATGCTATAAACCACCTCGTATAAGTGACTAGTATGAAGCCCAGCTACTTTTACAAATAGATGCGGCTTCACAACTAAGTAATCTCTAGCATTTATGTGGGTGAGCATTTAGGAAATAGTGATCATAACATGGTCTCCTTTGAGATTTTGTTGCAGAGGCAACTCTATAAGCGAGTAACTAAAACACTGAATTTCAGGCGTGCAAACTTTGACAGTATAAAGGCATCTCTGCAACATATTAAGTGGGAAAAGCTTTTCACAGGGTTAAACGCTGAACAAAAAATGGGAAGTCTTTAAAATGCTGCTTAATAAATATACATGTCAATATATTCCACTTGTAAGCAAGGAACGTCGTTGCAAAGCAAAATCTTTTTGTTTCAATAGAAGTGTTGATGTTGAGGTGGGTAAGAAAAAACGTGCTTTAAAGGCTTTCAGGTTAGCTGGGACAGCCAAATAATTTGTAAGGTACAAGGAGGCCAATAAATCATGCAAAAAAAAGCTATCAGACAAGCTAAAATCGATATGGAAAAGGATATTGCAGTAAGAAGAATCCAAAATATTTTTTTTAAATATGTTAATAGTAAAAAAAAAAATTAAGCAGGAAGGGGTGGGACCTTTATTATCAGAGCGGGGTCAGCAGGTTGATGATACCAAGCAAAAAGCTCAGATTCTGAATGCATACTTTTCGTCTGTCTACACAAATGAGGAACCAGCTAATGAAGGTTTCCTTATTAATTGTCCCATTTCTAATAATACATCTAATGATGCATGGTTCACACATGAAGAAATTCAAAAGAGACTAGAACATGTTAAGATAAACAAAGGTCCAGGGTACTTAGCAATATTAGCTCTGTGATTGCCAAACCTTTCTACTTAATTTTTCAGGATTCATTGAGGTCTGGCAAATTGCTAATGTGGTGCCGCTATTCAAAAAGGGATACCGTTCTCTGCCTCAAAGCTATATGCCAGTTAGTCTGACATTGGTGGTAGGATACTGGACTTCATAGCAAATAACAATACTATGAGTTTGTGCCAGCATGGTTTTATGCGTAATAGATCTTGCCAGACTAACTTAATTTCTTTTTATGAGAAGGTAAGCAGGGACATTGATTCTGGGATGGCTGTGGATGTGATTTACTTAGACTTTGCTAAAGCATTTGATACAGTGCCATACAGAAGGTTACTGGTTAAATTAAGGAATGTTGGCCTGGAACATAGTATTTGTACCTGGATAGAGAACTGGCTAAAAGATAGACTTCAAAGAGTGGTGGTAAATTGAACATTTTCTAATCGGGCCAGTGTTGTTAGTGGGGTACCGCAGGGCTCTGTACTGGGTCCCTTGCTTTTCACCTTGTTTATTAATGACCTGGATGTGGGCATTGAAAGTACGATTTTTATTTTTGCAGATGATACTAAATTGTGCAGAACTATAGGTTCCATGCAGGATGCTGTCACTTTGTAGAGTGATTTGTCTAAGTTGGGAAACTGGGCAGCAAACTGGAAAATTAGGTTCAATGTTGATAAATGCAAGGTTATGCACTTTGGCAAAAATAATATGAACGCAAGTTATACACTAAATGGCAGTGTGTTGGAGAAGGATCTTGTGAGAAGGATCTTGTAGTTTGTATAGATAACAAGTTGTCTAATTCTGGGCAGTGTCATTCTGTAGCTACTAAAGCAAATAAAGTTCTGTCCTGCATAAAAAAGGGCATAAACTCAAGGGATGAAAACGCAATAATACCTCTTTTTAGATCCCTAGTAAGACATCATCTGGAGTATGCAGTGCAGTTTTGGACCCCATTCCTTAAGAATGATATAATTGAGCTGTAGAGAGTTCAGAGACGTGCATCTAAACTGGTTAGAGGGATGGAAGACTTAAATTATGAGAGAAGACCAGGTTGGGGTTGTTTTCTCTGGGAAAAAAAGGCGCTTGCGAGGGGACATGATTACACTTTACAAATACATTAGAGGACATTATAGACAAATATCAGGGGACCTTTTTACCCATAAAGAGGATCACCAGAGGCCACCCCTTCAGACTAGAAGAAAAGGACTTTCATTTGAAGCAGTGTAGGTGGTTCTTCACAGTGAGGACAGTGAGGTTGTGGAATGCACTGCCGGGTGATGTTGTGATGGCTGATTCTGTTGATGCTTTTAAAAGGGTCTTGGATGATTTTTTGGACAGACATAATATCAAAGGCTATTTTGATACTAAACTCTACAGTTAGTATAGCTATGGGCATATATGGTTTGTGTGAAAGAGTGGGTGTGTGGGTGTATGCTGGGTTTTAATTTGGAGGGGTTGAACTTGATGGACTTTTTTCAACCCAATTTAAAGGGATCCTATCATTGGAAAAAAACATTTTTTCAAAATGCATCAGTTAATAGTGCTGTTCCAGAAGAATTCTGCACTGAAATCCATTTCTCAAAAGAGCAAACAGATTTTTTTATATATCATTTTGAAATCTGACATGGGGCTAGACATTTTGTCAATTTCCCAGCTGCCCCAAGTCATGTGACTTGTGCTCTGATAAACTTCAATCACTCTTTACTGCTATACTGCAAGTTGGAGTGATATCACCCCTCCCTTTCCCCCACCCAGCAGCCTAACAACAGAACAATGGGAAGGTAACCAACAGTGGTGTAACTATTCCCTGGTGGGCCCCGGTACAGGATGGGCACCTGGGGCCCCCCTGTCAGGCCCTTACCTCTATAAATTCCATGCTGGGGAGTTGATAGCATGTGTGCTGTAAAATTTCCCCTACATAACCACCTGCCATAACCATTATCGTGGCTCCAATGGGCCCCAAGGGGGTTTGGGCCCTGGTGCAATTGCACCCCTGGTAGTTACGCCACTGGTAACCAGATAACCGCTCCTTAACACAAGATAACAGCTGCCTGGTAGATCTGAGAACATCACTCAATAGTAAAAACCCATGTTCTATTCAGTTACATTGAGAAGGAAAAACAACAGCCTGCCAGAAAGCCTAAAGTGCTGGCACAAGTCACATGACCGGGGCAGCTAGGAAATTGACAAAATGTCTAGCCCCATGTGAGATTTCAAAACTAAATATAAAAAAATCTGTTTGCACTTTTGAGAAATGGATTTCAGTGCAGATGTCTACTGGAGCAGCACTATTAACTGATGTGTTTTGAAAAAAACATCTTTTCCCATGACAGGATCCCTTAAAATCAATTCAGAGGTTTTTGGATTTTTTTTTTCACTTGGAATTGTTGAAAAAATTAGGCCTCCAAATTCCCCCTTTAAGAGATATAAATCAGGGAAATATAAACCACAAAATCCCAATAACCCTAAATACTTTTAATGATCTGGGAAAAGTGAAAAAAAGGTTTAAGTCAAAGAAGTCTTTTGTTGCACTGCTTTTGTAAAAAATAAACTAGCATCTTTGCAGCTCATAAGAACATGTTCAGAGACCTTGGACTGTGGACATACTTCAATACAAATAATCAACTTTACAACAAAACATATTATGTTATTTCAGCAGCTAACTATGCTATGAAATATGGCATTTAGACTAAAGGGCTGATTGAGATGATTTTTTAAATTATTATTCTCAATGGGTAAAAAAAGAATAGTTTTTTTCCAAATGACATCTTTCTCGGTTTTATCAGTTTTTCTTGTATTTTCTCAGTGGTGTTTTCAGATATCCAGGAACTCATACCTGCCAAGATGCAACCAATGGGTGCGGCAACATTTGGAATGGAATGACGTTTTATCCCTATTCTCGACTCTCAAGAGCTGTAGAGAATACTTAAGTTGCTTTACCATAAAAGTTTAAGAAACTTTGACATATTTTTTACACACGTTGCAGCATTGCCATAACCCCAGCACCATTGCATCCACCAGGGGAGTTGCACTTGATGTAACTGCATCCAATGCATCAAACCGCATGCAATTGTGCTCCCATTTTTATGACAATTGTTTGAATGGAATACTATCCCTCCACTTACTCAATAATTCTCAAGAGTTCTAGAGAATACTCAAGTTAAAGTCTACTGGAGACTTTTGCAATGTAAGTAAAATTTTCCTGGGCATAAGGAAAATTCCAATGAAAACTTCTATTTAACTAACATTTTGGCCGCAGTGAAATTGACTTTACATGACTTTACACGAAGCGTCTAACGCTAGTGCTAATTCGCCAGAGTGACATCATTTCGCAAATTCACTAACACCGACTGGTGAATTTTCGCTAGCGAAGTAGATAGACTTGCGCAACTTCACACCCTTACGCCAGGCGAAGTTGCGCACTGACGTAGGATCGTAATTACGCAAATTCACTAAGATCAACATTTTCCTGAATGTTACAACTTATGCTAGACTTTACTTCGCCTGGTCAGACCTGGCGAAGTTCAATACAATAGATAGGAGTTTGAAAAAAAAGCCCCAAAGAAACGCTGGCGTGTTTTACCATTCTAGTTTTTTTTTTTTTGAGGGGGGTTACCCTCCCTCACCCCTATATTTCCTAACATATGGCAACTCAACTATACAGGGGGCACATGTTTAGGGCAATAGGCAGGGCCGCTCCAACGATGAGGCAAGGTGAGAACCTTGCCTCAGGCGGCACGGAGCAGCCAGTTACCAGGGGCAGAAAAAAGCCGCCTCTGGTAACTTTAAGAGCCGAATTTCCATTTTTTAAAACGGAAATTTGGCTCATCTAGCGCAGCGAGCTAGTGATGCGACCCCTCCTCTGCCCGCTCCTGCGCTATAAGTTCAAAGTGCGGAGCGGGAGGGGGGGCGGCATCGGGGCTGCTGCGTCAGGCGGCAGCAGCCGCAGAAGCACCCCTGGCAATAGAACAACTTTATTCTATTTATTAAAGTTTTCCTGGGCTTATGTAGTGGCTTTAAAATATACTTCTATTATACGCTTAAGTTCCTGCTGTATGCAAATTAGGCATCGCTAGCGTAACTGCACTTTGCCTGGCGAACTAACGGTAGCGCTACTTCGCTAACATTCACCGCCCTGAGTGCAAATTTGCATCTTAGTGAATTTGCGTAGTGCTGGCGAAGCCAACTTTAGCAAATTTTCGCAGCTTAGTGAATTTCCCCCATAGTATGGCATTTTTATTTACCAAAGTGCAATTTTAGCTGCAATTTGACATGTTTTTACCCAAACTACACCATTGCCATAACCCCAGCACCACTGCATCCACCAGGGGAGTTGCACTTGCTGCAACAGAATCCAATGCATCAAACCACATGCAATTTTGCTCCCATTTGTTATGAGATTTGGACACAATTGTGGACAAAAGTTTTCTGGTTGCCGTAATTTACGGTGTTTGGTGACAAAATGCTTGAAAATTTACAATGCCTTTAAAAATAACATGTTTATTTGAACTCCTTAATGATTCTCTCTGGTCCATGTCTGTATTAGAATTGATTTTGGGACATGTCCTTACTGTCAGTACGAAAGTACAGGATGAGTATAGCCAATCACAGCTCTGCTCTCACTCAGGTACAGTTATACCAGTTTTATGACAATTGTTTGAATGGAATACTATCCACTTACTCAATAATTCTCAAGAGTTCTAGAGAATACTCAAGTTTAAAGTCTACTGGAGACTTTAGCAATGTAAGTAAAATGTTCTTGTGATAAATTCCAATGAAAACTTCTATTTCACTAACATGTCTTCTGAGCAGCTAGTTGGCAGCCCAGAAGATAGGGTTCGCTGGCATACTACATTGTAAATTGCCACCAACTTTTTCATCAGCCTGGTAAAGCAACCAGCAGGAAATGTACATTTTCATTGCAGTGGCACGACAGGTTACTTTTAAAGACTCTTTATTTCTGTTTTAGAAGTATGTAATGTAAGGCTTGGGGGTAAATTCACTATAGTGCAAAGTGTCTAACGCTAGCGCTAATTCGACAGTGTGACGTAATTTCGCAACTTCGCCAATTTACTGACAGTAGATAGACTAGCGCAACTTCGCACCCTTACACCAGGTGAAGTGATGAAGGGATGTAATTACGCTAATTCACTAAGATGTCCATTTTACTGAATGTTACCTCTTGTGCTAGACTTTACTTCGCTAGGTCACACAAGTCCCAAAAAACACTGGCGTCTTTTATTTTTTTTTAGGGTGATAGTCTGAAAAATAGCGTAATTTTTTTGGGGGTTACCCTCCTTCCCCCCTACATTTCCTAACATATGGCAACACAACTATACAGGGGG
Source organism: Xenopus borealis (assembly GCA_024363595.1). Classification (NCBI taxonomy): domain Eukaryota; kingdom Metazoa; phylum Chordata; class Amphibia; order Anura; family Pipidae; genus Xenopus; species Xenopus borealis. The sequence continues at coordinate 201,040,583 of CM044431.1, read as the reverse complement.
CACATGCTTAGGGCAATAGGACAACTTTATTTTATTTGTTAAAGGTTTCCTGGCACTTTATGCAAATTAGGCTTCGCTAGCATAACTGCGCTTTGCCTGACGAGGCTACTTTTTGCCTCCCTGAGCACAAATTCACATTTTACTGAATTAGCGGCAGACTAGCCAAAATTTGCCTGGCAAAGTGCGGCGAATTGCGTTGCTAGCGAACTACCACATTTTAGTGAATTTGCCCCTTGGTGTGCTTTAGGGCTGAGATTCTGGCTTTCTATGCATTTATATGCATTTGATTGCATATTCATGGAGTCTGTGTGATTCCCAGTATTTCGATCACTATATAGACTTATGACTGCAACACAGGAGCCAGAGGATTGCTCCTTATTGACAACAATTACAGCACTTCCCGTTGAGAGTTGCTACAAAAAATCTTGTCTGTCTTAGCTCTTAAAGCCTGTTATTGTTCTGAAGTAAAGATGTAATAATACCCAATGGAAAAAAGTCATGGCACTATAGTTTTCAAAAATGCAATTAACTACCCAATCTGTAAGAACAAGCTTATCTATTGCTGCAATGTATTATATTTACACAGTCTCTTGCTGTTCTATAAGGAAAGTGCGATGAACACATGCTCCACAACCATTTTGGTGACAATAATTCTTAAAAATAGCTTGAAATGTATAGCTTAAAAGTATACTGTCATTGGAAAAAAATTTTCAAAATGCATCAGTTAATAGTGCTGTTACAGAAGAATTCTGCACTGAAATCCATTTTTTTAATATTTCATTTTTAAATCTGACATGGGGCTAGACATTTTGTCAATTTCCCAGCTGCTCCAAGTCATGTGACTTGTGCGCTGATAAACTTCAATCACTTTTTACTACTGTACTGCAGATTGGAGTGATATCACCCCCTCCCTTTCCCCCACCCAGCAGCCTAACAAAAGAACAATGGGAAGGTAACCAGATAACAGCTCCCTAACACAAGATAACAGCTCCCTGGTAGATCTAAGAACAGCACTCAATAGTAAAACCCATGTCCCTCTGCGTTCTATTCAGTTACATTAGAAGGAAAAACAACAGCCTGCCAGAAAGCAGTTACCTCCTAAAGTGCTGGCACAAGTCACATGACCAGGGGCAGCTGGGAAATTGACAAAATGGCTAGCCCCATGTCAGATTTCAAAACTGAATATAAAAAAAATCTTTTTGCTCTTTTGAGAAATGGATTTCAGTGCAGAAGTCTGCTGGAGCAGCACTATTAACTGATGCTTTAAAAAAAAAAAAAAAAAAAGTTTTCCCATTACAGTTTCCCTTTAAATACTGTAAATTGCAGACTCGTTATATATGTTATTTTGATATGACTGATGGTTCCTTCATAGGTTACTCAATAACCCCACTCTGTCTCTCCTTAGTGGGGTACACAGCTGCTCCGATTCGCTACCCTAACTCATACTCATAGAATGGGCTATGTCTCGGATAATTCTCACACTAACAAAGTATTCATTCAGGGGTCCCTCTCCTTGATTTTCATTGAGGTGCTCTTCATATCTCAGGGCAGAGTGCTTTTGTATTTGTCTCCCTTCTGATGTCTCCTCAACAGAATGGGTTCTAAAAAATTCTCTATTCTCTGTATAGTGCAAATATCATCGGCTGGGACTGTACAGCAGCAAATCAAAGTGTAAAGACCAGTGATTCTGAGGTATCATTCAGATGATTTATTGAAATTTTTGGTTGCTCATATATAAATGAGTTAATACCTTTATGAAGTGTTTCTGGATGCAACTAAGTACCATGTGTATAAAATCTATATCCCATTAGAAAGTAAAGCTTGTAAATCCTGACATCCAGCTTGCCCTTCTGATTCCCTGGGTGAGCAAAGTCCACAGGACATTAAACATGTAGAGAAAATATCTAAAGGTTGAAAAGACTGACCTTTTGCAATGCAATTCTTCCATTCATAAGGGAAAACAGAAATGGCTTTTCCTAAAGTAAGACACAGTATAATATGATAGTTACACTGTTAGAATTATATCATTATAAATGTTCCCTTTTTCTGCACAGTCTTTTTTATTTTATTCTATTCAAGCAGTATGTGCAGGCTATTCTTGCATGTAGGGTAAAATGAAATATCATTCGTCACGCATTCATTTACAATTTAGGTTTTGAATGCCTAAGGCACTTGGATGTTAAGTAGCCTAAGACCACAAGTTGACAAATACAAAAGTGATCAACTAACCCCATTCATAATGATAACAGGTAGGTTTTACCAAGCAATACATTTTGAGCATGACATCAAGAAGCAACAGAAAACCTAACAAAAAATGTACAAGCTATTTATTTTAAGAATATTCCTTATTTATGAGCAAGGCATTATTTCATTGTGTTTCCTTCACCCTAATGTAATTCTATATCTTTCCAATATACATTCATTAAAGGAAAACTTTAAACCCAAATTTAATATTTAAGCAACAATTTATATCAAATTAAGTGGCATATAAAAGAATCTTACCAAACGGAAATATATATATTTAAGTAAATATTGCCCTTTTACATCTCTTGCCTTGAACCCCCATTGGGTGATGGTCTGTGTGCTGCCTCAGAGATCACCTGACCAGAAATATTTCAACTCTAACTGTAACAGGAAGAAGTGTGGAAGCAAAAGACACAACTCTGTCTGTTAATTGGCTCATGTGACCTAACTTTATAGTTTGTTTGGTATGTTTGTGTGCACCGTTGAATCATACGATCCCAGGAGGCTATCCTTATTTATGATTACCCAATGGCACATGCTACTAAAAAAGTATATTATTATGAAAATGGTTTATTTACATGAAGCAGGGTTTTACACAGGAGTGGATAGAGGATAGAGGATAGAGGTTGGTCTGTAATATAAGCTGATGCTACAGGGCTGATTATTAAATTCTTATGCTAATTGCATGCTAATTATGTGTGTTGCCATGTAGTAATTATCTGTATTAATGACTAATCAGCCTTATATTGTGACATCTCTAACTGTACTGTATATTGTGAGTGGGTCCCTAAGCTCAGTAAGTGACAGCAGCACAGAGCATGTGAATCAGTGAATCAGCGGAAAAGAAGATGGGGAGCTACTGGGGCATCTTTAGAGAGACAGATCTTTACTGCTAAAGGGTTGTGGTTGCCTTGGGCTGGTACAGAAGCACAAAACATCATGTACAACATTTCTACCCTACTTCTTTAGTTAAGCTTTAGTTCTCCTTTAAAGGAAAACTATTTCTCTGCTGGATAATTAGTGACGACCCCCAGTGCCGGTCTTAAGCACATTGGACCAATTTGGCCCAATTGGGCCCCGCTCTTATGGGGGCCCCGCTCCAGTGCAAACTCTGATTCCTATTCCCTTAATCCTCCAGTAGCCCCACCCCTAATCAAGTTTGGCCCAGCCTGCTCAGACCTGATTGGCCCAGGCCACAGCTGAACCCAATTCACAAGCCCGTGCCAAACCCAATTGGCCCAAATTTAGTGTTTAATGTATATATAATCCATGGTGCTGCACACACACAGTTTACAGTGGTAACCAAAATTTGCACTTTTATTAGCACACATAGATTAAACAAAGCAATGGAACCTTTTCTCCCAGTTGCCCAGCCTGACCCCATCCCCAGCTGGCAGCCGTGACTTGGACAGAGGGGAAAGCAGCCACTATTTGCCCATCCAGCTCTGTGACCCTGTGACAGACAGCAAATTCCCTTCTGGGGGGCCCCACCAAATTGGTTCCAATTGGGCCCCGCACTTGGTACGACCGGCCCTGATGACCCCTAAGATTATCTTCTCAACAGCTGCTCAGAGCCCACTGAGCATGTGAGTGTCACAGACACTTTCCAAGATGGTGACCCCCTGTGACAAGTTTGAAGTCCTGGATCATTGCTGCTATTGACAAGCTGAAACTTAAGGCATTTTTAGCCGTATTGATTGTTTGGGTTTAGTTCTCCTTTAAAAAATGTTCACTGGTATTAATGGGCAGATTTATTAAGGTTCGAAGGTAAATTTCAATTCAAATTCTTGATTTTTTTTTGTATGTCAGATTTAAATTATAAAAGCACCAACTGGAATATAAATTAGAATGTGAGACACCTCATTGAAACAGTTCTAATTCTACTATTCTCCACCTAAAACCTGCCGAGTTCATTTACAAGTCAATGACAGAGGTCCATTGAACCATTTGAATATATTAATTGTCTTCCTGACATTCGAGGAAAACTCAATTTGAATTTTCTGGGCTGGGATTATTGATCAATTATTAGACATTTGACTTTTTCGAGTTGTGAGTATATATTCAAATTTATTAGAGTAAAAAAAAGAAATTCACATAAATCCTAAATTTGACCCATGACAAATAACTCCCTAAGGGCTCTTACACATGGGCGTTTTTACCTGCGTTCCATTTTGTTCTGTTCAGCCACAGGGAAGCGCAGGAGTAGACGCACTTGATTGTTTTAAATGTGGCTGTACTCACACAGACGCATGTAGGTGCCGAACACTGGTTGAGACCAACATGCTGCATTTTACATGCGTTCAGTGCTTACATGTGTCTGTGTGAGTACAACCCCCTTCAAAAGAATTAGAGATGCACCAAATCCAGGATTCGGTTCGGGATTCGGACAGGATTCTGCCTTTTTCAGCAGAATTCTGATTCGGCCCAATCCTTCTGCCCAGCCGAACTGAATATGAACCCTAATTTGCATATGCAAATTAGGGGCAGGGATGGAAATTGCATGACTTTTTGTGACAAAACAAGGAAGTAAAAAATGTTTTCCCCTATTAGAGTTCGGATTCGGTTCGGTATTCAACCGAATCTTTCTTGAAGGATTCGGGGGTTCAGACAAATCCAAAATAGTGGATTCAGGGCATCCCTAAAAAGAATGGAATGAGTCTACTCCTGCGCTCCCCTGTGGCAGAACGGAAAAAAAACGGAACGCAGGGGAGCGCAGGTAAAAACGCCCATGTGTAAGAGCCCTTAAAGGAGAAGGAAAGGCAGAATTGACTTGGGGGTGCCAAACGTAAGGCACCCCCAAGTGATTAAACTGATGTGATTAAACTGATTTGGCACCCCCAGGTCTATTCTGCCTTTCCTTCTCCTTTAATGTATTTTTGCAATTAAAAACAGTATTTGTTTATCTCTCTCTGTTTTCTGGGTCTCATTTTTGAAACAAGTGTCCGTTCTCCTCCAAGTCTGGTAATCAGCGAGCCTGCGACATTGTTTCATGAGTCAGAGCCAGGAGTGCAGAGAATGTAAGCAGAGAGATATTGCTTTAAATTACATTTACATATATTAAAATAAAACTCTAAATGTTTCATGCATATATATTGGAAAGCTGCTTATAATTATTTTGTTTTCGTCACTGTGCAAAACATCGTTACACATAATCACCCATATGTGGTTTGTGTGAATCCATTGCCACATTCCTTCTCTTCCCAAACAGCATTTTACACCTATTGAAAAAAATTGTTTTGGGACAGACACAAGCCCGGTAATGCTTTTTATAATTGCCTAAATCTTCCTTGAAATGTTACATCACATTCATGATTAAACTGAATTTCTCATACAGATAAACCCATTATATGAGAAAATGGAATAATGTCACTATTTGCCTTTCCGAGCTTTACCTGTGTACTTTGAATCATCTCCTTTGTCAGATGCTGCTCTAATCCCCTTGAGGCACTTTGGCTGCAAAACGATGTCTTGCTGTAGTGTAGAAAAGAGTAAATATTAAACTTAATTTCCTTCTGCCTCAAGACTCTAATAAGAATCTGAAAGACTGGCAATTTGACTGATACACAAAAGGGTAGAATCGTGGGAATGGACTGATCACTCTTAATTAAAAGAAAACACAAAATATAAGAGGAACATAAAATAAGACAGCAAGGCAACATGAGATAAGCCAGAAAGGAATAAAATGAAAATGTGCTTTTTATACAGTCACTGCTGCAGTGACATTTATTTAAAGTGTTCAGTAGAGCATCCTAATGATTATACCTGGTGTGGTAGATTGATCAAGAAAATGTGTAAAAACGTGTGTTTTTATGGATTTTACTATTGAGTGCTGTTCTTAGATCTACCAGGCAGCTGTTATCTTGTGT
>CM044431.1:200969558-201023902 GCA_024363595.1 Xenopus borealis | reverse complement strand
GACCATCAATAGCTTTTTAGCACTGATGTCTGCCTGGTCTTGTAAATGTGGTGTGGAGTGAGTGTGAACTGGGGTAGGGCTTAGGTGGGCAGGGCCCATGGGTATGTAAATTTTGTTGTAGGGCCCCATGATTTTTAATCGCCCTTTAGTAAATTTTCCCTTCTGAGAGAAACTGAGCACCTCACTAGACACCTCGAGCTGCGTCCTCACATATTATATACGAAAGCTTATTGGACAGTGACTCTCCCACGTGATCCTAGAGAAACTTTTCTTAACCGCTGAGGCGGCGGACTTGCTTGCAGAGGACTTGGAGCGGGGGTGGAGTCAGTAGTAGCGCTCTCTGTGACAGGGGGCTTGGCTGGGGGCGGGACGCAGTGAGAGTGGCCCGGCACGTGTGCAGAAGGGAGGGAGTTTAGAGCCGGCAGCGCTACAGTAGTTGTCCAGACTGCTATTAGCGGAGATGCTGTACCACTTACTGTTCTCTGGCACCGTAACTACACACTGGCCTGGCAGCCCCAGCAGGAGCCCTGAGTTCTAGCAGCACAGTATGACTACATCAATGTGTTTGCGCGCATAGACTGTGTTGCACTCACTGTGACTGAGCGGACTGGACTGAGCGTTGGGACATAAGAAGTAGCGGGCGATCCACTGGGATTATTAGCGCGGTGTATGTAACTTTGTTGGGTGGAAGCGCTACTAGCCGAGCCCGTGAGACTGCCCCTCCTTGCCCCTGGCTGTGCTGTTTTGCCCCGTGTCCTTCCCGGGGGATCATTGCCAGCATGCCCTGAGGAGCGCCATGCAGAAGAGCGTGCGCCTGAACGAGGGACACGCTCTGTACCTGGCGCTGCTGGCCCGCAAGGAGGGCTACAAGAGGGGCTTCCTCAGCAAGAAGGCGGCGGAGACCAGCAGGTGGCAAGAGAAGTGGTTTGCCCTGTACCAGAATGTCCTCTTCTACTTCGAGTCGGAGCAGAGCGGGAGACCCTCGGGGGTTTATCTGCTGGAGGGCTGCAGCTGTGACAGGGTCATAGCACCCATAGTGGCCAGCGGGGGCAAAGACACCATGGAGAAGCAGGTACATCTGCGCTACCAGGGCGATAATAATCAGCCCCTTCCACTTGTGTGTTTACCAGTATAGCCAGTGATGTAACTACAAGTCCCTGGTATAACTAGAAAATCCCTTTAGTTTCTTTGTATTTCTGCCCTCCACCAGCATCCACTGGACACATCCCCTTGTTATTATTATGATGATGGCTCCATCTGTTGCTCAGAGGTGAAGCAGATCAGCAGCAGAGCTACAGCTGAATGATCCCACTGTTTATTCTCATGTTTAGGGCTAGACCACAAGGGAAGATTCAGGGAGATTAGTCGCTTGGCGACTAACTGCCGCTTCTTTGGGGCGACTAATCTCCCTGAATTGCTTGCCCGTGTCTCATGCCCGCTAAACTGTAAAGTCGCCTGCGCCTATTCACACGCGGGGCTGCATTTTTCTAAGTCGCTAGAAATTGCCTCACAAGGCAATTTTCAGCGACTTCAGAAAACGCAGCGCCGCATGTGAATAGGCGCAGGTGATTCTTCATTGAAGCAGCTGGAAGGCAGGGGGAAGCGGTTCTTCTCGTCTGGACTAGCCCTTAGACAGTTCAGTGCAGATATACAGGGAGGGTGCTAGTTGTATCCACGGGTCATGCTACAGTATCAGCATTAACCTCCCAATCTGCATGGATTATACCCACGCGGTGCCACAGATCAGTATGTTCATCTGAATATATTAAATGTGCTCTTGTATGGCCACATTCTATTCTTGGGTTGCCTGACTTTAGCTTTGCTTTAATATGCAAGTTGCACTTCATTTGCCTCTGAATTTGGGGAATCTGCATATGAAAATTATTGTACAGGTACAATCCAGAATACTCATGATCTGGAGTTTTCCAGGTAATGGATCTTTCCATAATTTGGATTTTCATACCTTAAAGGAGAAACAAGCCCATAATAAAACCCCCCACACACCCTACATAGACACCCCTCCCTCCTCCCACCCTGCATAGCTGCCGCCCATTGTCAGCCGCTTCCATAATGTCCAGAATGAGACTGATACTTCGAAATTCTCGTGAGTTTCGGCACATGCGCAGATGTCCAAAAACAGATAATTGCTCCAATTGCGCATGCCTCAGTAATCACTCACTTCCCGAAGAAAGGAAGATGGCGCCTGTGAACTCCACTGGACAGAATCTGCTTGGAGGGGTATTTTAAGAGTTAAGGGAATTTGCCCAGGGGGCAGTTCGGCTGGGGGGTGGGGGTGTAGGGTTTGGCGGTACAGTTTTTTTATTATTACAGGTTTGTTTCTCCTTTAATTCTAATAGAAAATCATGTAAACATTAAATAAACCCAATAGGCTGGTTTTGCTTCCAATAACGATTAACTATATCTTAGTTGGGATCAAGTACAGGCTATTGTTTAACTATTACAGAGAAAAAGGAAATCGTTTTAAAAAATTTGGATTATTTGAATCAAGCGGGGACTGTGGGAGAAGACCTTTCCATAATTCAGAGCTTTCTGGTTAATGGGTTTCTGGATGCCGAGTCCCATACCTGTACATGTTATTATGGGTCTGTTAGTCACACACTTGTATAAAAACCTACCAGCATGTTCAGAGGCTTATTTGGGTTCATTTCTGTGCAGTATGTTAGTTGGCAGCTTTAGCTGAATGCTGAGGGCACACTTTTTATTGTGACCAAAAAAAGCTGTCACAGCATCATTTTCTTTGTCCAACACAGCTGCTTGCATTTGATTGTGGCAGTATTCTGAGTATTCCATTTATTATTGGTTAAAGAAATAGTAACATCAAAAAATTAAATTGTTGCAAAGTCATACAAATACAATGTAATGTTTGCCTGCACTAGTAAAACTGCTGTGTTTGCTTCAGAAACACTATTATTGTTTATAGAAATAAGCTGCTGTGTAGCAATGGGGGCAGTCATTCACAGGAGAAAATGGTCAAGTTACACAGCAGATAAGCTCTGTAGAACATAATGTTATCTGTTATCCACTATTTAACCTGTGCCATATAGCCTTTTTTCAATTTCCTCCATTGCTACACTGCAGCTTGTTTATATGAACTAGTGGTTCAGTGTTTCTGAAGCAAACACATCAGTTTTACCAGTGCAGGGCAACACTACATGATAGTTTCATTACTTTAAAATAGTGAAGCACCAAATCCACTATTTTGGATTCAGCCAAACCCATGAATCTTTTGCAAAAGATTCGGCCCAATACCATACCGAATCCGAATCTTAATTTGCATGTGCAAATTAGGGGTGGGAAGGGGAAAACATTTTTTACTTTCTTGTTTTGTGACAAAAAGTCACACAATTTCCCTACCTGTTCTTAATTTGCATATGTAAATTAGGATTCAGGTTTGGTTTGACTGGGCAGAAGGATTCGGTCGAATCCAAATCCTGCTGAAAAAGGCCTAATCCCGAACCAAATCCTGGATTTGGTGCATCTCTACTTTAAAACAATTGGGGGCAGATTTACTAAGGTTCGAATTGATTTGAATTGAAAATTCGAATCAAATTCGAATTAAAAAATTCTAATTTAATTTTGGGCTTATTCGGCTATCGAATAGCCCAAAAATCGATGCGAATTTGCCAAATTCGAAAATTTGAATTCGATTGTTGAAGTACTGGCCCTTTAAAAAAAAAAATTCGACATAACTATTCGTCAGATAAAACCTACCGAATTGCTATACATCCCTATGGGAATATATATAAAATAAGTTTTTTTGATCGAATATAAAAAAGCACTACATGTTGACTGTGGGCTTGGACCCTTAAGCTGGCCATAGATGCAAAGATCTGCTCATTTGGCGACATCACCAAAATGGACTTCCGATGGGTCGGTCGGGAGACCCGTCGGAAGCCCCCATACATGGGCAGATAAGCTGTCAAATGGGTCTGCGCATGTATGGCCAGCATTAGTTTTACATGCTCTGGCTCCTGTCTCTCATAAATATATGTAGTTGCTATTTGTAGCATGTTATATTACTAGGGAAGATAGAAAATAGAGATAGGAAGCCTGGCATTTCTTTAAGACGGTGTGGAATCCATAATTGCAGATGGCTCATGGAGATGCTGGCAGTTTATATAACATTCATTCACAAATCTCGGCAGGTATGAATGTCAAGCTGTGCACATTCCATGCAGAAATACTCTCAGTTGTGGATGTGATTGTTGGAGGCAGGGGGCACAGAGACTCCAAACTATTTCTGCAGCTCAAACAGCTCTGCTTTCAGTTATTCTTTCACTTGTTTATTTATTTACCCACTTTTGATGCGGGTTTGGTGCCGAACTAATGAGTCTTGGTGGTGATAGGCATTTCAATATCTCTGGGGATATTGTTTTTCAAACTCAAAGAACTACAAAAGGGATCCATGTTTTATGGGCCAGGACCCAAAAGTGGGCCCCCAACTGCTGTTTAAGATGGGTCACCAGGATCCTATTTAATATAGTAATATTCTTTTGCAATAGGAAACTGTAATTAAAGAGGTTGTTCACCTTTGAGTTAACTTTTAGTATGTTGTAGAGAGTGAAATTCTGAGACAACTAGTTTTTATTATTTGTGGTTTTTGAGTTATTTATCTTTTCATTCAGCAGCTCTCCAGTTTGCAGTGTCAGCAATCTGGTTGCTCGGGTCCAAATTACCCTAACAACCAGGCACTGGTTTGAATGAGAATATGGAATATTTAGAGGGGATGGTCGGAACAGAAAGATGAGTAATAAATAGTAGTGATAACAATAAATATGTAGCTTTAGAGAGGATTTGTTTTTAGAGAGGGTCAGTGACTCCCTTTTGAAAGCTAGAAAGAGTCAGGAGAAAAAGGCAAATAATTCATAAACTATAAAAAATAAATAATGAAGACCAGTTGAAAAGTTGATTAGAATCGGCCATTCTATAGCATATTAAAAGTTAACTTGAAGGTGAACCACCCCTTTAAAGGGCACCTACTGGTTTCCGCATTCCGGTTGGGGGTTTCACTATTTTTTAAAAAAATATGCCCCTCGAAAGCGCTAGCGGCCTCGCTCCGGGAGGGAGCTCCCGGAGCGATCAGCCATCTCCCCACAGGCGTGCGTCTTAATGAAGTCACGCGCATGCACTGAATGAAAAGCTGCCAGAATTGTGACCGCTTTTTCATTCTGCGCATGCGCGCCTATGGGGAGACGGCTGCTCGCTCGCGCTTGCGAGGGGCATATTTTTGAAAAAAAATAGTGAAACCCCCAACCGGAATGCGGGCACTATGAGCCCGCACTTTTGGTTGGGGGTATAATTTTGCCCCAATAGGTGCCCTTTAAGTAAGATGGTTAATTATTAACCAGTGTTTTGTTTTGCAAAGTAAATTCCCTGGTTGAATTTTGCTTCCCTGAATATAGGATTATATAGTGAATAAAGTACCCTCTCTTGTATAATATAAGGACATCCTAAGTCACCGAGGTGTTCCATGACCGTATAAAAGCATGAAGCTGAAGGCTGTGTGCTTTTATACAGGTCATGGAACTCTGAGGTGACCTCTAATATCCTCATATTTTCCAACAAGGGGTACTTTATGTATTATAATACACAAGTTTTAGTGAGTCATATATAATAATAATAATAATAAGGCATTTCAAATACCAGACAGAGCAACCTGTTTATAATTTCAGCAGGTTGCAGAAAAGGTCAGGTCGGTAGTGGGTCCAAGCAGGTAAGAATGTGGGTTGCGGGTCCGGGTTGCGGATTGCAGGTTGTCGGTACGGGTCCCAAAAAATGGACCCGCACAGAACTCTAGCTTATAACTCTGTTAAATCCTTTATGAGTGTGATTTGGCAAAAAACATTGCAGGTTATGCACTACACTGGCGTACCCCAGCAAAGTCCACTATGTAGAAATCACTGCTTTGCAGGGGTAGCCAAACTGGGCCAAAACTTTGTGTGGGAGAGGTGTGACATTCTTGCAATAAGTGATGTATGGCAGAGCAAGAGATGCTTATGGATACAAAATAGCAAATATCCTATCCGACTTGCCCAGGTCTTCTTACAGGGCTCATCTAAAGGCCTTATTTCTAAACTTTACATGAACCTCCATACAGGGCTGGACTGAGAATTAAAATAGGCCCTGGCATTTCAGGTACACAAGAGGCCCATCAGCCCACATAGAGGCCCAAACAGCCCCCACCAGCCCACTAAACACTGACTTTCTATGGGACCTTATAGCAGCCCCTCTGGCATTTGCCCTAACCCACAAATGGCCAGTCCGGGCCTGCCTCCATACCAAGGTATTTGAAACACCACTGGCCAACTAGATGACGAGGAATGGGATGAGTTATATTCCCTGCTCTCAGTCTCCTTGAACTACAGGGAAAGGCACCTTTGTTAATGAATGCCTATTTGTGGCTAGGAAAATAATCACACAGAAGTGGAAGGATCCCCTGCCTCCCACCACCCCACAGTAGACCATAGAGGTGGTTCTGGGGCAAATGGATAATTTGGGAACAATGTTTCTATTGTGTAATGTATGGATCATTATGAGGTACCTTTTATATTTGCCTTGGGTGCTAAGGTATAACCACAAAATATTATGTATACACTGCTGTACATGGCCAATGCACTGTATCCTGTAACCTTGCAGTGAATCTGATGCTGTTAAATTAATAAAACTGCCTGAATTAAAAAAAAAAAAAAAAATTATATCTGCGTTGTACATTTCCCAAGTTATGGGGTATGTATTAACACTGGGGAAAAACATTGCTGTCACCTACAAGTTAGAAACAAAAAGCAAAGATTGGTTGCCATTTCTATTTATTGGACAATATCAATATGCCCCTATATGTATTTAAGTCATGACTCAGAACATACTCTGAGTAAGATTTCCATGTACAGGACCAATACTGTTATATCTACTTCAATTATGAGCTCTTTAGGGTAGGGCCCTCTTTACCTCTCTTATCAGTTATTAGTTGTTCTTTTGTGTTTAACCTTGTGTTCTTGTAATATTGTAATGTACAGTGCTGCAAAATATATTGCTGCATCATAAATCATGTAAATAATATAATAACAATATTAATTATCATTTACTTAATTGCATCTGTACTATGGCATGACAAATCTCTATGATCAACATAGGAAGAATAAATCAGACACCATGATTGTGATGAGATGGAGCTGTGGCATATGGCTGCCTTTGAGTGTTTAGTATTTCCAGCTAAATATACGTGTGTACATTTGCATATATTACATAATGAAGAGGAGAAAAATCTTTGTGGCAGATGCAGTTCCTCTCACGTGTGACTGTGTCTCTGTTTCACACTCTTTGGAGGCCAAAACACTGCAGAAATGCAATCTGTTACTGGATTCCCACTATGATTATCTGTTATACTTGTCATTTTGTTTCAGGGCTCCCCAACTTCAGTCACCAGGACCAGTTAATGAGCAGTGTCCATAAACTAGGGATAACATTCATCTCCTGAAATCTAGAGCCATTGTAGTCAAATGCAAATCATAAAATAGTGATTCATTGTGTGTCTTACATGCAGATTAATGTTACTGGACTCTGTGATGCATATAGGGCTGCTTCAGTCTTCAAATAGGTAGGCATCCTTATTACTCCTAATGGCGAGTTCCTAAGGTGTCAGTCATATGATCAATCAGTATTTATGGTGACTTCTGAAACTAGTCAAGAGCATATCAAGGTCTACTTTTCTACTTTTCAAGATCTACTGCTCCATATTTCCCTCCTGCCTGGTCCTCTCTCTGATATGCCCACTTTCAGGTGGCAGTATCTCAAAGAGGATCACAAAGAGGAGAAAACGCGTGGTCAGATCAAGGACCTCATCAACCAATCAATGTGGTCCTCAGTGCGACAGGAATGTGCCTGGCGGATCAACATCAGATTGGCTTTCGGCCAGATATCGATCTGAGAATCCAGTCGGAGGGCCCCATACACTGGGCAATAAACTGCTAACTTAATCTGTCAGCAGTTTATATCTGCCCGTGTATTGGGGCCTCATAGAGCCAGATCCTACCATCTTTCTGCAGAGTCTTCTCAGCCTGCATCAGTCTCCTAATCTATTGACATCTCCATTAAACAGCACCATATACACTAGGATCCTGTACAGAAATGGGAGGCTAGTCAAGTGCATCACACAAGGCCTCACATTGGTGATTACAGGTCTTCCTAAAGGTGTCCCTGCTACACTTCCATCATCAGAGGATATGGATATGCTAGATACATCTTTTATACTATGGATGTAAAGTTCCAAATAAGAATTTCATTAGACCTACAAGAGGGACATAAAAAAAGTTGTTTTGCTGTTACGTGTGACTTTAATCTTTTGTTTTTTACATATCTTCTCTCTACCAGTAACTGAAAGAAGATACATAATTATATTGCCTTATATGCTAATTGTAGAAATTCACAGAATTGATATAGATGGAAGGGTTCGTACTTCAGTCATAAAAGAAGGTTATGTCAATATATTGAGGGCATCTTTGCATTGCTGAGTTAGGAGTAGCAGAACATTCATGAGATCCTTGTCAGGGAGCCAAAGAAAATGTTGTGTGAAAGACTGGAAATGTATTTTTGGTTGCACTTTGTGGTGTACCAGAGAGATATTCTTGTACATTTTACAGGTAGTGCAGAAAAGGCACAAGTTCAGCTAAGTGAACATGCTGTTTTCATAGACAACATCGGATTGTTCTATGAAGACAAACTCTTCAATTGTACAGATTGTTGTGTTGATTTAGAAGTCACATGCTTTTAATTAACTGAAACAATCATTTTATTTTAAACTGAAGCTGCAAGTTACTTTTATAGAAAGGTCAAAAACAAAATGCCAGCCAGTTTTGCTTATTTCTCCAGCTTAGAGCTTTTTTCTCCAGCTGAGAAATTGAATAACTAACTTTAGGAAGGTGCAAAACAGTGTTGTCCCACATCATGTACAACAGGGGTTTAACACCTAGGATTTCTACAACAGCTGGGGATAAAGGTTTTCCATTCTTGATACAGATTATATGATGTCAGATGAAAGGAACAGTAGTTGCAGTGTGACCGTGTGTGCCTTTTTTTGTGTTTCACCCCAAATTGATTAATTAATGACACCGTTCTTTCTTTCAACTGAAGTAGGTGCAAAATCTGTGCATCCAAGTGTTTAATCCCAATACATTAGCTATAGGACTTTGAGGATTAATCAATTCTGTTCTACAGGTGCTAGAGCACATAGAGGCACAAAGCTGTAAGCATTGGTGAGCATTTACAGAATTCTGGCATTCGTGGATGTAAGAGCATCTTGCAGGTGAAAGGGACAGCAATACAGTCACAAGCCCTTTACTTACACCTTCCATATGACAGGTGGTAAGTACAGGGCCCAGTGTATCCTGGGACTACCAGCACTCGCTAACTTTCCCATCTGAATGATACACAGGTTAAGGGACGAATTTAGGTTAATTAGGGGAGATAAATTAAAATGAATGAAATGACTTGCTGTAAAGATGAATGTGCTTAGAAAACGAAAAGCCTAGACATTCTTAATGTTAGGGGATGCTACAGGAAAAAAACAAACGTTTATTGCGTGTGTGTGTTACCCAGTTGCAATTTATTCATTTACCTACTGACCTCATTTCCAAATTCAAGCTTTGGAGCAAAGAGCAAAAATTGAAACAGTTGAAAGTGCACAAAGGCTATTTTGCCCCTACATGCATCTTTCAGCTTGTGTGTTATTTCTTGTGGGTTGGTGGCTGAATCAGACACTAATGCCATTATTGACACCATGCACATTGGCCTTATGGAAATAACCCCATCCTGCTGTGTAAAGGTGTGGCGGTACTTGTCTGCAGTTCACAAGTATTTGCACCTTTGTTGTGGCAGATGCTACTTAGCAGGCTATTACACTGGAATTCTGGGTAAGAAGCATTGTATTATGGGATTGCGATTGGTATGAGTAGTGCAATTTGCATTTATTTCATAAATGACTCTTAAACGAAACATAAAACTAATTACACAGGGCTGATGCTCCTGTAAGCAACTGCACCAGCCCTTGTGCAAATTCCTATTCTTAGATCTAAAGGTAAGCCAATCCTGGCACAGAGCTTAGATCATTTTTGCTGTGACATTGCGATTGCGACTTGAAACTACAGCAGTTGTGGGGGAAGCCATCATTAAGCATACTTGGTGTTTTGTCACTATTTGTCACTGTTTGCTTTCTCCACTTGTGTCTGTAGCTTTTGGATCTGGCTAGGAAAAGGTTTTCTTCCACGCAGTCTGTTTGTCCTTTGCCCTTTTCTGTCTCATCCCTTCTGCTTCAAGCCTATTGTTCTCGGAGTCCTTAATGGACCTTTCTGTTGTGCCTCTCTATTCTCCTCTGAAGTAATGCTCCGATCATCATCATCATCTTTTCTTATTCATTGTTAAATATACAGTATATTTACTCTGCATACTCGCTCATTGAAATTTGTGCTGCTGATTTGTTTTCCCGACACACAAATATCAATGTCTATGGGGTAGTAAGTTATATATAATGGAGCCTTAAGTTCCCCATAAACAGGCAGATCTAAACTGCCTACAGATTAAGCTGGTTGATGGGCTTCCCTGATCGATATCTGGCTGAAAGTTGGGCAGATGTTAATCAGGCAGGGTTAAAAAATGTAGTCAGATTGAGGATCTCATTGGTTTGTAGATGTGGTCATAGTAAGTTAGGTTGAAAAAAGACACACGTCCATCAAGGTCAACCTTTTTTTTTTACCTGCCTAACTGCTAGTTGATCCAGAGGAAGGCAAAAAAACTCCATCTGAAGCCTCTCCAATTTTCCTCAGAGGGGGAAAAAATTCCTTCCTGACTCCAAGATGGCAAGACTAGTCCTTGGCTCAACTTGTACTATGAGCTATCTTCCATAACCCTGTATTGCTGAAAAGCCATCCAGCCCCTTCTTAAAGCTATCTAATATATCAGCCTGGACAACTAATTCAGGGAGAGAATTTCACATCTTCACAGCCCTCACTGTAAAAAAACCCTTCTGAATATTTAGATGGAGCCTTTTTTCTTCTAATCGGAATGGGTGACCTTGCGTCAGCTGGAAAGACCTACTGATGAATAAAGCATTAGAGAGATTATTATATGATCCCCTTATATATATTCATACATAGTAATGATATCAACCCTTAAGCGCCTCTTCTCCAGCATGAACATCCCCAATTTGGCCAGTCTTTCCTCATAGCTAAGATTTTCCATACTTTTTACCAGCTTAATTGCCCTTCTCTGCACCCTCTCTAATACAATAATGTCCTGTTTGAGTGATAGAGACCAAAACTGTACGGCATAGTCTATATGGGGCCTTACAATTTCTCTATAAAGTGGAAGAATGACCCCCTCCTCCTGTGACTCTATGCCCCTTTTAATACAGCTCAAGGCCTTATTTGTCCTTGATGCTGCTGACTGGCATTGCTTGCTACAGCCAAGTTTATCATCTACAAGGACTCCAATGTCCTTTTCCATTATACAGTGGTGTGAAAAACTATTTGCCCCCTTCCTGATTTCTTATTCTCTTGCATGTTTGTCACACTTAAATGTTTCTGCTCATCAAAAACCGTTAACTATTAGTCAAAGATAACATAATTGAACACAAAATGCAGTTTTTAAATGAAGGTTTACGTTATTAAGGGAGAAAAAAACTCCAAATCTACATGGGCCTGTGTGAAAAAGTGATTGCCCCCCTTGTTAAAAATAACTAAGAACAAAAGTAATTGAGATCTATCAGTCTGGTAAAGGTTATAAAGCCATTTCTGAAGCTTTGGGACTCCAGCGAACCACAGTGAGAGCCATTATCCACAAATGGCAAAAACATGGAACAGTGGTGAACCTTCCCAGGAGTGGCCGGCCGACCAAAATTACCCCAAGAGCGCAGAGACAACTCATCCGAGAGGCCACAAAAGACCCCAGGACAACATCTAAAGAACTGCAGGCCTCACTTGCCTCAATTAAGGTCAGTGTTCACGACTCCACCATAAGAAAGAGACTGGGCAAAAACGGCCTGCATGGCAGATTTCCAAGGCGCAAACCACTTTTAAGCAAAAAGAACATTAAGGCTCGTCTCAATTTTGCTAAAAAAAATCTCAATGATTGCTAAGACTTTTGGGAAAATACCTTGTGGACCGACGAGACAAAAGTTGAACTTTTTGGAAGGTGCGCGTCCCGTTACATTCTGGTGTAAAAGTAACACAGCATTTCAGAAAAAGAACATCATACCAACAGTAAAATATGGTGGTGGTAGTGTGATGGTCTGGGGTTGTTTTGCTGCTTCAGGACCTGGAAGGCTTGCTGTGATAGATGGAACCATGAATTCTACTGTCTACCAAAAAATCCTGAAGGAGAATGTCCGGCCATCTGTTCTTCAACTCAAGCTGAAGCGATCTTGGGTGCTGCAGCAGGACAATGACCCAAAACACACCAGCAAATCCACCTCTGAATGGCTGAAGACTTTGGAGTGGCCTAGTCAAAGTCCTGACCTGAATCCTATTGAGATGTTGTGGCATGACCTTAAAAAGGCGGTTCATGCTAGAAAACCCTCAAATAAAGCTGAATTACAACAATTCTGCAAAGATGAGTGGGCCAAAATTCCTCCAGAGCGCTGTAAAAGACTCGTTGCAAGTTATCGCAAACGCTTGATTTCAGTTATTGCTGCTAAGGGTGGCCCAACAAGTTATTAGGTTCAGGGGGCAATTACTTTTTCACACAGGTTTGGATTTTGTTTCTCCCTAAATAATAAAAACCCTCATTTAAAAACTGCATTTTGTGTTTACTTGTGTTTACTTGTGTTATCTTTGACTAATAGTTAAATGTGTTTGATGATCAGAAACATTTTGTGTGACAAACATGCAAAAGAATAAGAAATCAGGAAGGGGGCAAATCGTTTTTCACACCACTGTACCTTGAAGTCCTTGAAGATGATAAACTAGTGCAGTCCCATTAAAGGTATAAGTGGCTTGGAAATTTTACCTCCCAGGTGCATGACTTTTCATTTATCAACATTGAATCTCATTTGCCACTTAGCTACCCAGATTGCCAGTTTGCCAAGATCATTTTGCAAGGATGCCACATTCTGGATGGACTTAATTGGGCTGCATAGTTCTGGGTCATCTGCAAACAATGATACATTACTTACAACACCCTCCCCATAGTCATTAATGAACAAGTTAAATAAAAGTGGACCCAAAGCAGAGCCCTGAGGGACCCCACTAAGAACCTTACTCCAAGTAAAAAATGTACCATTAACAACCACCCTCTGTACCTGTTCCTGTAGCCAGTTTCCTATCCATGTGCAAATAACTTAATGAAGCCCAAACAGACGTTTAGAAAGCAGTCGTTTGTGGGGCACGGTATAAAACGATTTGGCAAAATCCAAATAGGTCACATCTACTGCCCCCCCCACAGTCCAGAATCTTACTTACCTCATCATAAAAAGCAATCAAATTTGTCTGACTTAGTTACATAGTTATATAGTTAAATTAGTTTGAAAAAAGACAGTCCATCAAGTTCAACCCCTCCAAATTAAAACCCAGCATCCACACACACCCCTCCACCCAAACCGTATTTTCCCATAGCTATACTAACTGTAGAGTTTAGTATCAAAATAGACTTTGATATTAAGTCTGTCCAAAAAATCATGACCCATAAAGCCATGCTGA
Organism: Xenopus borealis; assembly: GCA_024363595.1. Lineage (NCBI taxonomy): Eukaryota > Metazoa > Chordata > Amphibia > Anura > Pipidae > Xenopus > Xenopus borealis. The sequence continues at coordinate 201,010,199 of CM044431.1, read as the reverse complement.
TTGCTGCTCATAATGCCATTCTCTAAGACAAACTTTTGAATGTGATCCTTTAACAAGCCTTCCAATAATTTGCGCACCACAGCTGAGATCGTAATCCCTTTTTAAATATTGGAATGACATCAGCTTTTCTCCAGTCCATAGGCACCATACCAGATGAAAGTGAATCTTAGAAAATCAGAAATAGAGGCTTGTCTAAAACTGAACCAAGCTCTCTAAGAACCCTGGGGTGTATGTCATCAGGCTATGGAGCCTTGTTTACATTTTTTATTAAAGCTTTTTTAATCATATCCTGAGTCAGCCACTGACTAGATTGAGCTGAGCCATCAGTGCAGCTATGAAGTGAACCTGAACTCGGATTCCTCTATTACATACACTGAAGAAAAGAACTGATTTAGCACATTGCCTTTTCTGCATCTGTTACAACCATACTGTACCATTATTTTATGGAGAAACACTCTCAACCTGCATCTTTTTCCTAGTAATATATTTAAAAAACATTTAGGATTAGTTTTTGCCTCCACCGCAATATACTCTTCATTTGATTTTTTTGCCTTCCGGATTGATGATTTACAACACCCCACCTGTATTCTTCTTCTTGTGATCCAATTGTTGGGGGCCCACAATATCAGCCCAATATCACCCACCTCAAGCAGATCTCTGTATCGATGTCTAGCTTTACTCATAGAAATAGTATGTGTGCAGTTGGCTTTGCAAACAAGGTCACAGGAGGTGGAATCCTCTCCAGATGCTCTCAGTGACTCTGTAGATAGCAGTACCCTTGTTCTAGTAAGACAGATTTATTGTGGATTGAACTGGGAACTAGAATTTCAATATATTTTGCTATTTTTTGCTTTCCCAGTCAGTGATGTTATTAAATTCCCCATTAATTTGTATAGATCACCAGAAATAAAGACTTTTTTATTACTTTCTATTATTTATTTGTGAGCGTTTTTTTAATATTAAAAATTTTAACCTTAACCTTCACTTTCTTCTGTCTTTCTAAAGCAGGTCTGGGGGGGGGGGTCTAATTTAATAGTTGATACATTTCTTATATTTGTCCCTGCTGAGCAGAATCTCTGGGTTTCATTAAAGACAAATAGTCAAATAGAAAAAGCCGCTCTAAACTCACCCCTCACTGTTTTGGAATAAAAATCCTTATTGTATCCGGAGTGCTGTCTTTTCTATTCCAATTTCTACTTCATTAAAGACAGCTGTTAGAATTGATACAATAGTTGCTAATGCTCCAGAGATGCTGCTGAGAAATGTATCAACTAAATGTTGAAAAATTGTAACAGTTCAGAATCTGCACCTGAATTACTGAGCTGCCAGAAAGAAACACCAGAGACAAACCAAATCATCAAAAATGAAAAGCAATTGAAAAAAAAGTCTCTATTTCTGATGAAAAGTTTGAAAACAACAGAAATGAAAAAAGTGTTTGGAAAATGAACAACCCCTTTAACAAATAGAGACATATCAAATCGGATACCTACATGCCATTCTGCCCTATGGAGTGGTATCACAGTTGCACTGACAACTATCACCTGCCGTGTTTTTAGATGTTTTTAGATACTCACTAAGGACTTTAGCATATGGGCAGATTTGGAGAGATTTGGTCACCTGGCGACTAATCCCCTCTTCTTCAGGATGACAATCTCCCGAACTGCCTTCCCCCCTGCCTACCGCCTGCTAAAATGAAAAAATGCCTGTGGCAATGCACTTGCAGCACTTTGATTTCTGAAGTCGCCCAAAGTTTAAACTTAGGACGACTACGGAAATGGAAGTGCCGCGAGTCACCAGGCCACTAAATCTCCCCAAATATGCCTGCGTTCTACAGCCCTAAGGCTAAGTCCAGACGGGGAGATTCGGGGGCGATCCGTCGCCGGGCGACTTTTCGCCGCGACGGATCGCCCCCGAATCTCCCCGAATAGGTAGGCATTGGCGCTGCTTCAAAGCGCCGGCGCGTGTTCACACGCGGCGGCGCGATTTTTGAAAGCGCTCCAAATTGCCTCGCCAGGCAATTTGGAGCGCTTTTGAAAATCGCGCTGCCGCGTGTGAACACGCGCCGGCGCTTTGAAGCAGCGCCAATGCCTACCTATTCGGGGAGATTCGGGGGCGATCCGTCGCGGCGAAAAGTCGCCCGGCGACGGATCGCCCCCGAATCTCCCCGTCTGGACTAGCCCTAAAAGCTGGAAAGGTTTCTGGAGTGAGGAAAGAAAGCAGAAGTCCCAGAGAAACACAAACAAACATGGAAGACACACAAGGTCTTATTTACAATGCCACATGCAGTGTGCAAAGTAAAAAAAGACTATAATCCGCATGTGAGAACAAAAACATTAGGCATGTGGATGGAACACTGACTGCATAAGTGCAGACACCAGGAACCTCAAGGTCATAAGACCACAAGTGCTCTGTAAGTGGCCACTAAGAGGTGTGCTCTTCTACCCCTTAGCCCTCCTGCATTTGTGCCACCAGAGGATGTAAATTTCCCCTATATATTTTTTTTACAGGAGGAGGACTTCAAAATCAAAGTGCTCTGAGTGTCACCTCTTTGGTGATATAGATTATAGCCAGCAGGAAGGCAGTTTGGGGAGATTAGTCACCTGAAGAAGAGATGGTTTGTCGCATAATATTCCGTTTTGAAATCTGACATTTTGTCATTTTCCCAGCTGCCTTGGTCATGTGACTTGTGCCAGCACTTCAGGAGGGAACTGCTGTCTAGCAGGCTGTAGTTTTTCCTTCCCAATGTAACTGAATAGTATGCAGTGGGACATGGGTTTTACTATTGAGTGCTGTTCTTAGATCTACCAGGCTGCTTTTATCTTGTGTTAGGGAGCTGTTATCTGGTTACCTTCTCATTGTTCCTTTGTTAGGCTGCTGGAGGGGAAAAAGGGAGGGGGTGATATCACTCCAACTTGCAGTACAGCAGTAAAGAGTGACTGAAGTTTATCAGAGCACAAGTCACATGACTTGGGGCAGCTGGGAAATTGACAATATGTCTAGCCCCATGTCAGATTTCAAAATGAAATATAAAGAAAAGTTTGCTCTTTTGAGAAATGGATTTCAGTGCAGAATTCTGCTGGAGCAGCACTATTAACTATTAAAACATTTTCCCCGTGACAGTATCCCTTTAAGAATTATTTCTTAGGGTGACAGGTCCCCTTTAAGTCGTTATGTACTATATTTCTAAGATAAATGAAAAGCACGTATAGTTAAGCCCTTTCCCATGAAGATATTTTCTGATTTTCAGAGACTGCCGAGCTAAGTGGACTAGATCCACAGGTATATTAGAATTGCCCCATAAACTGTCCAGTATTTAGTTTAGATAAGCACAGAGTTCGGTAGATGCAGATTAAATACTTTAGACACAGCATCAGAGCTGCTTGAATCTCAGAGTCCAGCAATCTGTCACATGTTGAGGATTAGAGGGATATGGTTAGCAATTGGGAGGTTTACAGTAAAGGCAGAGCATGGCTTTAGCCACAAACACACTCCTTTCTAACTAGGACAAAATACATTTCCAGCTGTAGAACTCATACTTTGTATATCATTTGAATATTTCCTTCCTCATTTGGACAGCCAAACCCTTACTGAGGGTAAATACAATAATGCTTGTGCATTAAAACCGTTTCTTTCTGTCAATCTTAGGATCGCAGGGCTAAAGGTATATCTCACTGCATCTGGCAATGACAACTCTTTATTGCTGAACACAGGCTAACGGTTATTAAAAGGTATAGCAAAAGTAAACAAGCCAAAGTTAGAATATAAAAAATATTTCACAGCCTGCATTTTGGAACAATATGGGGGTTATGTGATAAAAGGCACTAAAGATGGCCACAAGGATACTCGATAAAAGCTGCCAACAGACTTATTGTCCTGTCTTCACTCTGGCCACATGTATTCCCATCATTGCAATCCATTATCTCCCACCTCAAGATGGGCATATCGGGGAAAGATCCACTAATTTTTTACCGAACAAGTGGATCTTCATCTGTATGGCCAGCTTAAGTTTGGCTCAGGAGCAATAACCCGTAGCAACTAATCAGCAGAAAGCATTTACAGGTCACCTGTTTAATGGCATACACCATTGGTTGCCATGGGTTACTGCATCTGGGCAAACTTAGTGCCTTTTATTCTAGAATATCACCTGATCTAGTCTTGGCACTTAAAGACGTATGGTTCTTATATGTTATCTGCCCACTTAGATTGCATGGGACAGGGACTTCATCTTCTTGCTATATATTTTACCACATGGAACTTATTTTAATATTTATAATTTATTATTTGTCATAATGCTCATCTCCATTTACAGTGCTGTGTATCCTACTAGCGTTTTATATTTTACCTGCGTTTGGTGTTTACATGCGTCTGTGAGAGTACAGCCACATTGAAAAGAACTCAGTGCGCCTACTCCTGCGTTCCCCTGCAGCTGAACGCATGAAACTGGAATGCAGGGGAGCGCAGATAAAAGCGCTCATCTGTAAGGGCTCTTACACACGAGCGTTTTTACCTGCGCTCCCCTGCATTCCGTTTTGCTGCGTTCAGCTGCAGGGAAGCGCAGGTATAGACACATGCTTTTCAATGAGGCTGTACCCACACTAGCGCATGTAGGCGCCGAACGCAGGAAAAATGCAGCATGTTGCATCTGAACCTGCGTTCGGCGCCTACATGCGTTCCTGTGAGTACAGCCCCATTGAAAAGCATTGAGTGCGTCTAGACCTGTGCTCCCCTGCGGCTGAACACAGCAAAACGGAACGCAGGGGAGCGCAGGTAAAAACGCTCGTGTGTAAGAGCCCTAAGAGTCCTTAAGGAGTACTGATTAGCCGCCTGAGGCTCATCATACCCAGCTGGTCAGTCAGTAGCACCTCACTCTGTAACAATTAGGAAAACACACACACAGGGAGCTTCATCCTCTAAGGGCAGAATTACATGGACGATTTTGTTCTGTTTTTGACGCATCCAACGCTGGGAGTTAAAACGCATGTGACAAGTCGCATGCGGCAAAAAAAAGGCAACTAACAGAAAATGGGATGGTGTGGCAGTGTTCAGGTCCAGACTGGCAATCTGTGGGTTTGGGCAAATGCCCAATGGGCTGCTTGCTTTAAAATGTAAATGGGCTGCTCACCTATAAAATGTAAATTAGCAGTGACGTAACTACCAGGGGTGCAGAGGGTGCAATTGTACCAGGGCCCCCACCCCCTTGGGGCCCATTGGAGCCACAATAATGGTTATGGCAGGCGGCTATTTAGCCCATCCTGTACCGGGGCCCACCAGGGAGTAGTTACACCACTGTAAATTAGGTCTGTCTTTAATATGTAATTGAGCCAATCACTATAGAAATGTAAATGAGCTGTCCATAATAGCCATCCACAGCTAAGCCAATGCCTGTATTTGTTAGTACTCATACCTGTACTGGCATATGGGAGGAACCAGGAATTCTGACCAACTTCAGTTAGTAATATTAGAGTTGCTTGCTATATACCCAATCCCTTATGCTTATGATAGGTATGTTGGCAACAGGAGGATCCATGCCCAGAAAAATATTTAGCATTAATCGCATGAGACAGTCTAGTCTCTTCAAGTATGTCACACTTTGGCCCTTTGATACATATGGTAATTAAAGTTCTCTTATCTGCCAGGGTACATGGTCTAGCTGGGGGCACACAAAGGAAAATTTTGAATATAATGTAAAAATATGGTTACTAATCAATCAGATATCAGATATTTGTTGCAAGGGCCAGTTCCATCACATAGGGTGCATAATAATATTGGGGATTAAATGGTAATGGACTCTTAAAATATCTATTAATTAACACTAGTTCTAGTTAACCTTGGGGTTGGAAATATATATCATGCTTTGCATGCCGGGAATACGTGGCTTCTTTGATACTTTTGCCAGGGCTGCTTTTTCCTCCCAGTCCGGCCCTGGCAGTGTTGATGTGACGCCACACGGATGAAGATGCAGCTTGTAGCATTTTCATATGACAGTCGTGTTGGATCAACCTTGCAACACGATCCGACAACTCCCAGCGTTGATCGTCCATGTAGTTCTGCCCTTATATATTATATTGTCCGTGTAGTTCTGCCAAACTGAAAGGTTAATGACCATGAGTAGTAGTGATGTGCAGGTCGAGAAAAACTTGACCTGCACCCGACTAAACCCAAACGCGCATACACCTGCCTCTTTCCCTCTATATAGACCAGCGCTGCCCGCCAGTGACATCACAAAAGAACCGGGATGAGCACCAGCGTATATAAAAGAATGCGGGAAGCTGGCACCAAAAAGGGTGTGGTGAGGTCGGTAAACCCGCAGGTATTAGGCCTGCCCGCACATCAGTAATGAGTAGGGAAGTCAAAGTCTTGTGAGATGCATCCAAATGCATTGCTTTGCCTCTCCATGCAAAAATAAGCCTCCCAGGACAATCCACCTAGAATATACATTAGGGGGCAGAGTTATCAAGGTTTGAAGTGAAAATTTTAATATTTTAATTAAAAAAATGTAATGCACATGTAGGGGCACATGTACTAAGGGTCAAAGTGAAAATTTGAATTAAATTCTAATTAAAAAAGTCTAATTTCAAAGTAATTTTGGGCTACTTCAACTATCAAATAGCCCACAATTATAAAATTAGAATTTTGAATTACTGTCTCTTTAAAAAACTTCAAATTCGACACTTCCTTCTTTAAAACTACCGAATTGCCATTGTAGCCTATGGGGGACCTCCTGGAACCTTGACATAGATTTATCTAAGTTTGAGAAAATCTAAGGATTTTTTCAAAATCATTCGAATCGAACGATGCATTTGAACAATTCGAACAATTTAGATTTGATCGAAAACGGACCTATTCGATCCATTTTCGCTTGAAAAATTCGATGTTCGAAGTTTTTTAACTGTGAAATTTGACCCTTAATAAATCTGCCCGGTACTGTCTCTTTAAAAATTTTAATTCGACCATTCGCCATCTAAAACCTGCCTAATTGCTGTTTTAGCCTATGGGGAACCTCCTAGAACCTATATGGAGTCCAATCGTGAACTTTTTTGGGGGAAAACCGTTGAATCGAATGCTCTAAAAATTCGAATTGATCGATTCATAAACGATCAAATATGGACCTATTTGATTGAAAACGTGCCTATTCAATCGAAATCTTTTTTAATTAATTTCACTTAGTCTTTTTGAACCCTTGATAAATCTGCCCCTAAGAGTCTTTCTAAATACATACTCATATGTAAGTAGTATTAATAGTAGGAGTTCAACTTGCTTTGACTTTAGTGCCTGATATTAGTCTTATAATAATGTGAGCCTCAAGCCATGACTGCTAGTATATCCTTTTTTTTTGTTTTGTGTATGTAAAAGTGTTCCAAGTGTTTTTTGGATACAGTAAATTTAATTTCCTGTATATTTTTGTTTTCTTATGCTTTCCATTATACCAATTAAATATAAACCTGCCATTGGAAGACAATACTAAAGATTAATGTGACCGTTCGCTTTATCTGTGTACTGTGAAAAATGCAGAAACAGAGAGGAGGAGGAAGATGAATGGTGGGTTATTTAAAATCTCCAGAAATAAATCCGCTGTGATTAATTAAAGATTGTCCTGCTGGGAGACCGATGACAGACACCGGACAGACTTTTATGTCCGTCACAGGCCAATTACCGAATACTGAAATACAAATGTCAGGGTAACTGTGATAACATTATATTGAATGTCTGTATTTGCATATTGCTAAGAGAACAGGACCACTAAATAGCAGGTTTCTAATTTTTTTAAGCTAGTAATGCGTAGAATTGGAGATCACAATTTAGTTACAGGAGGTTTTCTTTGTATTCTGCAGAAAATGCATGTGTATCATCATTATTATTAGTGTATTCAAAAACACTACTATTGTTTATATAAATAAGTTACTGTGTAGCAATGGGGGCAGCCATTCAAAGGCGAAAAGGCGCAGGTTACACAGCGGATAGCAGATAAGCTCTGTAGAACGTAATGGTGTTATCTGTTATCCACTATTTAACCTGTTACTTATAGCTTTTTTTCCGTTTCTGCCATAGCTACACAACAGCTTGTTTATATGAACTATAGTTGTGTTTCTAAAGCAAACTGATCAGTGCAGGACAACAGTACATGATTGTCATTACTTTGAAACACTTAAATTTTTTAGTGTTACTGGTCCTTTAATAATAACAACTATATATGTTTAAAGGAGAAGGAAAACTACCGAAGCAGTTTATTGCCAATAGATTAGCCACAATAGTGCAAGCTATAACACTATATTTATTCTGCAGAATGATTTACCATACCTGAGTAAACAGCTCTAGAAGCTCTCTCTGATTGTTTAGGATAGCAGCTGTCTTATTAGCTTGGTGACATCACTTCCTGCCTGAGTCTCTCCCTGCTCACTCATAGCTCTAGGCTCAGATTACAGCAAGGAGAGGAGCAAACTGAGCATGCTCAAGCCCTAGCCCTGGAGCATTATGCTGAAAACAGTAAGTCTGATACAGAAGCCCATGTGTACACAATTGAAGGAAAGAAATGCTGTGTTTCTATTGACAGTGGACTCAGAGCTGTAAAGCTACTGAATACTATATGCTCATCAGTGATGTGTGGGTTGACCCGACCACTGAATAGGCGGGTTTGGGTTGAAATTTGGTCAGCCCTTGGTATATCTGCTTAAAAGCTAACCCAAGCCCAAACCATTGCAAGCTGGATTAGGCAGAAGTGACATTTCTGCAACATGAACACTTTTTAAATTTCATGGTCCTGCTGCTGCTGCAATAAAGCAAAGTTATATATGCTCATAGAAAAGGTTCAGAGTATATTTATGGCGCCAGACTAAATGGTGAAATGTTGTGTCTCTGCTTTGCTTGTCCTGTAATGGAACATTCATTTATTCTCTTTCTTTTAGATGGTCACAGGCAAATACAAATTTTCATATCGCAGTGGGATTATACAAAACACCAGCATAATGTCTATTTAACTATGTTTTCAAGGTCCGACCTACTGTTTCTAATTTGCCTCTGTACGAAGTTTAAGGATGACAGCACTTTAATAATCTAACAATGATGATTTATGGTCCTTACATGATATCACTCAGGGTATATTTTGAACATTCGTAGTAAACAGGCAAAATTAGTAGTTACTTCAAGTAATTTTTTTATAAAAAAGGTTAATTCAGGATAGAAACTTGCACTGGCTAATTTGTGAATGAATGCATTGTAAGATTGTGTGTTTGGGTTTTGCACAATTGGGTTTTAAGTTCTGGTTCAATTGATGTTTAGCTGGACTGATATTAATACATCATCAGTTAATATTAGAGATTGCTGCTTTCCTATAGTTTATTGGGCATCCAGTTATCATTCTTCCATTACTGCTGTGCTATTATTGATTTAATGGCACAACATAGATTTTTTAACCAGACACATATCATTTGATGTTGCTTTGAAGGATTACTTACTAAAATGACTAATGGGAGTATCAGAGAATGAGGACTAAGGGAAATAACATCAATACAACATTGACCCCTGCTTTACAAATATACAGAACAGAAACAATAAACCCCTGGAAAGCTTCAAATCCACAAATTTCTGAACATTAGATCACTGTGAAAAAAAGGAGAAGGAGCAAAAGTAGAAAATAAAATTTAGGGTGTTATTTACTAAACTCCAAATGCAAAAATCACGAAAATTTTGTGATTTTTTTTTTTAATACAATTGGACTTTAAAAAAAATCAACCAAATTTTTCAGAATTTATTAAACCCCGAGGATGGAAGAGTCAGAATCAGAAAATTTTGTGATTTTTTTTTTTAATACAATTGGACTTTTAAAAAAATCAACCAAATTTTTCGGAATTTATTAAACCCCGAGGATGGAAGAGTCAGAATCAGAAAATCCGGCATCCCAGACCCAAGAATTTTTCTGTTCTGTGCTGCGTTTAGTGCAATAATTTTTCAGGTGAAAAATCACAAAAAATTTGGGGGTTTCGGGTGGAAATTCAAAAAAAAATTGTGAAACTGTTGTACCAGAGTTTGGGGGATATTTTAAAACATCTGGCTCCATGTATATACATACACAAGTTTAGGCAGGAATGCTCTAAAATAGCTATCAACAGTTGTTATTAAACAAAAACCTCCAAGATCCTAGAAAGTGCAGTAAATAGGAACAAAAAATAAAAACCCAATATTTATTTTCAATTGTTTTTTCAACACAGTAACAATAGCAAGTCTCTTATGGACACTTTCCATAAGATACACAAGTGGACGCTTATTGCAACCATCATACAAAACTTGTCACAACTCCACTCTTCCTTCTGTCTCTAGAAGTGATTAAATACTGGCTCGATGATGTTGAAATTAGGGCTCTGTGGGGGCCATAACATCTGTGGATTGATTTGTATTCTTTTTGCTGCCCTGTCATACTGCAGAATGGGGAGAGTTTGGGACTGGTCAAACCTCTTCATGATGAGGGATCTCAGCCAGTTGGTTGTTGCCACTTCTGAGCTGATAGCATAGTAACATAGTAAGTTAGGCTGAAAAAAGACACACCTCCATCAAGTTCAACCCTTTAGCTTTTTTAACCTGCCTAACTGCTAGTTGATCCAGAGGAAGTAAAAAAAAACCATCTGAAGCCTCTCCAATTTGCCTCAGAGGGGGAAAAAAATTCTTCCTGACTCCAAAAATCAGTGGAGCTAATTTAGAAAAGAATTAATCTTGATGTATTTCCCAACTGCCATGTTCAGTGTCTGTAGCCAGCTACTGTGTGTATGATCCTCAACCTTTAGGTTTGTTTGTGCTTCTTTAGAAGAGCTTGGACATTACATCTGGAAGACAATACTCTGGAACCAGAGTCGGCAGCTTATTGACCCGTGTATGGGGCTCTCCAACGGGATAAAAAATCCAGTCGGATCACGGCCGCATCTGTTAGTTGATGTGCTCCCGCGATCTGACCGCTCATATGGCCTCCATTATGATCCGGATCATAATGCACGTATGGCCACCTTTAGATGAGACTTTGGTGGTACAGGACGACTAGCTGGTATCTAGGCTATGCTTACTTTGCATTAGGCTCAAGGTAGGGGCAGTTGGGGTGAGACACCTGTCTGCCTACTCCCTCCAGACCGTCACCAATATAGCACTAACTGAAACAGTAAAGCAAGCTTCTGTGCTCTGGAACAGGGCAAAGAGACTGGCTACAATTCCTAAAAAGTAAAACATTGTTAAAAAAGAAAAGGCCAATTGCACCCTTTTTTTTGCAATTTGCTCGTTCACTTTGTAAATTATCCCTATTAAATCCATGTTGCTGGGCAAAACAGACCTTTGATAATATATTATTAGTATTTGTAAGGGATTGTGCTTGTTGTTACAGAAAGGCCCCCTATCTGACTCTGAAGTATTCCAGATTCCCTATTCACATATTACAAAAGTTGGAAGTTTGCCCAATTAATATCAAACCAACTCAACTAAATCGTACTTACTGTATCGATGCAACTGCACATTTTCATCCATTACCCTTTTGCATGACAATTATTGTCGGTCTTACAAATTTTCCACAAAATGTATTCCCTAATAACGGTTGCTATGGAAACAGAAATGTCAGATTTAATGAAAAGTTGATTTCTGACTTAAATACACAGTGTTCAGTAATCCTCATATGACATGCCCATTTGGATTCTAAAAACAGTTATTGTACTGGGTGAAATGCAATTTGTTTTGAGAAATACCAAAATACGAAGGGACAGATTTATCAAAGGTCCAGTAGTTTTTCTTGTTAAAATTTTTCATTTACACCCTTGGCGCATTACTGGGCGGAGGTCCTTGACACCTTAGACTTCATTCTGGAGACGCAACTCTGACGAACTGCACGTATATGCCATTTTGGTATTGGCCTTAATGATACCTGGACGTACTTGGGAATTTTTTTATCAAAGAGAGTTTATTCTTAGCCAAGAAACTCATTACAAGGAAATGTGAGGACCCCTTACCTCCCACATCCGCACAGTGGATTCAGGAGGTTAAACGTATGTGCAATCTTGAGAGACTCATATATCAAAAGAGAGGTAGCATTAAGAAATATCATATTCATTATTGCGCGAAATGTCTAACGCTAGCGCTAATTCGCCAGCGTGACGTCAATTCGTAACTTCGGAAATTCACTAACACCGGCTCTGGTGAATTTACGCTAGCGAAGTAGATAGACTTCGCACCCTTACGCCAGGCGAAGTTGCGCACTGATGAAGGATCGTAAATTCGCAAATTCACTAAGATGAACACTTTCCCGAACGTTAGCACTTACGTTAGACATTACTTCGCTTGGTCAGACCAGGCGAAGTTCAATACAATAGATAGGAGGTTGAAAAGAAAATGTAAACATTTTTCTAAGTCCCAAAAAAACGCTGGCGTATTTTAGCATAGGAGGCATTTCCTAACATATGGCAACACAACTATACAGGGGGCACATGTAGGGCAATAGGACAACTTTATTTAATTTATTAAAGGTTTCCTGGGCTTGTGTAGTGGAATGTAGTGGCTGTAACATATACTTCTATTCTAAGTTAACGTTCCCACCGTATGCAAATTAGGCTTCGCTAGCGTAACATCGCTCTGCCTAGCGAAGTAGGGAAACTACGCTTCTGTTCGCCAGCCTGAGCGTAAATTCACACTTTAGTGAATTTGCGAAGTGCTGGCGAAAATTCGTCTGGCGAAGTGCAGTGAACGCTAGCGAAGCTAACGCTAGCAAATTTTCGGATCTTAGTGAATTTGCCTCTATGGGGAAAGTGGCTGGAGTGGGTGCAGAATTAGTATAACAAGGGAATATCTGAGATAAACCGTTTTTTTTTTCCTTTCTTATTGGGAGATACTTTATTGACGGTAGCTCAATATATCTAAGATTTGTTCAAACTATTGCCTTTATGTTACATCCTGTACCTTTATGACACAATAAATAATCAATTGTGTGACATGCTAAACATTGTATTTAAAAGAATTTTACTGTGATTTCAATAAACCACACCTGAATTAAAAAAAACATTTAGCATTTACCCCCAAAAAGTTAAATTGTTTTTACATTTAGGAAACCCTCCCCCACCCCCCGAAATTTTTTTAATGATCTGACACAGCAGCAGTTTTCCCCGCTTTCTAATAGGTTCTCTTTGCAAAAGGTGTCCACCAAATTTGAGTGATTGAATTCTGCTCCAAATATTTGTCTGTGATGAAAAGTTGCAAGATGCTTTTTACATTGTAGGAAAATACAGTGGAATCCTGCAAACTTTGCCCCCATCATTTTACGAAGGAGAGAAATTGCAAATAAGGGACTAGTTCTATTCTTGACAATTCTATGCTTCTTCTTTAGTAGGAGGCATATGTGGGTAGTATATGGGAAGCCTTTTCTTGTCAGTATAATAATACCCACATGCACGGGAAGTGAAATCTGTACAAAATGAGTTTTCTAGGTTGACTGTGAAAGAGCTTGACTGACCTGAGCAGCAACCATAACCCAGCAGAACAACTGTGGGATGCATTAGCCAGAGCCGATCACTCAACATCAGTTCCCAACCTCTCTAATGCTCTTGTGTCTTAATGGACACAATTCCCACTACCAATTTTCCATCATCTAATTTAAAACTTCCCAGAAGGGTAGAGGCTTCTGTAGCTGCAAAGGGCAGATCAGTCTCATATTAATATTGGCTTTTGAATGAAATGTTGGTCAGTTAGGTGTCATCCGGGATGACCTGGATAATATCCCACAGAAAAGGTTTGGGATCTGCCGTATTGGTGTGTTATTAAGCTTTTTTGTTATTGTCTACTGAGAACGCAGCACTCTGATTGATAAGGATATCTTACCAAGACTTCAGTTCAGCTGAAGCTGTATGATAGTATTGTGCTGTATACTTGCCTTCATTTGCCTAAATTTTAAATGTGTCTGCTACTAAGTAGCAACTTGATTTAAGATATTGGATTGGACTTTAAGAAAGAACATATTCAAAGTATAGGGATATGAATTTGTAAGCTTTTGTAGGAAATGAGCAAATATGCTTTATATTGTTGGTGTCATAATACATAATTAGACAATCAAATAATATCATAGGTCACTTGGGTATGAAAATGCGAGGGATTAATTGGTGCAACAGAGGGACATACTGTACGAAGACACATTGAGATGTTGTCCGTGCCACAGATCTCCCACTAGACCAGCACTGCACTGGAATGTACAGTAGAATATTTCATCTTGTTCAACAAGAGTTACAGAGGCTTCATTGTTCTCTAGCCCACAAAGCTCCAAAGTGTCAGCATATTGATCAGCAAAACACAGCAACATGTAACTCAAGACCTTATTATTCAGCCGCGTTTTCCTCTTGGGAGCAAAGCTGTTTTCAAAAGCAACAGACAGGCACCTTAATGAGATGTATAAAATATGTTTGCGCCAAAGTTGTCAGCGTGCTAAGTCCAGCAAGAATAAAGTCCAAACTCTCAGTCCTCCTTGGGAAAAAAAACATATAAAAAAATGTGTGTATTGTCAAAGATTTTAAAAAAATTATACATTTATGCCAGTTTAGGTGTAACTGAAAATATTTATTTGCATGGCATTCAACACTAGCAATCTTATGCCCCCCGCCACTTGCAAACCCCCCAATTGCAACCGAGGTATGTGTCTCTGCTGCCACCCCGCCCCCCTCATTTACCACTATAGGGTCAGGAAAATAGTCTCAAATAGCTTAATGCCCATGTTCAAAGGAGAGGCTGTCTTATGTAGGCCCTTGATTGAGTTGTAACCTGTAGCTGGTCTCATGAGATGGCAGATGGATACAAAAGGGAGATCGTCTGTAGTGTTTGTTAAGATCAGCTTTCCCCAACCAGTGGCTCATGAGCTTGATGCTCACCATCCTCTTGGATGTTGCACATTTGAATGTGGCTCATGGGTAAAATGAAAGTAAATGGCCTATGGTTAAGTGCTGGGTAAGCATGAAACGCGTTAGGCTCCATGTGGGGTGACTTTATATTTTAAATGTCTTAATAAAATATACTTTTTTATTTAGCATGACTACAGAATTTTTTTTTGAATTTCAAGGGTAAAGCTGACCATAGACTTCAGATATATCCTTATGTCCAACGAATGATCATTCCTTGCATTCTCCCAACCTACCACTAACCATTCAGATTACATAAAGTCGTAAAAAGAACAAATCAGACAATGTTCTGGCTATAAATTCAAAGAAAATAAGATTAGGATCCAATACACTCACCGTTTGTTGAAATGTTCTCTGAGATTCCTTGTTGGTGCTCTCCTCCTATAGTCACGTGACTCACTCAGCATGAACGTTAACCAAAATTCGAGAAAAAAAGTGATGCACTCAAACAACTCGATGCGGTTCAAGTTGTTTGAGTGCATCCATTTTTTTTCTCCACTCAATTCGAAGACAACCATACGAAAGTTATTTCCGACAAATAGCGGTGACAGTATCCCATTGATATTGTCGGATAGGCAATACATGCAGAGATATTAACATTAAGCGACCGAAATCTTCTAACCTGTCCGATCAACTAAACAATCAATCGCCATGACACAAAAAATGTCTGGGCAATCCCAGGGGCGATCTGTAGGCTGCTGCCGCCTGAAGCAGCAGCCACAATGCCGCCCCCCTCTCCCGCTCCCTGCTTAGAAGTTCAATGTTGGAGCGGGTGAAAAGGGGCTGCATCGCTAGTGCAATGAGCGTGTATTGCGCTTTCTGCACTAGCAGAGCCGAATTTCCGGCTCTTAAAGTTACAGGAGGCGGCTTATTGCGGCCCCTGGTAACTGGCCGTTCACTGCCGCCTGAGGCAAGGTGCTCACCTTGCCTCATGGCAGGAACAGCCATGGGCAATCCACACATGGTCCTAAAATCGTACAAAATGAAGATTTGTATGACTTTATCTTTGGGTCTATGGCCATCTTAAAAAACTCTGGGGAACACTGATCAAGATTGTGGCAAATCTGAAAAGGCTTCTGTGTCCATCCTGCCCAGGTCCTGTGTTTTATACCAGACAAAATCCTTATAAATTTATATATCTGGGCCCGCGGTGTTGCAAAACTGTTTTTTCTCTCGCTTGCATTTGTGAATATTGGTTCCTACCTTCTGAGAGGTTGTTCCATGCATTACTTACCCATTCTCTAACCATGTTGTGCTTCCTTAAGTAGCCCTTGATTTTTCTCCATGCACCTATTTCCAGTCATTACAATTTTTGTCATCTTTATATTTTCGCTTTGACACACGCACACATCAAGAGATGGTAGAAGTCCATCATGTTTTTGGGGAGGTGGGATTTCCTTAACTGTCAAAGGGCCTGTTTATCAAAGAATGCCAGAGGGGCTACTGGAAGAAGCCATAAACAATCACTATTTATTGGACCCGTGGGGGTTATTTCACCTCTGTGTACTTCAAATACCTGGGCCTATTTTGAATGTCAGCTTAGGCATGGTTGTGTCCAATTCTATGAGTTTTGACAAAAAGCAAAAAATTGGAAACTCATATTTTCATGGAAAAAAACAACTCAAACCTTTATAAATCTGCCCCTTAATGTGTAAGCTAGGGAACAAGGTGGGGAGAGTATTAGCGTAAAGTGCTGTGAAATCCTGTTCTTACAGGAGAACAAACCCTGCACCCCCCTGTTTGTAACCTATACTCCCACAGAGATCCCATTACCCCTCCCCGACCTCATCAGTTTCTGCAGGTAAAGTTCTGCCACATGTAACAATATATGAAGTGGCCAAAGGTGACCAACCCCAAAACACATTGGCAGGAAATTTCTGGCACAAAATCACCCACAATATACAAGAAAATACAACCTTTTGGTTTCTGGTTACTTATCAATTCATTTTTAAAGCTTTTTCCACAGTGCTTCTTGACAACCAAGAACATGAAAATGAAAGCTTTCTAGAAATAGAAATGAATAATTGCTTTGAGATATTCTGAATGTCATCATATACCATGATAATTTATGGCCCTTTTCAAATAAAGTAGATTACAACAAGCATCAGTTTTATCTGCCTAGATCCATCAATCAGCTATTATTGTTGTTGAAACATTTACTGCGTTCTTTCTACATCACGGGTAGCGGCTGTCACTTTTTGCATTAGTGCATGATGCCCCAATGTCTAGACAACTGCTGGCTCCTTTGTATAATGAAGTTCTTCTGTATGTAGACCTTAAAAACCAATAATGACTGTCCTAATGATAAAAATAGCCAGTGCCCTGTGCCTTTATTTCATAGTGTTATTTGATGAAATTTTAGGTAACGTTGTTGTTTTGCTTGGATATTTATATTACAAACTGCATCTTCTTCTGTGTGCTCAATTGCAAAGAAAGCTTAATGAAATATATCATGTTTAAAAGACAAGGTTTGTCTTCCATTTATTTTTTATCAAATACACAGCAAATGTAACAATTGTAGGAGTTTTGCAAAAACAATGGCTTAAAGTCCTACTTCCACCAGTTATATCCTACCTGAAACATTGCTATCAAATTGTAAATGCATTATTTCATCTTCGAAATACATAAATATTTTTTAATCCACCCACTCCCGCCATAGGACAGAATCAAATGTCTAGTTTTTCATTGCTTAAAGTAGAATCCAACCTTAATGAAATACCTTAAGTCTGCTAAAAAACAATTAAAACTTACATAAACCCAATAGTCTGGTTTTACTACAAAAATTTTGGGCACTGCTCAATGTAGCAGCATTTGTTCCTTGTCACTGATGAAAATAAGAAGTACTGGTAGTAGATGTGACCTGTGAATATTATTTCCCATTGTAAATGATAACTTCTGTACAGTTTTGTTCCCAGCATTCCTCAGGGTTCGGAGAGAGACATCGCCAAACGAGCGGATCTCTCCATGTATGGCCACCTTTAGATTCTCTAGGTTCATCGATGACTGTATTGGAGTATGGGATGGCGATGAGGAGTCCTTTAGATCATTTGTGGAGTATTGTAATTCCACAGTGAAAGGCATCCAATTAACGTACGAAACAAATTCAGTGGAATTACCTTTTTTAGATGTAATTTTGATTTGAAAGTTGATGGAGGTGACATTTTTACTGATTTGTTTCACAAACCTATATCTAGAAATAATCTGTTACATGCAGATAGTGGGCACCCAAGACCTTGTCTGAAGGCCATACCAGTAGGACAGTTCATCCACCTTAGAAGGGTTTGCTCTTATGAGACAAATCCAAGCAGGAAGCTAAGAGGGGAAATAGCGCATCGTCAGTGCGTTTTTGTACCACCTATAGTAGGAATGCACACTTTATCAAAAGCAGCATACAAATATTCTGGGGAGTACTTTTACATTATCCAGTTTTGGAGAAATGTTTAGATAAAACAACATCATTTGTTTTCAGAAAAGGGAAAAATATAGCAGCCTGAGTCACCCTGGTTGAAATTCAAGGGCATGTATAGATGTCGGAGGTCAAGATGTAAGAGGTGCCCCTTTGTTAAAATATCAAAACATTTTCAAAGTTTTGTAACTGGCCAGTCTTATGATGTATGTAGCTATTTTAACTGTGCGGATAAAGGCATTGTTTATTAATTATTATTAATTAAATGTAAGTGTAAAACCCAATATGTGGGTAAAATCAGAATGACCAGTACTAGATTTCTGGAACCTGTTTCTGCTGTAGCTGTGGCTAAACACATTATAGAGAAACACCAAGGGTATGCTGTATTGGATTTTCAAGTTATAGATAAACCAAGTAGAAGTATTAGGGGTGGAGATTATGAAAGATCTCTTCTTAGATTAGAAGACTTTTGGATTTTTCAATTGAAATCTACTGAGAATTATATGGGGGACTAAATAGAGAATTTGAGATTTCCGGTTTCTGTAACTAATGTGTTTCCGTTAAGATTTCATTTTGTCAATGCATTAAGTATACATCTTTATATACTTATGCACCCTTCTAGCTAGTTTACATATGTATATTTTGAGCTACGAAGTCATTTAGTTTTATATTATTGTCATAAGATGTATTTTAACATTAATGGGGTTTTTATATGGTCTGTATTTGATTTTGTTTCACTTAATGCTATCTATTGTATGGTTTGGTACTATTTTTGGCTTAAGTTTTCTATATCAGCACGGGTTCACTTGGTGCATTGGGTCTAATATTGTATTTCATTTTTCCAGTATGTATCTCTCAATTTTTAACACGGGCTGCTAGATTCGGCTTTTGACTATCTTAATTAGGGTAATGAGCTTTTCACAGGTGTGTGGAGATACCTCTTTCTATTTTAACCAGTGGTATAGGGGGTGGCTCCTTAGGCTTCTGAGGAAGTGGCGTGAGGCCACGAAACGCGTTAAGTGTGAGGGTTGCAACACTGTTGTTATCTATGGAACTTTTGTTACAATAAATTTTCAATTTTAATATATACCGGATGCTGCCTGGTGCTCCGTACAGTTTGCTGCCCATTGCAAATGATAACTTCTGTACAGTTTTGTTCCTAGCATTCCTTTGTACTCCATAGGAATCAAACATTAGTGATGATGAGATTTTTGGTTGGAGCAATGAAGGAAAGCATAGTGCAGACTGAACCCTCTTGTACAGGAAGTGTGGACTTTGTATCTGGGCTTTCTGCCCAAAGTCGCTGATAAGGTGTTCCATTCATATTTCTGGTGTTACATGCAAATTTCCCCAGGCTGTTGGATGGTAGATCCTACTGTGTACCAAAATTAAGTAATCAGTTATTCGCAGAGAAACAGAAAACAAATTGGTCATAGTTTTACACAGCCCCCCCCCCTTAAAAATTACCATCTGGTCCCAAAACAGTTAATTTCTAGTATAAAACCAGTAGCAGAGGATGGCCCAGCGATTGATTAATGCTTAATGCTTGCAGTCAAGGATAATATGAGAAGAAATTATGAACTTGTTCAGTGTAGTTTGCTCCACCAATGCCCAAGCTCTATATTCAAGGAAGCTAGGATGGTAGGAAAACTTTTGGTATAGCTCTGAATGAGTAATTTGATCTGCAGAACTACCCTGTTGATACCAGTGCGGATAGGAAACCTGGCATTTCTGTAGCTACATTGCTTTTCAATGGGGAATATTGTTTAACTAATTACTTCGGCGAAGGAGATTAGTAGAATAAAGGACAAACAAAAGTACAGAATGTGAACGTTTGATCTAATATAACATTACAAAGAATCTCCATTGTCCCCCTTTTATGTGTGGAATGGAAATGTTAAATGGGTTGTTCAACTTCTAACACTTTTTTCTGTTCAGTTGGTTTCAGATAGTTCATCAGAAATTTAGACTGTTTTCAATATCTTTTTATTTTCTGTTTCTGGCTGTTTTTCCAATATTAAAGTGTTAAAGGGCAAGGAAAGGCAAAGAAATAAAATCCCATTTTTACTTTATTTAATGAAAAAGAAATCTATCTCCAATATACTTTAATTTTAAAATGTGTACCGTTTTTATAACAAACCTGACTGTATGCAGTGAAATTCTCCCTTCATTTAGTGCTTCTGGCAGGGAAACAATCACTTATGAACAGCAGGGGGAGCCCCTGCCTTACTTACCAGCCATGCAGAACTCAAGCAGACCATACTGAGCATGTGCAGTGCCAGTGTCAGACAAAGATGTATAACAAAGTTACAAGATGACAGCCCCCTGTGGCCAACTTTGAAAGCATAAATCATTTGTTTGATTAGGCTTGTGGTGCAGTAAGTTCATGTTTATGTTTAGTATACAAAATACAACATTTCTACCCTTATTCTATTTTACACTTTCCTTGCCCTTTAATGGAAGAATGGAGTACTTTTGCAATGTTTGGCAAGTGTTTATTGGCCTTTTAAAATGGATCCTAACACATGTGCAATTGTTATGTTTATGGATTCCTTGTCCTTTAAATGTCAATTTTGGAAAAATTGTAAAATAATTTGGAAAGCAATTGAAGAAAGCTATTATTTCTGGTGACAATCATAAACGAACTGAACTGAAACAAGTGTACCTTATGTTGCCGATGTTTTATTCCATCATGCCACAACTTTTCTTATCGACTTTTACGGAGCTCCTGTTGTGTTATAATCCACAAACAAGGGGCCATGAGCAGGAGAGGCCTGAAGGTGTGGATAGCCAAAAGTAGGAGCAGCCTTTGCATTTTCTCATAACCTTCACAGAGAGGAAACATAAAACTATATTAGTATTCCATGTACTAAACCAACAGGGAACTGTTAAGGTATAGTGACTTGTAAAAGAATTAAGATAACAATAGCCTCCTATACAGCAAATGCAAAGTGTGTATGTCATAGGCAAATTCAGATGTCTGGTGTTGTAAAACAAGTTAATAACAAATAATAAAGCCTGTAGATATGGAACTTTTAAAAACAATATAAAGTTCTTCAACTATAATACAGGACAGGGGAGCTAAGCTAAATTTTGAGTGCCACTGAGCATAATGATTGCAACAGATCAGTACAGAGGGTATTTTAGGGTTGCCACCTGTCTAGTTTAAACCCAGACTTGCCATATTTTGGAAGTGCTCTCCTTTCTGGGAGCAGTAACAGAACTAGCAGGGGGTGGACCCAGGTGCGGGACATGCAGCCGCCCCCACCTCCAGCCGTAGATCATTTTGTATCCAGAATCAGCAGTGCGCGACCTGCCGAGGGGCCTTGAGGGGGTGCGGACCCTGGTACAATTACACCCGCTTTTCCACCCGGTAGTTTCACCACTTTCTGGGTGAAACGGCCTGTCCTGTTTTCCAAGTTAGGTAATTCAGACAGGACTTTTATGTAAATGATGTGGTGATCGGCCAATTGTAATTTTTTGCATTGTATCTCCACCCCTCGAAGTCGCTGATGCACTCCTGAACAATCGCCAGAAGTCAACTGATGTCATTACCCCACCCACATAACATCACTGCCCCATTCCCCGAATCAAAGGTGGCCACCCAAACATGTGCCCCAATAGCCCTATTCAGTGTGAATGGCTGCTAACATGGAAAGAGGGAGCTTATTTATATGAACCATAGTAGAGTGACTGAAGAAAGCACACATTATTCCTAACTGCAGGGCAACCAAACGTTATGCTTATATGCTTATGATACACAAGAACCATGAATATCATGTAAATTATATCCTTGTATAAAATATGAGACTATTAGAAGTCTCCTTCCGCCTCATGTTTTTGTAGGGTCATGGAACTCCTCAGTAACTTATAATATCCTTTTATTTTACAAGAGGGTGTTTTTTATTTTCTACATAAATCCCTTTCATTATTCAGTGTTACGAGACCTTTAAAGCCCAAATGACTTCAAGCTGTTATGGCCTATGATTGGCAATGGCTATAAAGCAATGAATATCTCTTCAGGAAAGGGTACATTAAACTAGAGACAATGCATATCAAAGGTCTCATTCCCTATAGAGCAGGATAGCAGTCTCTAGTACAGGTCTTCCCCAAATATGTGTTATAGGGAACAGCTGTCCGTCTTTCTGCCCTGAATGAAATCTGATTTATTATGCCTAGTCATTGATAACTAAAGAAACACAAATCTCTCAAATGCACCTCTTGATCCTGTGCATTTCTAAACATGGCTGCAACAATGCACTCTAAGGGTCAGATTCACTAAAGGGTGAAAAATTCGTCAGCATGACGTCATTTTGTTACTTCGGCGATTTAATAACAAGCCCGAATGGATGTAACTCCGCAAATTCGGATTTTACTGAACGTTACCTCTTTGGCCAGACTTGTCTTCACCAGCTCTGACCTAGAGAAGTGCATTAGAGTCCAGAGAACATCCTCAATCTTCAGTTACTTACATCATCATTTTTGAGTGTGATATCTTCTAAGTACAAAAAACGCTGGCGTCTTTTCAATTTTTCAGGGTGTTAGGCTGCAAAAGGCACCCATTTTCCTCCATACATTTTCTACCATATGGCACATTATTTAACTGTGGGCTTATGTGTTGGGCATTAAAACAACTCTATTGACTTTATTAAGGTTCCTTGTAACTTCTAGTTACCAGTGTAAATGTATTGTATTAGATGCACCACGTAACATAAATAGCTCCATTCCACTCTAGCAAAGTTGTTCTAGGCAGAATTGAACACTAGCACAGCTTTGCTTTGATTTGCTCGCTCTGCCGAAGTAACGCTAAAGAAAATTCGCCAGTGTTTTGCACCCTGGACACAACTTTGCACTTTAGTGAATTAGCGTTGTCTGAGCGAATTTTCGCCTGTTGAGATGGCTGCAAAGCCGTTGTTGGCGAAGTTGCACTCTTTAGTGGATTTGCCCCATAGAATACTTAAAATGACTTTGGATCAGTAAGTAAGTGCATGCAAATGCACCAGTATATTATGTTGTAGTATAACACCTGAACATCATGTTTTTACTTACTTAATGCAGCCAAATATGTACTTGAGGAAAGTGATAACACCAGATATAAAGAATAGCACATTTATTTTTGCTATCCCATCAGTCCCATCAACTACAATCTACAAGTTTTTTTGCCATCATCTCCTTCTCTGTCTTGAGAACATGTGATCACAGGCATATCTGCTTTATTTCTTTATTACTGGCATATTTGATGTATTATTATGTGGATGATAATGTATTTGATATTATAATGGTGTTAATACCTGAATTTGCTTCATGAATTCAGACCTGAAGGGACGAACGAGACAAGCTACAACACCACTGTTGAGTGGTAGAGCATATAAGAATACATGCACAAGAAAATGCTTGGCAATTATACTTGGTGGTATTTTCTTTGGCACAAAATAACATCTTGTCATACAGTAAGTCACATTGGTGCAGTATATGGGGGAATAGTAAGTAATTATTTTTGACAGGTATGTCAATTTCATTTCCATTTGCATGTTATTTTCAGTTAAGAACTTCTATGACATTCACGTTTATTCATTCATCTTTATTATTATAGGTGAATAGAAGAGGACAATGGAATATCTCATAATAGTGTGAGGCTGTATATGTTAGAGTTGGTGGCTTGGGCAAGTTACCAATTTCCACATCCAAAAATGCAGTAGACAATTAGAAGATATATAAGCAAATATTTTAGCTTTTTCTGCCTAAAATGAGAGAATGTATTTGTTTATTTTTTTTTTAAAGGGGTGGTTCACCTTTAAGGTAATTTGTAGTATGTTATGGAATGGCTGATTCTAAACAACCTTCAGTTGGACTTTTTAAAATTATTTGCCCTTTTCTCTTTACAGCTTTCAATCAAATCTAAAAACAAATGCTCTGTACAAATTTATTGTTGTTGCTACTTTTTATTACTCATCTTTATAGTCTGGCCTTCTCCTATTAATATACCAATCTCTTATTCAGATCAATGCATGGTTGCTAGGATAATTTGGATCCTAGCAATCAGATTGCCAAACTTGCAAACTGGAGAGCTGCTGAATTAAAGGCTAAGTATCTCAAAAGCCACAAATAATAAAATGTCACTCTCTAAATCATACAAGTTAATTTGCCTCCAAGCCTGTAATTAAAAAAAAGCCCCTGCTTTGAGGCCACTGAGAGCATCATGTTGCTCACAAGCTGCTAGTTTAGGATCACTTGTGTAGAGATTTCAGTATTGTATTAATAAATAAACTTCTGTGTATCCATGGGACAGCCATTCAAAAAGGGCAAATACTGAACATTTTAGTTAGCAAATAGCACAAAACAATGTTTGTAAAATATAGTGGTTTAGTACTAAACATCATTTCAATATCATTTATTGATGAGTCTCTACAGAACTATAGAATAAAAACCCCTGAAACTGAACATTTGTCAGGCGCTTGGTTAGACAGATACAAACTTGAAATGACTAAAATATATTTTCATATTCAGAAAGCTGAAGGAGCAGTCCAGAGGTGAAGTATATAAATATATTCACCTGCAGTCCTCCTTTTTAGAATTCTCAGATGTGCCCCCTGGATACATGACAAGGCAATATCACATAATCCAGTCAGTGAATGTTGGAATGCTAATCATTTGATTTCAAGGCACTTTGCCATTTATTAAGCTACAGACACACTTGTGCAGACAATTTTGGTGGGATAAACCTCCTTTCAAATCCCTGGCAAAGGGAGGGTTGAACAAGTCAATACGTGGCTTAATAAATGGTAAAGTGCCTAAAAATCAAATGCAAATTAGATGTTAAGACGGCACAAAAATGGGAGGCAGCACCAGGAAGGAGATGGTGAAATGAGAAGGGCATAGAGATAAGGCCTGTAGGATATTTTTTATTTATTTTTTCTATTTATTTTCCCCCACTTTCATATACATTTACATTTTCTATACAGCATTGCTGCAAATTTACAAGCTGGTGCTCTTATGTTAGAGAAAATGTTTGTGCTGAAAAGCTGAGCCTACAGCGTCTGTAGGTTTGAGATAAGAGCCTATCAAGTCACACCAAATTGATCTTTTTGATTGGAAATTCCGCTCATTTTGTCAATAAACATCAGCACAGAAGTGCCTAGACATTCTCAGGAAAGGCCACATCAGATATGCCTTTCTACCAAAAGTCTGTTGGAGGTGATTCAAGTCAGGAAGGATGCAGAGGGCGTAGCGAAATTGGAACAGCAACCAGTTAACTGAAATGTTTTCATTGTGATGTTGTTTTTCTTAAACACAGCTAAAGCATTGGCAAGATTCACAGCTACAGGGACCCAATGCACCTTACACAATGCCCTCTTGACTATTGTTTAGCAGCATTTATAGGTGCATTGCATTGTTGGTGGGAGTTGTTCATCAGCTGGAACCCCATTAAATCATAACCTTTCTAGCATATCTGGAGCGAACCATTGAGCTTTTAAAGTAACTATGAAGGACCTGGTTTTAGATTGTCTGTTTCTATTTATTTTTTAACTATTCATTGGACTGGGTTTGGGTGTTTTCTTTTTAGTGTATTTTAATTACAGGCATGGGATCCATTATCCATAATTCTGGAAAGGCCATCTCCCGTAACAGCAAATTCAATTTATCTGTAATCATAAAACTTATGCTTTATCATAGCTAAGTTGCATGAATCTGATCCCTTATCCAGAAAACCCCAGATCCCTTGCATAATATATCTATAACTGTACATTTAGAAGTTTAGCTATATATATTAGGGATGCACCAAATCCACTATTTTAGGATACGGCCAAATCCCAAAATCTTTGTGAAAGATTCGGCCAAACACCAAACCCTAATTTGCATCTGTAAATTGGGGGGAAAGGAGGAAAGAGAACTGTGTGAGTAGTGCGTTGTTTTGACTTCCTTGTTTGTATGACGAAAAGTCTTGATTTTTTTGGTTTCGGTTCGGCCAGACACTTGGGTTTGCCTGAATCCTGCTGAAAAAGGCAGAATCTTGGCCAAATCCTGTACATAGTCCTGGATTCGATGCATCAATAATATATATATAGTTTTGATATTGACCCCCCCAATGACTATTCTAGTCAATGTTCACTCCCAGGTATTTAATTTCTCTTCCCCATTGCAGTGATGGGGTAAGAAAAAAAAAAAAAACGTTATCACACAGATGTTTTTAAAGTCGACTATCTGGTAAGTCTAGAGTTTTCCCATGGATGGGGACAATTACTTTCTCAGGAGTTAAATGCACCATCATGTTGTATTAAAAGTTGCTCTGTTGAAGTTTGCCATCAGAGGTTTGGTTATAGGAGACCATTTGGCATCAATAAGAATTATGAAGGAATCAGATGGCACTCACGTAGCAATTGTGCCAATATTTTCAGTGCTTTTTAGTGAGCTCTCCACACAAGGTTTTGGGGGCTCCTTCCCCTTCCTCATGTGTGCTCACAATTATAACAAGGATACAGGTATAAATAAGTGCTGGGGAGTATAAAGCCTCCCTTCTTATTAACAAACATCATTAAGTGCACAATAATGTAAATACATTGTTGAACTACAACTCCCATTTATTTAAACAATATAGTTCAGTGTTTTGAAACTTTCTTTCAGTTATACAACATAACGATAATAAAAATACCTGTTAAGTGACCTCACAGTGCTGAACCTTTGCAATTCTCATAGTAAAAAAAGGGTATATTTAACACAGTTCACAGAAATCCATGTGATAATAATTCTTTCCATGGTGCTGTAAACAAAGCATAAACAGAAATAAACTTATCAATAACCCACTAGGGTGAAGCATAAGTCACATAAAAAATCCTAAATACATTAGAATCGGTATTACATATTAAAAAAAAAAAAAAAAACAGAAAAGGTTTAGGTGTTTGTTTAAACCTATAGGGGCCATAGTGTTCAATTTATCAATCCATATGGCGTCTTTTTGCAACAATATTCTGTTGAAATCACCTCCTCTGGGAGCAGCGTCGGACTGGGACGTCGGGACGACGGGAAAAAACCCGGTGGGCCCTAGCCCCCCTCCTTCCATTTCCAGGCCCCCAAATAATAAAATAATCAATGTGCCTGTAGCGCATGCGCGTCAGAGTTCACGCATGCGCACAGGAGTTTGCTCACACACGTCGGTGCTTGTGAATGCGCGCAAGGGGGGCCCAGAGTATAGTAACCCAGTGAGCCCCCCACATCCAGTCCGACCCTATCTGGGAGGCACACAGGACCTCTCCGGCCATGAGGCAAGGTAAGGATCTTGCCTCAGGCTGCACGGAGCGGCCAGTTACCAGGGGCGGCAAAAAGCTGCCTCTAGTAACTTTAAGAGACAAATTCCTTTTAAAATGGAAATAGCGCTCGATGCACTAGCAATGCGGCCCCTCCTCCACCTGCTCCGACGCTACATGTTAGAAGTGCGGGAGAGGGGACAGCATCGGGGCTGCTGCCGCCTGAAACACCTCTGGATGCGCATTTACTACTTGCAACAACAACCATCTCACACTTTTCAATAAACCACCTATGTTCCCCTATTTGTATTCAAATCTCACATTTTGTTTTGCCCTCATACTCTTTACCACAGGGGCATTTCAACATGTAAATAACCCCTGTGGTGGAGCAGTTAGCAAAATGTCACAGTTTTATCAAAAAACATTTAGATGGATGATTAAATTGTTCACCTTTAATGACACTGTTACAACAGCCACAAGATAAACATGGAAATGTGCCCATTTTTGGGCTGCCAAAAAATGTGGGTTGTTTAACCTTAGGTTGTAATAGATCCGCTTTTGTTAGAAAGTCACCCAAATTGTGTGAACTTCTATATGAAAGCAAAGGTTTATAACAGAATATACGTCCATATTCTTCATCTTTTTGTACAATTTGCCAATGTTTAAATATAATGGCCCTCTCTTTCTGTGATTCCACCAGCAATTTATCGTACCCACGCTCAATAAACTTATGTGTCATCTCATCAAGACTGTTTCAGTGAGTGAATTTAGTATCACTATTCCTGATGATAGCTTTCAAAGATAGCGTATCTAATAAATATATAGTAGAGACTGCATTGCTCAAAGCTTATTCTATGTAGCCATTTATTTGAGTCCTAGAGAGAAGTTGGAAAAAATGGCATATCTCTGCTTGTAAATGGATTTTGGGAAAATACATCATTGGGTCAAATGAATGTCCCTTTTAAGTTACTTTTTCATTAGGCAGACATGCAGTACTACTTAAAAACCACTGATCTTTCTTTCTATAAAATGTTTACAGATATATCAATATAAATAAATCCGTAAATCCAATTGCTGTTTCTGCCTTTAATTGCTTTTATTTGGGACAAAACAGTAGCTGCTTTGTAGTTTCCTTTTGAACTACAGTATTTGAACTGTAGTGTTAGTGTTAATGTGTGTTCTTTTCTAAGACATTCCCTAAAAGTAGGGAATGTCTTAGAAAAGAACACACATTAAATCTGACAGAAAAGGGATTATAAAAATAAAAGCTTTCAGTATTTTCCGTGCTGTTTATGTCAGACAGATACATTGACACTGCTATCATTGAGTACGCTGCAGTAGCTATATAGTTTTCCTTTAACACATCCACCAAAATGCTTTCATATATCAGCATGAACCAGCAAAAAGAATTCTAAAGGTGTTACCTATTAACAACAGCAGAAATTACAGTCGACTATATTATTGCTAGGATTTCCAACTTTTAACTTGGAGGATAGAGTAGGGGATGGGCCCACAAGTGAGTGGGTCATGACATAAATGGTATGAGCTGTGATGTCATGGGCAGAGATGTCATGTTAAGGGGCAGAGGTTTGCCATCAGCAGTTAATCTGAAAGGGACTTGGTGAGAATGCAAGGCTAGCTAGTAAAGAATAGGGTGCCATGGGGCAGATTGACTAAATATAAAAAAATTACCAGCAAGTACATTGCCAGGATATTTGTAATACTGACCTGGTACATTTCAAGAGAAATACTGGCCAGGTGGCAAATCAAATAGTTTCTGTACGCTGAAATAAACCAAGATCAATCAATTTCCAGGAAATTCCATCAAAGAACATGTACAGGCCTGCAATTACTGAGACTATCTCAGACTACAGAATGTACTCCAGTATGCATCTCCCAGACCTTGCAGCATTTAATGGGGACCATTATGCATTTTATTGTTGTATGCAAAAGTAATTTAGATAGATGCCTGCAATATAGAGCTTGTATTAAAAAGGGATCTAATATCTTACTCGCTGTTTTTATCAGAGCTCACGTTATAAAGAGGTGAACGTTTATATGTGAAAATTCATAATCTATGACAGTGGTGTAACTACCAGCGGTGCAGGGGGTGCAATTGCACCAGGGCTCCCACCCCCTTGGGAGCCATGATAATGGTTATGGCAGGTGGTTATCTAGGGGGAAATTTTACAGCACACATGTTATCAACACTCCAGCATGGGATTTATAGAGGTAAGGGCCCGACAGGGGAACCCAGGTGTCTATCCTGTACTGGGGCCCACCAGTGAGTAGTTACGCCACTGTTCTATGATTAAGTTTGCTGATTTTACTGCTAGTGAGTAATAACGTACACACAGACACAAGAAGGAGGGCTAAATATATTTACTTCCAACACTGTATGTTGGTGATTGCAAAGATTTCAGCATTAATTCAACACAGGCAGGCATCTCACAACCTTTGGTGCGCATGACCTTTGTGCTCACAAAAACACGATCCAAATTTCCTGGCATCCATTATAGGAACCAAAGCAAAGCTGCTAAACCTAGTTGGAAGCTTTCCTTTTGTGGTAAAGATCCAAGGAGACCTCCAACAATTGTGCTGAGCTGCAGTATAATTTCTAGAAATATGCTGTTAATACTAACAGGTTAGTATGATTTAGTTTCATTTAATGGGACAATTCCCCATATTATGAGAAGATTTGTTGTTGGACTATCTTTTGTGGTGTATAAAATATTTCCTTTTTGTATTCTGATTCTCTCCAGCCTGGAATTGAAAATGCTACTTGGTTACTAGGATCATTGGCCTGGCAGCAAGAAAACCGGTGTTTAATGTTATTAATATATGTTTATTTTACAACTTAGATATTTTATTGGTGCATCCGATTTATCTTCCAGTCAGCCATTCAAATCTTAGCAACCAGATAACATGATAAATTCCTACTGAAGAGCTATAAAACAATTAATATATTCAACATGGGAAGTAGGAGAGCAGAGGGTAAAGGCCATGGCAGATGGGAAGGTTTGTCACGAGTAGTTAAAACTTCACTACCGTAGGCAAATAAATCTCCCGCAAATGCTTTTTGGGAAAACATATGCAATGCTTCAGGATACTTTGGAAAGCCAAAGTGACTTGTAAGAAGAAAAAAGTGAGGGCAAGAACATAAAAGACTGTTTGCTGCACACTAGTATAGGGCACCCCATACAGTATGTCTTGATTTTGTAAGTGTAGACCTCTAGTTGTGTATCCAGTACAACATTTCCCCATGTTTTAGACTATTTATGTTAATTTGGTAAGTTAATAACCCAGTCAGCAAATACAAATCAAGCATGCACTCTCAGGATCATGGGTTTTCTATGGCTTCTTTTAACCATTATCTGGAGAGTGTGCACTTGATTTGTATTTGCTAATTGGATTCTCTCAGGGCTGTGCACGTGGACCACTGATTGGGAGCATTTAGTGACCTGTTCCTTGCTCAAAAATGCTGTGGTTGATTTCAAATGAAGAGTTCGGGGCAGTGGTTGCTTTGGGCAATATCTTCAGAGATATCGTCAGGGATATTTATCTTCAATATTAGTAAACTAGTCTTAGGGGCAGATTCAGTAAAGGGCGAAGTGACTAATGCTAGCGACTTTTCGCCAGCATTAGCATCCGCAGGGACATCGCCAATTCACTAACAGGCAAAAAGGACAATTCACTAGCGAACTGGAGCGCTGCAAGCATTCATTTGCATGCTATCACTAGGCTACTTTTCACTGTAGCGAAAGGTCATCACTGCAAATTCAGTAAAGTGACGATTTTGCTGAAAGTTACCTCTTTCGCCAGAGTTGACTTCACCACCTCAGACCAGGAGATGTGAGCTTAAAAGAAGCTAGATGTTCCTTAATCTTCTGTCACTTACATCATATCCTGTCCGACAAAAATACAAAAAAGTTCCAAAAACGCTGGCGACTTTTCCTTTTTTTGAAGTGGGATTGCCTGCAAAAGTCCTAACTTATACTTTTTTTGGGTAACCAAAATAACATATGGAACAGTCATTTCACAGTGGGCTCATGTGTAGGGCATTATATTAACTCTCTTGTCTTTATTTCAGCTCCCTGGACATGTGTAATAAAAAGTGGTATTTGCACCTACATTTATAATAAAGATCTCCATACAACTTTAAATTACCCGCCCTATGCAAATTGACCTAAGCGCAAGATCATTAACGAATTTTCGCTAGGCACAAATGCTAGTGCATCTTCGCTTTGAAATGCTCGTCCTGCCGAAGAAACGCTAGTGAAAAGGTGTTTCGAAGTGGACACTGTTGAAAACTCCCCCGTTAGTGAATCTGCCCCATTTATTTATTGAGTATGTCCTTTTTCATAGCACAGCTGGCAAAGTTCAATGCTAATGGGATCACAAAGATTTGCTTAGCAACCCACACACCATGTCCAAACCAGTGCATAGGTTTGTAACACCAAAACCAGTTTTGTGCCAGATAAACATTTTATATAAAGTACACATGAGCATCTGAATTTCAAACCCATGTGCCTCTTATTTGAAGACTTTTTCAATTTCACAGCAGTTAATCCAAAAAGGGGAAATACTTTTGCATATCCTGTAACCAAGCTCTTTCTTGTGCCACATGTAGGAAGCTCTGCCAAGTCATTGTTTAAATATTTTACTGGGTGTCTCAAAATCATGACAAATATAGACAGAGAATTATGGCAAATAAAAAAGACAAGCACAATGCGGTTAATTATACCGTAAAGCAATTCTAGCCCCCCATTTTATTCCTTTTTTTCTAAGTCATTCTGTTATTTAATACAATTCTTATTTGTGCTACAGTTTTTTTCTTATTCTAAGAAAAATTTGTGATTGGTTTTAAATTTATTTATTATTTGTGGCTTTTGAGTTAATGATTTTTTTATTCAGCAGCCCTCTAGTTTGCAAATTCAGTAATCTGGTTGCTAGGATCCATAGCAACAATATTGATTTAAACTTAAAACCGGAATATGAATAGGTGAGGACCTGAAAAGAAAGATTTAACTTTTTTACTAACTCACTGATTCCCCTCTCTGAACAGAATATGCTCACATTTCAACTCTCACTAACTCCCTCCTCACCCCCTGCTAATCCCCAAACACATACCTACCTAGCTCTGGATGTGTTGCATCGCTCTTCTTTCTTTGACTCTCTTCACTCTAATATCTCTGCTATCTCTTGTCCTTCCACACTCCCCAGTCTCTCCTATGCTCCTTCACCCCGTCACTGATGAGGAAATCTCAAACCTTGTGGTCTCTTCTCACCTTACCACCTGCCCGCTTGATCCAATTCCTTCAAAACTTCTCCACAATACCAATCCTTGTCTAATCAAAGCCTTAACTCATCTATTTAATCTCTCGTTCTCAACTGGACTATTCCCGTCTCAATTAAAACATGCTCTTGTCACCCCCATTCTGAAATAAACTCTCTTAATCCTCCAAGAGACAACCTCTGACCTATCACTCTGTTACCTTTCATCTCTAAACTACTAGAGTGCCTAGTCTACAACCGATTAACCTCATTCCTCTCTGACACTAACCTGCTGGACCCCCTACAATCTGATTTTAAACCACAACACTCCACTGAAATTGCCCTGACCCGACTAACTAATGATATTTTAACAGCTAAAGCCAACAAAAATTTCCCACTACTAATACTGCTTGATCTCTCAGCTGCATTTGACACTGTAGATCACCCTCTCCTCCTCCAGTCCCTCCATTCGCTTGGCCTTTGTGACACACCCCTGTCCTTGTTATTTTCTTACCTCACCAATCGTTCCTACAGTATCTCTTACAACGGAGTATCATCTTCTCCCCTACCTCTCTGTTGGAGTTCCTTAAGGCTCTGTCTTGGGACCCTTATTATTTTCCCTATATTATTTTGCCCTCCCTCGGCAAATTAATCAGCTCATATGGTTTTCACTACCACCTCTAGCGCTGATGATACTCAGATCTATCTCTCATCTCCTGATCTCAACCCAGAACTCCTAACTCATGTCTCCTCCTGCCTGTCTGCTATCTCTACTTGGATGTCACAATGCTACTTTAAATTAAACCTCTCCAAAACGGAAATGGTTGGAGTAACAAAAAGTAGTAATAACAATATATTTGTAATTTTACAGAACATTTACTTTTAGATGGGGACATTGACCCCCATTTGAAAGCTTGAAATAAATAATACAAATAATTGAAAACTAGAAAAAATAAATACTCAAGACCAATTGAAACATTGCTTAGAATGGGTCATTCTTAACATATTAAAAGTTAACCTAAAGGTGAACTACCCCTTTATTTTATTATTTATTTTTTTATTTACACTTGAAACAGAAGAATGCACCTAAGAGCCGGGAAAACCCAGGCTTACCCATCACATGAAGATGAAAATCCAGAACAGTTTAGGGATTTATGTGTGTAGCAGTAGATGAACAGCAGTATAATCAAGCTTTATTCCATAGAAATATGAAGAGGCTAAGCCGATCATGAAATCAACAGATAATGTATAATACAAATTCTAGGAAAGCTATGTAGGACAATGTCATTGGTGATTCCACAAAATTGTGTACAGGCATGTGAGTAAGATGTTTGCAACTTCACTATAGTACATTAAAGGATTAGATTACATTCTATGCTTGGGCAATTTGTTTTCACGGTTAAATAAGAGTTTTTAATATATGGATGTCAGCTGCACAAATTATGCTTGTGTTTTCCTCCATAACATATTCTACACATTGCAGTACTCATAAATGGCTTCAAACAGATGCAGGACAAAGCCTGACTGGTAGTTAGGTACAAAAGTTTGTATTGCATGAACCCAAGGTCTACATCTTTCCCCTTGCCATCTCAGTAAAGGCTAGCATTAATATTCTTCCATAGTTTGTTATGGAAATAAGGTTAAATAGTAGCTTTTGGTGCAAACAGAAGACAGTAAAGTCATAGTGGGGGTGGGATGCCCTATATTGTAGTTTCAATAACATGGTTAAAGCATTAAGCATTTTTGGTAAACAAATATATTGAAGATTATTATTATTTTCATCATCAGGACAATTTTATTTTCATGATAGTTCCCCTATACTTTGAGTGTGGTGCAGTGCATGGTCACAGCCTCATTGCACCCCCGCCTAATGGTTTTTAAAAATTATTGGTGAGCACAACTTTTCCTTGTTTGGTGCAGTGCATGAACCCATTCCAGGATGTAAGTTTCCTCAAATTATTATTCAAATTAGGGACTGAAGGGAAAAAGTGTAAAAAAATGTTTTACTTCCTGACAAAAATATACGTGTTTTCGTTCTTGCCCTAATTTGCATATGAAAATTTGGATTTGGTTCGGTCAAACACCAGGATTCAGCCGAATCCTGCTGAAAAAGGCATAATCCTGCATGAATCCCAAACCTGATCCTGTATTCAGTGAATCCCTACTTGATGGCCTGTTCTCTGTTACATTCTCTGCCTGGGGGCTCTAATCTTAGATGCAATTTTGCACTAAATAGCTGGACAGTAGTTTGTATACAGTACAGTGAGATCCACAGGTCTAACAGCTGTTGTACAAATAGTAACAAAAGCCCATCTATTGAGGCGGGTGATCAAACCACTGTGGATCACTTCTTGTCTCTGCACTTTAATGGCAGCAGTAAACGCTCAATTATTCCAAGAGCCACAGTTATGACCGTGGTAGTAATTGCTGGCCCAGATTTGCTCTCAGGACTTCACTGGGCAACACAATATGTGACCATCTCTAAAAGTAATAAAAGGGTAGAGGCTGGAGAGATGGACCTACAGTACTAATACAAAACTGCCTTGCTAACAATGTCCATAAATATGAGTCTCATGGCTTTTATAAGCACTTTAAACATAAAGCTGTGGAGAGGTACATTAAGGGGCAAATTTACTATAATTCACCCAAAAATCCCTCGAATCTATTCGAAATCAGATAAGCATTCGACTATCGAATGCTTATCAAATAGTTTTAGGCAATGTTTTCCTCGATATTCGATATCTCTATGAAATTGTACGATCGAATACCAATCGTTCAATTTCATGAAAAAAATCATACTGAAATGACATCAGAACTCAACGTTTATAACCGATGACATCAGAACTCACCGTTTATAAGGATATAATTTACAAGATATTCACAGCTTTTGTGTATTATAAGGATATAATTTACAGGATATTCATGGCTCTTGTGTATTATATGAATATATTTGCAACTTGCAGCGTGTGAGTGAGCCTTGGATTGCAGATATTAAAAAAGAAACTTTACTTTCATTGCTGAGACATGCACATCAGCGTCACCCCTTCCTAAAAGAAAGGCTTTTACCCCTGTAATCATTTCACAGATGCAGTACATCTGCTTGTGTTACAATACTGACAATCTTGGTGAGTAAGCTTTCATCTGTCAATATGCATTACTTGAATTGCTCATTGTGAAGCTGAAATGTTGCCTAGTAGCCATTCATAATTGTAATAAAAATGGGAGCCCAAGTATTCATCTGAAATCACAGATGGTTTCTATAGATACATTTCAGATGTAGCTGTACTCTACAATTAGTCTCTAATGAGGAAACTTTCTAAATAGGGACAGTACAGAATGCTGGCTAAGATAAAACCAAACCTGAAAGATTGATCAGGCTACAAACAGCAACTATTAGTATATAGAATGCAATCATAAAAACAGATATATTCATTGTTTTTCATGAACTCAGTAACAAATGGTCATGAGTGCAACAGCCACAAGTGCACTATGTGGACAAAAGTATCCCTTTTGATTATTGGCATTGGCCATACACATCTTTGCTGACAAAAGTGCCACCATATACATCACATTCTTGAGAATTCTGTGCTTAATAGTTTGTGGC
The DNA here is from genome assembly GCA_024363595.1 of Xenopus borealis. Taxonomy (NCBI): domain Eukaryota; kingdom Metazoa; phylum Chordata; class Amphibia; order Anura; family Pipidae; genus Xenopus; species Xenopus borealis. The sequence goes on along the minus strand of CM044431.1, from coordinate 200,973,776 downwards.
AAAAGTTCAAGGAAGATCCTTTTTTTCAGCAGAATAAACACTCTGGGGCAGATTTACTATTGGTCGAATTTCGAAAGAAAAAAAAATTCGAAATTCGACCAGGGAATAGTGGGGGAATAGTGGAGAATTAATTTTTAGCGCAATTCGTTCGATCGAACGATTGAATAGGGAGAATTTGATCGATTAATCTAATATCCGAACGATTTTTAAGAGATCGTTCGAATTTTTCTTATTCGATCTTAGGGAATGATACCCATTTTGGTAGGTTTAGTCTGGCGAAGTAGGTGATCGAATTTAAATTTAAAGGGGAAGTATTCGACCATCGAATTTTCGAATATTCGAATAAAATTAAATTTGATTATTCGAATAATTCGAATTTGAATATTCGATGGTCTAATTTGCATATTCAAATATTTTTGAAAATTCAATGGAATATTCAAATCCCTCATGTGAATTTATGGGAATTTAGTAAATCTGCCCCTCTGTGTACAAAGTAATGTTCATTGAATGGGCTTACTGACATGGGAATGGTAGAACTTGATTGGGCTGCACAAAGACCTGACTTCAACCCAACTGAATACCTATGGGATGAATTGGAATAGTCATGAGTGACTAGCATTTTGTTTAATAAACCACCTGCCCCAATCCATTATGGTGTGTGTTGTCTACTGTGGAGCACAAAAATGTAAAAATATATACTATGTAAAGACAGACATCTGTCCAAGTTGTATTTAATAAGTAAATGTATATGTTTCAATTTACATACAAATTCAACTGAAGAACAAACCTACAGTCCTTATCCCGTATGTAACCCAGGGACTGCCTGTATATCAAAAAATGTTGACTAGCCTAAATTTATCCTGCAATTTGTTCGGTGGTTATCATGTATAAAATTATTATAAAATTAAAAAAGAAAGAGTTAGGTAATACACAAACATATGCAAATAACAGAATTGATAATCAGGCAGCAATTGTTCTAAAAGTTATGTTATGTTAACTAAATCTTTGTAACGATTATCTAAGATAAAGAAAGCTGTACACAATGTGTTTATTGGCATTGTACATATTTCAGACAATTAATATACATGCTACTTTTACAATGTACATTACTATAATTTACAATTGTATGGAAATGCTTTTCTGTTGATCAATAAAGCGAATACAAAAAAAAAAAAAAAAATTATTATTATAAAATTATTATATCCTGCCACTGATTTTGGGGGTATTATTAGTCATTCTGGGGCTATGTTATCATAATTCATTGAAGTAAAAGTATCAGTTTAAGCCCATAAATGTCTGTCCACTGTACATAAAAATAGCAATACATTATTTTTATAAATTATTCCTGAACTGATTTATTATAAATTATTTGTATTATCCTTTATTTTATTTGTTGGATTTGATACTCTGTCAAACTCTATGTATGCAATGAGAATGGATGTCACATACCCATGATTACAATTTGTCAATATGCATCTGTGTCTAAAAATTACAGACAATTTTCGAAATAATAAATTAAAGCCACAAAGTCATGCTTTTTGTACACTAATAGATCCACTTCTTTGGAGGGGTTGATGAACAAGCTGGCTGCTTAATTTGGCCACCCATGTGCTGGTCTAAAGGTGGCCATAGACGCACAGATAATATCGTACGAAATGAATTTTCGTACGATATTCGGTGCGTGTATGGTGGGAAATGAGCCGACCGACATCGTCAGAGGATTAAGATATCGGTCGGCTGGTTGATCGGACTGGATGGAAAATTTTGATCGGATGCCTTTGAAAGCTCCCTGAACATCGGCCATTGTTAGTGCTGAATCGTCAGATACAAGTAGAATTCTATTGTTTCTACCTGTATATTTGACGATTCAGCTCTACACGTGTGTGTTGAAACGAACGATCTTTCTTGGAAAGATCTTTCCAGAGAAAGATCGTAATTGTTACGTCTATGGCCAGCTTAAGTTGTTTGATCCCCAAGCCAATGATTGTATCATAATAAGGCCCTATGGAGATCTCTCAATACACTGCATTGAAGATTGCATCAGTGCACCAATGTTGCCCATATCCAATGGGATTTTCTAACTGGCCCAACATATATATAGTGAATAAAGTACCCCCTCTTGTAAAATATAAGGATATTATAAGATACCGAGGAGTTTCATGACCATATAAAAACACGGGGCCGAAGGCCGAGTGTTTTTATACAGGTCATGGAACTCCAAGGTAACTTCTAATATCCTCATATTTTGCAACTGGGGTACTTTATTTATTATAATACACAAGTTTGAGTGAGTCATGTGACAGAAATGACATCAGAACTCACCATTTATAACTGATGACATCAGAACTCACCATTTATAAGGATATAATTTACAAGATATTTACAGCTTTTGTGTATTATATATATATATATAACTCCCACAGCACCGGCACTCCAAACATTCACGAAGCCAGCGGTGCACGATCAAAGTTGCATAGACAGGTCAGGAAGGATCAGCACTCACTGCATTTTCTGATGAAAAAGGTGATTCTTTATTGCAAAAACATCTAAGATGTTTTTGCAGTAAAGAATCACATTTTTCATCAGAAAATACAGTGAGTGCTGATCCTTCCTGACCTATATATATATATATATATATATATATATACAGACGTATCGATACATGTATGAAAATATATACACACATAGTTGAGTTACATAGTTACAAAGTTGGGTTGAAAAAAGGCCAAAGTCCATTAAATTCAACCCCTCCGAATAAATTCCAGCGCGCATACCTACACACACTAACTGAAACTATGTATACCAATATCTAAATTAGTTGTAGATTTTAGTATCACTATAGCTGTGGATATTATGCTTGTCCAAGAAATGATCCAAGCCCCTCTTAAAGGCATTACCGGAATCAGCTTTCACATCATCCGGCAGTGCATTCCACAACCTCACTGTCCTCACTGTGAAGAACCACCTACACTGCTTCAAATGAAAGTTATTTTCCTCTAATCTAAAGGAATGGCCACTGATCTGATGATCCATTTTATGGATGCCCTTTAATGTACTTAAAGTAATCATGTCCCCCTTGCAAGTGTCTTTTCTCCAGAGAAAATCTACCCTCATAATTTAAGTCTTCCATCCCCTTAACCAGTTTAGTTGCACTTAGTCTCTGCACTCTCTCCAGCTCATTTATATCCCTCTTAAGGACCGGACCACAAAATAGCACTGCATACTCCAAGTGAGGCCTTACCAGGGACCTATAAAGAGGCAAAATTACGTTTTCATCCCTTGGGTGAATGCCCTTTTTTTATGCAATACATTATTTATTTATTTGCTTTAGTAGTCATAGAATGACACTGCCTGGAATTAGAAAACCACAAGATCCTTCTCAATTAAGGAAACTCCCAACACACTGCCATTTAGTGTATAACTTGCATTTATATTATTTTTGCCAAAGTGCATAACCTTGCATTTATCAACACTGAACCTCATTTTGCAAGATTTTCGGATCCTATGTGGAACGCCTCTAGATTTTTTGTACCATGTCGTTCGGTCGTTTAGTCGATTGGTCAGGTTAGAAGATTTCAGTCTGTATTGTACTGCCTGTCTGACGATATCAATGGCTGACTACTACTACTACTGTTTTTCGGACATAACTTCTCTACGATTGCTGTCTGTCAATTAATGGTCAGGACATCGTCATTGTTCTTTATTATTATTTATTCTAAATGGTTAACTGTTGGTCTGAAGATCACAACGAACAAGCTTTCTTCAGACATAAGGATAAAATCTGCATGTCTACGGCAATTTCAGTTGTTCAAGTAAAAAGGGGTGCCTTCTATTCTTTTATCTTTTTTATGTGAAAAAAAATTCCCTTATTACCTGTCTATATTGTCCCCCAATCTATAGAGTAATTATTTCCCATCATAATTGACTTCTATAATTTAATACTTACATTCATCTTACCAGTTTAGTTGCACGTCTCTGCATTCTTTCCATCTCATTAATATCCAAAGTTTCACTAAAGAAGTATGGCAGAAATGTTGTGCATTATGTTTTACATTTCTGTACCAGCTGAAGGCAAACATAAATAGCACTTAAAGGGCACCTATGGGCATAAAAAAAAAACCCAAACCGAAAGTGTGGGCTGATAGAGCCCGCATTCCGGTTTGGGGTTGTAGTAGTTTAAAAAAAAAAATTCCCCCTGCATGCACTGGCTTACTCGCA